>CAUYLG010059231.1:0-352876 GCA_963573385.1 Cacajao melanocephalus
TCTTTGTGGTGTTCTCTGTATTTCCTGGACTTGAATATTGGCCTGCCTTGCTAGGTTGGGGAAGTTTTCCTGGATAATATCCTGAAGAGTATTTTCCAGCTTGGATTCATTCTCTCCATCACATTCAGGTATACCTATCAAAACGTAGAGTTGGTCTTTTCACATAGTCCCATATTTCTTGTAGACTTTGTTCATTCCCTTTTACCCTTTTTTCTCTAATCTTACCTTCTCATTTTATTTCATTGAGTTGATCTTCAAACTCTGATATCCTTTCTTCTGCTTGGTCAATTGGGCTGTTGAAACTTGTGTATGCTTCATGAAGTTCTCGTGTTGTGTTTTTCAGCTCCATCAATTCACTTATATTCCTCTCTAAGTTGTTTATTTTTGTTAGCATTTCATCAAATCTTTTTTCAAGGTTCTCAGTTTCTTTGCATTGGGTTAGAACATGTTCTTTTAGCTCACAGAAGTTTCTTATTATCCACCTTCTGAAGCCTGATTCTGTCATTTCTTCGCACTCATTCTCCATCCAGCCTTTTTCCCTTGCTGGTGAGGAGTTGTGACCCCTTGTAGGAGGAGAGGCACTCTGGTTTCAGGTGTTTTCATCCTTTTTGAGCTGGTTTCTTCCCATCTTTGTGGATTTATCCACCTGTTGTCTTTATAGTTGTTGGCTTTCAGATTGGGTCTCTGAGTGGATGTCCAGTTTGTTGATGATGAAGTTATATTTTTCTGTTTCTTAGTTTTCCTTCTAACATTCAGGCCCCTCTGCTGTAGGACTGCTGAGGCCCACTCCAGGCCCTGCTTGGCTGGGGATCACCTGCTGCTGCTGCAGAACATTAAGGGTTGCTGCCAGTTTCTTCTTCTGCTATCTTTGGCCCAGAAGGATACCTGCCAGATGTCAGTCTGAGCTCTCCTTTATGAGGTGACTCTTTGGATATATGGGGGTCAGGGAGCTGCTTGAAGAGACAGTCTGTCCTTTATAGGAGCTCAGGTGCTGAGCTGTGAGCTCCATTGTTCATTCAGAGCTGCTGGGCAGGTACGTTTAAGTCTGCTGCAGCAGAACTCATCAACCTCCCCTTTTTTTTTTTCCCTCAGGTGCTCTGTCCTGGGGAGGTAGGGCTTTATTTATAAGATTCTGTCATGCTGCTGCTTTTTTTCATGGCTGCACTGCCCAGCGAGGAGGCAGCCTAGTCACTGTCTGCCTGAAGAGGCTTTGCTGAGCTGCTGTGGGCTCCGCCCAGCTGCCATGTGAACTTCCCTGCCGTCCTGTTTACACAGGTATAGTCAGAACTGCCTCGGCAATGGTGGCCCACCTCTGTAATGGCAGACTCTCTCTGTAATGGCAGGCTGCCTCGGCAATGGTGGGCTGCTTCAGCAATGGTGGACTACCTCTGTAGTGGTGGACTGCCTTGGTAATGGCGGGCACCCCTCCCCCACAGAGCTGGACCTTCCCAGGTTCAGCTGTGCTTGTTGTGAAACTCTCAATCCAGAGCATTTCAGATTGCTGTTTTTTTTTGTGGGTGTGGGACCAGCTGAGCCTGATCACCTGGCTCCATGCCTCAGACCCCTCCTTTTTTTTTCAGTTGAATGGGCAACTGTGTCTCCCAGGTATTCCAGTTGCCTGTTGAAAAGGCACTGGGATCTGTGTGATTTCCTGTGTGGCAACCCACTGTGCTGGCTCAAACAGCTGCACTGAGATTTGTGGAGCTTTTTTGCCTGGGCATCTCCTGGCCTGGCTCCCTGTTTCAGTCCCCTTTTTTATCAGTTGAATGGGCGACTCTGTCTCCCAGGAGCTCCAATCGCCAGCTAAAATGACACCCGGACCCATGTATTTTGTGCAGAGACCCACTGCACCCGGGCACCAGCTAAAACAGCCGCACTGGCCAAAACAGCCTTGCTGGCGACCCGTGGGGTTTCTTTGCCTGGGAATCTCCTTGTCTGTGGGCAATAAAAATCCATCTGTAAATACGGCATCCACTCACCCTCCGCACTTTTGCTGGGAGCTGCAATCCTGAGCTGCCCCTACTGGCCATCTTGGATCTGTCCCCTGCATGGAATATCTTTTTCCACCCCTTTACCATCAATCTATAAGTGTCTTTTCCAGAAGGTGGGTTTCTTGTAAGCAGCATATGGTTGTTTCATGTCTTTTAATTCCTTCTGTTAATCTGTATCTTTGAAGTGGTGCATTTCATCCATTTATATTTAATATTAACATTGATATGTGACTTTTCATTATTGTCATAATATTAATTATTACCTAGTTGCTTTGCAGATTCTTTGTTTCTTCCTGCCACTCTTCCCCCTGCCTGTGGTTTGGTGGAGTTCTGTCATGTTGCCATTGATTTCTTTCTCTTTCTCCTTTATGTGATTGTTTTATGAGAACTGTGAGTTTTATACTTCATGAGTTTTTATAGTGGTGAATAACAACCTTTTGTTTCCATGTTTAGAACTCCTTTCGACATTTCTCATAGGGCCAGCCAAGTACTGATGAATTCCCTCAGCGTTTGCTTGTCTTGGAAATAATTTATTTCTTTGTCATTTATGGAACTTCTTCTGGCAGGACAAAAAATTCATGATTGGCAGGTTTTTTTTCTTTAAGCACTTTGAAAATGGAATCTCTTCTGGCTTATAAAGTTTCTGCTGAGATGTTCACTGTTAGTCTGCTGAGGTTTCCTTTATAGGTGACTGGATGCTTTTCTCTAGCTGATTTTAGAATTTTTTTTCTTTATGTTTACTTTAAACTGATGACAACATGTTGTAATGAAGTCCACCTTGCAATGTCTTTTCTTGGTGTTTACTGGGCTTCCTGTATCTAAATGTTTAAATCTCTTGCAAGACTAGGGAACTTTTCACCAATTATTTCCCTTAATCAGTTGTTAAAACTTTTTGCTTTTTGTTCTTCCATACAAATCATTGGTATTCCCATGGCTAGCCCAGTCCAGCTCCACCCAGCTTCACCCCCACAACTTCCACTGAAGTGGAGCATAGAACCCAAACCACTGAGCATTCAGCAGCCTACCCCAATGCCTGGGACACTGGAAAACTTCTCCTGGTAAACAAAGATCCATTGTATACCATGAATCTATATATTGGTATTCCATTGGAATACCAATGATTTGTATGTTTGGAGACTTTACATAGTTGCATACTTCTTGAAGGCTTCATTTATTCTTTTTTTATTTTTGCTTGACTGGATTAATTAAAAAGATCTGTTTTCAAGTTTTATTGTTGTCTCTTTTGCTTGTTCTAGTCTACTGTTGGAGATTTCAACTGTATTTTGTTATTTCTTCAATAAAATTTCATTTCCAGACGTTCTATTTTTTAAGGTACTTATCTCCTTGGTAAATTTCTCATTCATATCCTGAATTGATATTTTTAGTACTAGTTTTCAGATTTCTTCTGAATCTTACTAAGCGTCTTCAAAATCAGTATTTTGAATTCTTTACCTGGCATTTCAAATATTTCATTTTGGTTAGGATCCATTACTACAGAGTTAGTGTGATTTTTTGGAGAGGGATGTCATAACATCCTACTTTCTTATACTTTTAATATTGTTACGCTGTTTTCTTCTCATCTGAAGAAACAATCATTTTGTATTTTTGCATTTACTTTTATTTGGACATGACTTTTTTTGTTTTTTAAGAGATATGAAGTGATTTTACTTTTATTTCCTTCCCTTTAATCCAGTCATGAAATTTCACTGTGATTTCTGGGGTCAGGGCAGAAGGAATGTGGTGTTAAGAATCATCAGGACTGTGGCTCAGTTGGCCCATGGAAGTGCAGGCACGGTGGGCCCTCACTGAAGCAGCTAGAGGAGCACAGACTGCCCTGCTGGCAGGTAAGCGATGTTCCAAGAGCATGAGAGCTGGCATGTGATGTCCTCTGTGGCTTCCAACTTGTGCAACTCAATCAGGCCGTCCCCCGTGGTGGACAGTGAGTTGGTGATCAGCTTGGCTGCTTTGGAGTCACCCTCAGCAGAGATGATGGCTGCCCTTTTCTGCTGCTCAGCCTTTTTCCACCACAAATCTGGCCCTCTCTTCTTCCTGCTGAGCCACCAGTTTGGATTTCACCACTTCTGTGAACTCCTTCCTGAAGGTCAGATACACTAATGACATATTGTCCAGGATGAGCCCAAAGGTGGCTGCTCAGTCCTTAAGGTCATTGCTCACCTGCCTGGAGACCAGCTCTCTCAGTGTAATTAGTTCTCTTTGGCTAATCAAAGTGAGCCACCACTGACCTGAGGATCTCTGTAGTGATGGACGACAGCACACAGTCATCATAGTCCTCTCTGATGCTGGTAAAGATGTGAGGAAGGTAGCTACCAAAAGGCCAGAAGAGGATGTGCAATGTGTTGTTGACATTCTGTAAATCTTTGCTATCTGTGATGACTGTCACATTACATGGTTGAGAATGGCAGTGAAAGATAATTGGTTTCTATACCCATGGGAAGAGAAAGTGAGTTGTTTTCCCTACCACAATGTTCTGTACTCCATGGAATTGGCCAAAGATGACAGCTCTGTGCCCAGCATCCACATTATACAAGGCAGAGTTCACCACACATCCTGCAGCAGCTGAGGCTGGGCCAAACTTGCTGATGAACTCAAACACTTTGGCAGTCTTGTTTCCTTCTGCTGGAGCGTCTCACACCTGCTTCCACTCTGACCTCCACATCAATTCCCCAGTCATGGATGGGACTTTTTAATTCTTCCTTGAGGATGTGACTATAAGGTATGTTGAGTAGGGCCATTTCGCTTTGCTTCTGAGTGTGTTCAGTGGCAAAGACTAGTTACAGATAACCTTAGTGTGATAGCTTTCTCAAATGCCAGTTATAGTAGCTGTGTACCAGATTGGTGAGCAGGCTTATGGTCTCCTGAGAAGCTGGAGGGGTGGAAGCCACAGAAGCTTCTGTCATTCCCAATTGCTGTGCAGTTGTTGTGTCAGCGGATTTTTTATTTCATTGTGCTGCTTGACCTCCAGGCCAGTAGGTGGCACTTGTAGGTAAAAGATGACTATGGTGGTATAATTGGGTTTATCTTGATCTTTGTTTACCAGGAGAAGTTTTCCAGTGTCCCAGGCATTGGGCTAGGCTGTGGAATGCTCAGTGGTTTGGGTTCTATGCTCAGCCTCAGTGGGAGTTGTGGGGGTGAAGCTGGGTCAGCTGGCCTCAGCTAGCCTGGACTCAGGCTTCCTAATGGTGGATGCAAGTACCTGCTCTGATGGGCCCAGGGGCAGTTGCCAAATGCCTGGCGACATTCCCAGGTAAGGAGTGAAAAACAGCCACTGCATGAAGTTCCTTGCATGGGAAGGGAGGGGTAGCACAAGCTCCTAGACTAGGTAAGTGGGTGCAGTACTCACTTATCTCTCACTCCTCAGATCCAGCTATGCTCACTTCCTTGTTTTGACCAAGAGAGCAATGTTGGGTACTCAGTAAAGTTGTAGGCAGATTGGCTTTAGATTGCAAAGTTGTTTATGACTGCAAATTTCACCACTTGTGCAAAACCAGAGCTCTCTGGAAAATTTCCTCCTCCTCTGATCCCATGAAGAGACAGAGCCCAATTCCAGTGTCCATAATTGCAGCACACTCTAAACTTGCTCCTCAGTTCTGGCTATGGGAGCTCCTCCCCTACTCCAGACCCAGGACTCCAATCTCCAGCCCAAGACTCTCTAATGCCCATGGCAGGCACTGCTGCTAAGTAGCTCTATCCCACCCAGTTTGGGATGAGCCAGGATTGAGAATAGTATTCTCCAATGAGGGTCCCATATCTGAGAAAATGCCTAGGGTACTTCTCAGTTTCTTTCCTTCTCACAGTATCCAAGCCTTTCCTCCAGTTAGCTCCAGGGCTTGGGAGGAACAAGGTACTTTACTGTGCCCTGAATGGCACAGTTCCCCAATGGAAAGGTGGAATGTAGAGTGATATGCTTTGGGTCGGTGTCCCCACCGAGTCTCATGTTAAATTCTAGTTACCAGTGTTGGAGGTGGGGCCTGGTGGGAGATGGTTGGATCATGGGAATGTATTTCTTATGAATGATTTAGCATCACCCGTTCAGCACTGTTGTTGTGCTAGTGAGTGAGTTCTCACAAGATCTGGTTGTTTAAAAGTGTGCAGGCATCTCTCCTCTTACTCTGTCTTGCTACTGCTTCTGCCGCGTGAGACACTTTGCTCCCCCTTTGACTTCTGCCATGATTGGAAGATTCCTGAGGCCTCCCCTGAAGCAGAACCTGCCATGCTTCCTGTATAGTCTGCAGAACTGTGAACAAATTAAGTCCCTTTTCTTTGTAAATTACCCAGTCACAGCAGCGAGGGAACGGACTAACTCCTAGAAGGACACTGTCTCCCCTTCTCATGTACTGGGTCTTCACTCTCATTTCTCAGCCAGAGGCTGCTGTG
This sequence comes from Cacajao melanocephalus, assembly GCA_963573385.1. Taxonomy (NCBI): domain Eukaryota; kingdom Metazoa; phylum Chordata; class Mammalia; order Primates; family Pitheciidae; genus Cacajao; species Cacajao melanocephalus. Next base: position 6,387 of record CAUYLG010059231.1, read on the forward strand.
CAGGCCGCCTGCTTACCTTCTCTTTCCTGAGATCTGAAGTGTCCTTTTCTTTTCTGTTGAATTCTCTTGTTCCTTCTTGAATAAAAGATCACAGTGTGAATCGCTACACACTGTTTTGCTTCTTCCAAGTAGGTGAGGCATGCTAGAAAAGCCTCTAATCTTCCATCATGGGAGAGAAAAGCAGAATAGTTTTGTAAATGTTTATTTGACTTTGGTTTTTTTGAACTTCTAGGATTTCTGGGTTTGTAGTCATCAAATTTGGAAATATTTTAGCCACATTTTTTCAAATATTTTTTGTCCCCCACTTCAATTCTCACCTTTTATTCTGGACTCCAATTACATGTATTTTATTCTGCTTGCTATTATTCCACTAAGGCTTTTTTAAAAACTTTTTTTCCCTATGCTATTTATTTTAAGTAGTCTCTGAATTAGGTATTTGTTGCTGCTCAACAAATTATTCTAAAACTTAATAGTTTAAAGCAATGATAAACATATATCAAATGATTTCTGTGGATCATGAATCTGGGCATGACTTAGCTAATGGTTCTGGCTTGCAGTATCCCTCATCGAGTTGCAGTCAAGATGTTGTCTTGGGACTGCAGTCATTTGAAGTCATTCCAAGAAGCTCATTCAGATTGTGGACAAGTTAGTTCTGATTGTTGGGAGGAGGTCTCTGTCCTTTGCCATTTGGACTGCTCCATAGTTGCTATCATTTGAGTGTTTTTGTGACTTCATGGCTAACTTCTCTCATAGCAAGTGATCCAAGTGAGCAGACGAAAGTGGAAATGTCTTTTATGACAACCTTAGGTATCACATAACTTCAATTCTGCCCCAGTCTGAAGATCACACAGACATATCAAATCCTGGTATTATACAATGAGTGGGTATTACACAATGACACAAGTATCAGGAATTGAGGGTCATTGGTACCATCTTGGAGGTTGGCTACCACAGTTTATATTGTTATGTTTTTAAGTGTACTAATATTTTCTTCTGAACTATCCACTCTGTTTTTCACTTCATTCAGTGACTTTTTTTTTTTTTCATTTTGGATGCTGTATTTTTCATCTCTAGAAGTTCCATTTGGGTCTTTTATGATACCATTTACTTCTCTTATTTAGATTCTTTAGCCTATTAAAAATGTTTGTAAAAGCTCTTTTAAGACTCTTGTCTGTGAATTTCATTACTTCTGCCATTTTGAGCCTGTATTTATTGATTGATTTTCCTTCTAGTATGGGTCTTATTTTCCTGCTTTTTTGCATGCCTAGTAATTTTTTATTGGCTGTTAGACATTGTTAATTTTATATTTTAATAAGTGAGTGATATTTTCTTGTTTTTTTTTTTTTTAAGGAATACTGAACTTTGTTCTGGGAGATATTTACATTACTTCATTCACTCAATCCTTTTGAAAGTTGCTTTTTATCTTTGTTCAGGAAAGTTCAGATCAGCCTTAACTTTAGAGTTAATTTATCCTCACGTTTAAAGCATGACTTCTCTGAAGACTCTACCTAATTATGTATTATAATACCTCTCAGCTCTGGCTTATGGAAGCACAAACTATTTTGAGACATAAGAAAGCTCTAGGAATATTTAGCCTCCTGATTTTCAGTGACTTTCCTTGGCTTCATAGTTTAAAACGCTATCATATACAAATTGGTCATCAGGCAAAGACTCAATAAAAAAACCCTTTCAGATCTCCAGAGTTTCTTTCTAGGCAGCTCCCTCCTCTTCATTACTCTGTCCTAAAAATCCTCAGCCTCTCTGAACTTCTATATGTGTCTTAACAGTTCCTCAAGACTATCATTTCTGTTTCGTTCCCCAATCTGTGCTGTAGCCTAGAAACTGCCTTCAGGTTTCTAGGACAATCATAGGGTTTAAGTTATTTGTTTCCTTTCTTTCAGTATCAGCCTTGTGCTGCCTATCATCCAAAGTCTATGAATAATTATTTTATTTATTTTGCCCTGTTTTCTAATTGTTTTTAGTAGAAGGGAAATTCTTACAGCAGTTAATCCTTGATCGGTGAAAGCAGAAATGATATGTGGGGCTTTGGGGAGAAGTTGAATAGTCTGGGCACTGACCAATGAGAATAATTATTAGTAGTGCTGGAGTAGAGACTGGGAGGCCTCCCCTCATGCCAGGCAGGGAAGAGCTTTTCCCTACTCTTGACTTTGTTGAAATCAAAATGTGTTTACTTAAACACATTTTGGGCTAGAATAGCTGGCTTAGTGATGTTCTCCTGCTTTCTTTTGGGAGCAAGCCCAGAGGGTGATATGCTGGTATAAGAAGGGGGCGCATAACTCAGTCCCTGGGATTCAGGGTGCTCACTGAATTTGAAGTGCCTGGAACATCTACCTGGAGATGTCTTGTAGGGAGTTGGATACAAGGGTCTGGAGCTCAAGGAGAGGTCTGGACTGCTCTTTTACAGCTGTGTGAACAAGATCACCGGTAAGAAGGAATTTCTTGAGGGCAGTGTCTGAAATGAGGTTGAGATCCCATAAAGATGTGCTGAACAAATGAGTTAATGAGTTCCTGAATAGCCATTGTTCCCAGTAGAAGATAATTCTGAACACTAGGAAAACTCATACATATGTAGTGAGAGAAGTTAACTACATTATGGATTTATTATTCTGTCACTATCACTGATTAATTTGCTAATTAAATTTTAAATTGATTTTTCCGTATAATAATACTGTGAATGTCTTTGGAAATAAAAGGTGTGTTAGAAAAGAAAAGCTTAAAAATTTGGGGTGAGATTAATAGCAAATTATTCATTAGTTGCTGAAGAGTGGTTACACCTGTTATTGTGAGTACAATTAATACTGCTCACATTATTCAGTCAGAGAAATAATATCTAATTACCAAGAGGTTATATAAAGTAACATAAGTAGAATGAAAGATGTTATACTAAGGGATAGAGAAACTAGTTTTGACATACAGGCAAGGAAAATTGGATACTACTCTGAGTTTATAACATTACAAATTTTATTACAGAAGATGTTAGCAACTCCTATTAACATTTATAGATGACCTTAATTTCAAAAAATGTTTTGAAATAGAAAGGAACTTGCATACATTCATGTAATTCTGGTATATAAGGGGCTTTGATCTGTTACGAAAAGAGAGAAGCAAATTGACATAATTTTTATACATATTAAATCAATTTTTGTCTTCTCACTTGAAAGCTTTAAAATAATAAAATGATCAATATGCACATTAGGGTGAACTCTATTTGCTACCAATTATCTGTATTGTTTAAGAAAAAACCATTGAAAGGAATTAAGTAAACAAACAGGTTTTGTTTCATATTGCAAATCATTTTAATGTGACTCTTTACTGATAACTCAGACATAAGATGGTTAAACTGATTTTTTAAAAAAGTGTCTATATTGCCCAGGATTTTAGAATTTTATGGATATAAATAGTAGGAGCTAGAAATGTACCCAATCTTTGGGGTAGGGGATAATGTCAGTAAATCTGATTCATATTTTAATGCTACTTCTCTGTTTAGCTAATTAAAGAGTATGAGTGGTTTTTTTTTCTTTGAAAATGAGTTAAAATTTTAATGCAACAAAAAAACTGTCAAGAAACTTGGATTTTGGCCTGACTTTGCCTGTAACTATCTATAGAACATCAGAGCATTCAATAATCTCTCCATGGATCCAAAATGTCAGAATAGGATCTATGTTTTTGTTTATTTATGTAATCAATATTTACTGAGTACCTAATATATGGCATAGGCTGGTCTGGATTCTGAGGATATGGTGATGAGCAAGATAGATAAAGCTTCCATTTAAATTGCTTACAGTCTAGTTGGAAAGGGAGAGACAGAATAAGTACATAAACAAATAATATAATATCAGAAAATGCTAAGTGCAATGAAGAAAATATGAGATAACAGGATAAAAAGTGGCAGTGGCAGTAGGCTGCATTAAACTTGGTGGTCAAGGAAGGGTTTTCTAAGAAGGTAATTTTTAAGCTGAGATAATAAGGAGAAAGCCATTCAAAGACTTGTCGAAAGGTCGCTCCATAATGAACAAATAGCAAATGCAAAAGCACTGTTCCAAGAACAAGTTTGGAATGTTCAAAGGGACATAAATAAATAAAAGGTGGAGGGAGGTGGGTATGACATGAAGTTTGAAAAGTAAGCACAGATCATTTCCACCTATCATATTTTTTATCAGCTTTGTTGAGGTATAATTGACTTACAGTAAATTGCATATATTAGTTTCCTGATACTGCCATAACAAAGAACCATAAACTGAGTGGTTTGAAACAACAGAGATTTTATTTTCCTCACAGCTCTAGAGGCCAGAAGTCCAAGATCAAGTTGTCTGCAGGGCCATGCTCCCTCTGAAGCTGCTGGTCTAGAATGTGTTCCAGGCCTCTGTTGTAGCTTCTGGTAGTCCTTGGTTTGAGGCAACACAATTTCAGTCTTCACCTGGCATTCTCCTTGTTCATGTGTCTGTGTCCAAATGTCCTCTTTTTTGTGAGGAGAGGTATCCAATCATATTGGCTAGTGGTTTACTTTACTCCAGTATTATTTCATATTAATCGATTTCATTTGTAATGAAGTTATTTCCAAATAAGGTTACATTCTGACATACTACAGGTTAGAACTTCAACATTTGAATTTTGGGGGTACATAATTCAACCCCAACCCTGCATACATTTTGATAGGTTTTAACATATGCATATCCTATAAAACCATCATCACATTCAAGATAATGAACATATTTTTCACCCCCTAAATGATTCCTCCGCCCCTTGGAAATCCCTTTCTCCTTCCCTTCCTTGTCTTTCCTCATCCCCAGGCAATCATTAATCTGCTCTCTGTCTTACATTAATTCGTATTTTCTGGCATTTTATATAAACAGAATTATATGGCATGTACTCTGTTTTGGTCTATCTTAATAATAGTAAGATTATAACATAATTATTGATATTCATGTCACTGCTGTGTCAGCAGTTTATTTCTATTTATTGCTGACAAATACTCTATTGCATATATACGACGTATTTGTCATACGACATTCAGGTTGTTTCCAGTCTGGGGCTATTAAAAATAAAGATGCTATGAATGTTTGTATACAAGTTCATATACAGACATATCCTATTATTTCTCTTAAATACTTAGGAGTGGAATGGCTGGGTCATATGGTAGGTGTATCTTTAACTTTTGGAGAGACTTCCATACTGATGCACATGTACCATTTTATATTTCCATCAGCATTGTATGTGAATTTCAGTTGCTCCAATTCCTTGCTAACCCTTGGTATTTCCAATTTCTAAGTTTTAGGCAGCCTAAGAAGTGTGTAGTGCTATGTTATTGAGGTCTTAACTTGCTTATCTCTGAGACTAATGATGAAAATTTTTCATCTGTTTACTTCCTGTCTATATACTTTGGTGAAATGTCTATTCAAACTTTTGTTTATTTAAAAAATGGAATAATTTTTTTCTTATAATTGAGTATAGCAAGTTCTTCTTATATTTTGTATACAAGTTGTTTATCTTATGTATAATTTGCAAGTTAGTTTTCTTTCATTTTGCTAAGATGTCTTTGTCATTTTAACAATGCCTTTTGAAGACAGAAGTTCTTAATTCTGATGGAGTCCAATTTACCATTTTTAAAAATGGATCATGCTGTTGGTGTTACATCTAATAAAGTTTTGCCTAACAAAAGTTTTATTCCGTGCTCTTCTTCTGGAAGTTTTAGAATTTTAGTTTTTACATTTCACATGAACATTTGTATATAATGCAAGATATGGATTGAAGTTATTTATTTAATTTAAAAAATTATTTATTTTTACATATGGATAACAAATTGTTCTAGCACCATTTGTTGAAAATACTATTCATTCTTTACTTAATTTCATTTTCACCTTTCTTGAAAATCATTTGACCACATGTGTACACATTTATTACTGGACCATATTCTGTTCCAATGATCTGTCTTAACACCACTTTCTTAATTGCCATAGTTTTACAATCTTGAAATCAGCTAGTGCAACTTCATCTAACTTACACTTATTTTCTCAAGTTTATTTTGGCTATTCTATATCTTTTGCATATGAATATAAATTTTGGAATCAGCTTGTCAGTCATTACAAAAAAGCCTGCTGGAATTTTGATTGGGACTATGTTGAGTCTATAGATAAATGGGGAGAATTGAAATCTGAACATTATTTAGTATTTTGATTTTTGAACATGATACATCTCTCCATTTATTTAAGTATTCTTTAATTTTTCTCAGCAATATTTTGTAGTTTTTAGTGCATGGTTCTTACACATCTTTTGCCAGGTATATCCCTAGGTATTTCATATTTATTAATGCTATGGTAAATAGCAATGGTGCAAAAGTAATTGCATTTTTGCCATTGAAAGTAATGCCATTGAAAGTTTCAATGCCATTGAAAGTTTTTGCCATTAATTTCAATGGCAAAAACGCAATTACATTTGCACCAACTTAATAGTAATATTTTTTTAATTTCAATATCTGATTATTTAAAATTTTTGATATCTATATGTAGAAATACAATTAATTTTTGTATATTAATCTTGTATCTTGCAACTTCGCTAAACTCATTTATTAGTTTATTAGTTCTTGTAGAGTTCTATAGATTCAATAAGATTTTCTACGTAGATGATCGTGCTGTATGTGAATAAAATTTTACTCCTTCTTTTCTCATCTGAATGGCTTTTTTCCCTTGCCTTATTGTATTAACATTGCACCTAAGTAGTGTTGAATAGAAGATGCAAAAGCAAACAGTGTTGCCTTTTTCCTGATCTTAAAGGAAATTTATTCTTTCAATATTAAGTATATTAATCATAATTTTTTTGTTGATGCCTTTTATTAAATTAGGAAGTTTTCTTCCATTCCAAGTTTGCTGAGAATTTTTTCAGGAATGTATGTTGGATTTTGTTAAATGCTTTTGTGTGGTTTTATATGTGTGCGTGTGTGTGTGTGTCCATTGAGATCATCATAAGGCTTTTATTTTTAGTCTGCTAGTATGGAGAATTTTCTTGATTGAATGTAAAGTACCCTTGCATTCTTGAAATAAATTCCACTTCGACCATGATGTATTATCCTTTTTATATATTGTTTATTTTGTTTTGTTAAATTTTGTGAAGAGTTTTGCATCTATGTTCATTTCATGAGGGTTATTAGTTTGTGGTTTTCTTTTTTGATAATGTCTTTCTTGTGAACTCTAATTGCCTTAGGATCCATGGACTCCCAGGTGTATCTCCTCAATTTGGTGATGCTTCTGGCCTCTATCTTGGTAAACTTGCTTGCACTATGAGCTAGAAACCTTCTCCAGGCAATTTCTCCCTATTTGTTTCCCATGTCTCTCAGATCATGTGCTTTTGTTACCTGAGGTCCAATGTGAATAGAGATATTATTTTATATATTTTATACTGTTTTATAATTATTTTAGGTGAGAAAGTAAATCTGGATCAGAAGCACAATTTAAACATGCCTGAATTTTTTTTTTAACAGTATGAGACCATTTTTTAAGCAAGAAAATCATTACCCAAATGCATGATGTTTATTATAGTTCTTCTAGTAACAGGCCAAGTGTCTATCAGTTGCCCGTTACATATGTACACACACACACACACACATATCTCTCTCTCAGGGATATGTATATAAATTCACTATAAAATGAGTTCCTGAATCAATGCTTTATACAAAGGAGGCACTAATTCCATTAGAAACACACATCTAACATTCTTCCCTGTATCATACTCTTGCGTTAGCATCTTGTCTGAAATTAGGTTGGCACCCTCATTTCCAGTTTCCCTGTTTTCAAAATTATCTGATTACACAGTTCACATTCCCAAGACTTTTGAGTCCCTGGAATGGCCATTTCTAGGTATATATCTGTTAAGCTAAATTAGGCCTGAGGATACCTCTGGGTTGTGCCTACATAATGAACTGCAACCTAACTTAGTATGTAAACTAACTGACAGCTTAACTTAGCAGTATACTTTTGTAACAAACTGCTTAGTTTCAGCTCATCACAGCAGCTGAGCTTCAATCAATTACAGGCAGCCCGCTGATCAGACCTTGTCCAAGTAAGGCAAGTGCTGAGCTACAAAGGAATCAAGCTGTTTCTGTAACTCATTTCTATTTTCTGTCCATAAATGCTGCCTTCCCACATTGAGGAGCAGAGCTCTGTGAATCTGCTGATTCTAAAGGCTGCCTGAGTTAATTGTTCTTTGCTCAATTAAACTGACAGAAACAAGCAATGGGAAAGGATTTCCTATTCAATAAATGGTGCTGAGATAACTGGCTAGCCATATGCAGAAGATTGAAACTGGATCCCTTCCCTATACCGTACAGAAAAATCAACTCAAGATGGATTAAAGACTTAAATGTAAAATCTAAAAACATAAAAATTCCTGGAGGATAACATAGGAAATATCATTCTGGATATAGGATCGTGCAAAGATTTTCATGACAAAGACGACAAAAGCAATTGCAGCAGAAACAAAAATTGACAAACGGGACCCTTAACTAAAGAGCTTCTGCATCATGGCCCAGAAACTTTCTCCAGGCAGTTTCTCCCTGTTTGTTGCCCATCTCTCTAGGATCATGTACTTTTGTTACCTGATGTAACAGCAGAATAAACACGCAATCTATAGAATGGGAGAAAATATTTGAAACTATCAGCAGAATAAACACACAATCTACAGAATGGGAGAAAATATTTGCAAACTGTGTATTTGACAAAGGTCTAATATCCAGAATCTATAAGGAACTTAAACAAATGTATAAGCAAAAACCAAAGAACCCTGTTAAAAAGTGGGCAAAGGACATGAAGAGACACTTTTCAAAGGAAGATATATATGTGGCCAACAAACGTATGAAAAAATGCTCAACACCACGAATCATTAGAGAAGTGATATTACCTTTTAATAGAAACTGCAGTAAAAAGAGGTCAAGCATGCCAATGTCATATAGCAAGTAAATGGTAGGGCCGAAATTTTATCTCAGGTCAGCTTGACATCCTGTCAGATGTGGCCGTGTTCCTCAGATAGTCATTCTTTCACATGTGTAAATTGTAATATCTTAAAAAATCAAAATCAAAATAAAATATTTTGAACTAAACATTTTGTTCTAAATGGCAACATATGCCATTTGCTCTGGATTTATATATAAAAGTTGCCTTTGATTTTTAGATGAGGAGTAATTGTATGTATCTTTACATGAACATTTAGGTAAAACTTGGAGAGCTCAAGCCCCAAATACATTTTTATTCCTAAGACTTACTTAATGAGTGTTTTTTGAATTTGGTATTTCCCATTCTGTATTTATCTTTTATTAATATTAATAAATAAATATTAACAAGGAATATATTTAAAAGAGTAATTTTATTTTGAAACAGGAGAAAGGAAAATGCATGCTTCAATAATGTCAGAGTTTACAGGGAACGATATTGTGAGCTTGTTTGTCTAAATAAATTTTATTTGGAGTTCAGTATGAATTTTCAATAGATGTTTTTCAGATAAGAAAGCAGTAAATCAAATGCAATTATATAAACAAGAAGATCAGAGGGGATTATCCTGAAGGGTATAAAATGAACCAAGAGCTTTTAGTTTGGGTCATCACAGCATCTGCTCACCAATGCAAAGTAAGGTAGGTGTCTGTAGTGAAAAGGCTCTGTGAAATGAAATGTTCTTTAGTTTTTTTATTTTTCATTTTCACAATTTTATCATTTATTAGAAAGTGGCAAATGCTGAAAGATAATTTGGTTCAATAGGCTCTAACGTTTTAAATTATTGCTCCAAATTGTTTAGTAGTAGAAGAAGGTGAGTGAATTACATACATAAGGATAAGAAAAAAATTTATTGACTTAAAGAAAGAGAAACAATTGGTTAGTTCCCCAACGAAGGATATTTGATATGCATGGCTTTCTTCTGTTTTCATTTTGATTTAAATATTGTTATCAATTTAATGATCTGTGTATTAAATCCTCTCAATTACTGTACTAATGGTCATCTTTTATGAAAATATACTTCTGGGAAACGTTAGAGCAAATTCATTTTTGAGTACCTGCAGGGGTAATGTGCTCTGTATTACAAGTTCTTTTTAGTTATTTAATACCTAAACCTCTTTTGATAGTGTTCAACACACATACCTGCTGTATAGTACATTTTGCTTTCTAGAAAAATATAATGCTTTAGTGAAGTTCCAGAGTTGTTCATAGAATGGACAATTAGTTCTTTTCATAGTAAGGGATTTGGAGAGTAAAAATTAATGAAGGAAATTAGCAGAGCAGAGAGGAAAGTGTTTATTAAGAATGAAGCATTGGGAGCAAAAATAAGAGAAAAAAAAGAGGGGAAAAAGGCAAAAGAAAGAACATATCTTGGAATAAGAAAATATGTTGAAAGTAGGGACATATATGATCATGCTTCTGAAGAAGGCATCTCATTATTTAGGCCCTGCCTGAAACCATGCCTTCTATGTTTAGGTAGCCAACAAATTATTTATTATGATGTCAGAATAGACAATTAAGTTGCAAAGATGAGAACCCAGATGACAATAAAGAAGAAATGTGGCAGATCATAGAGGAAGGGATTAACTAATGCTAATTTGTACAGTGTTATATAGTTATACGGTCTTATATAGAGCGCCAGGTGTTTCCCATGTATTGTTCTTTTTACGACTTTCGCAAGGGACATATGAAAAAATGAAGGCACAAAGATATTAAATTGCTCAGTTGCACACAACCGCAATTAAATCCTGAAGTAGAATTTAGATCACTAACTCTTATCAATCTCAGCGCCAGAGATCTGACACTAATTTATAGTACAGAATTACAGACTATTTGTGCTGCGAAGACTTTCACGATCATCTTCTGGTTCTAAGCCTTCCTTGTATAGACAAGAAAGTTGAGGTCCAGAAAGAGTCTGTGGGTGAAGTTTTACTATTTGCAATAAAGAAGTAAAGGAGAAAGAACAGTTCTTGCTTTCTTTATGCCCACAAAGTTGTACAGCTACTGTGGCTGGTAATTTAGCACGTTCATTTTCTACTTTTGTTAGTTTAGAGTTCTACATTTATAGGAGAAACTTCAAAAAATATGGAGTATCCATAGTGAGTATGACAATAACAGGAAAACCAAAACAAATTTTCATCCTACATTTTAAAAAGGGTCAGGTGTGCTTGTCACTTTCTATTTTGCAGATGGGGAAATAAGACCTAAATAGATGATATATTTTAGTCACATTCTCATAGATTCATGAAAGAACTCTGTTTCTTAATTTTTAGAACAATTTTTTCATCACCAGGTCACCACATCTATTTTATATAGAATTATAGAGCTAAAAGTTAAAATATGTGAAGTTAATTGTTTCCTATAGAAGAAACTCAGTAGCTGGCTGTCTAAACACGCAAGAACTATAATGATCATGACCGGTAAGTATTTTACATAATTTGCTAGTTAGTAATTTTAAGATCCTGCAGAGGATCCTCAAGGTCTGTGTCTCTAAAATACTGGAACCAACTCTGTACCATAGAGGGAGCTCACATTTGAGAAGCACTTGAGAAAGCCAGACTCCATGAGTAAGGAATTTGTATGTTTTTGCTCCTTAACTGAAATACCAAAAAACAGAAAACAAAACAAACAAAAACAAAAACAAACAAACAAAAAACAAAAATAAAAAAACCCTCCAAGGAACGTTTGAATATGCAACATTTCATCTAAAAGAATTTGTGAGAAAAACCCCTCTTATTTTAACCTTGAAAAGTTAAGTCATCCTAAAATGGGTTAGTTCACTTTCTTGTGTGATAAGAAGTAAGTAAACATAAATCTTTGATAACTACAGGTCTTAAAGTCATAATTTGGACTCTTTCAGAGCACTAGAACAATCTGTATTTTTATTTGTGTTCATATTAGCTCCTCCACTGGACAGTCATCCCTCTAGGTAAAGGACCGTATCTTACCCGTTTGTGTCTGTCAGTGCCTGGTTCAGATACTCAATATATGTTTATCCAATATATTTGCAATTCTCATTCTAGGAATAGACGGTTGGTTGAAATGACCACTAATCTCTGGAATTTGACATTTAAAATAAATCCCTGGTAACCTGTGTAGTGTGGTTTTCATGGTTTCTTATAAGTTGATTGAAAAAAAAAATCCTGGTTAACCGAGGCTGAACCTATGAGGCTTCAGTTAACAGAGGTCTTAGTGTATACAGCTTAAAGATGCTGTTGGGATATAACTGATAGATTTGGGGAAATCCTGGTACTTCTGATGATTGAACAAAATGTTTGCTAAATTATAATTTATTTAATAGAACAAGCAAACAAGTTTATGTTCATAGACAATACTACTCCGTTAAGGTATATATTTTCTTTACTGACAATGATACTTGAGAAGGAAAAAAAAATCCAAACACATCTAGCTAGCTGTACAATATTTGTCAGATGAAAAAGTCTTCTTAATCTTTGAGGCGATCAACTTACATCCAAAAGTATGAAATTTGATTACCCTTCCACAGTAGTAGAACTAAAATAATTTGTCATAACATTATGCAGGGATAATGATGTTGATATTGATATCATTAAGCCTCTGGATAACTATATTCAATCAATACATATTGATAATGATATCCAACTGATACTGAACAAGTTCTCCATCACGCAAGCTCTATTGAGATTCATGTTCTGTTTCTCCCTGAGGCATTATGAATCCTCTGTTTTCTTTCATGCATCTAAAAATTATTTAATATTCCTGGCTAACCCATAATGGAGCTGTCATCCTTGATTGTATTCTTCTCATTGTGTCAACCTTTCTTTTTTTTGCCTGTTAATCTTTTTGAGAACAAATTACATGCCTCTTTTGTGTAAAATAATCTTTTATTTGTTCCAACTATACATATTTCAACCTTAAAGGGATATCTTAAGGGTTCAGAAGTAAAATCAGAGGGTTCCTAGATTTCTGAGTTAGCCCCTTAAAACCAGTGGAATTTTAGTTGACCTTGTTTGGACTTTATCTTTCTGGTGTCTTCCTTGACCAAATGGGTAGAATTATAAGCATGATTATATGCATTGGGATGGTATTGAAGTTTGGTTATACTTTCTCTTGGTTTCTTTGCTCTTTCTGATTTTAACCAGTAGGTTGTTTAATTTTATCTTTGATTTAGCATGGCTGCTGTCTTTCTGATGTCCATGCTTCTTGGCCTTGCATGTGGGCAAGCGATGTCTTTTTGTATTCCAACTGAGTATACAATGCACGTAGAAAGGAGAGAGTGTGCTTATTGCCTAACCATCAACACCACCATCTGTGCTGGATATTGTGTGACACGGGTATGTAGTACATGCCATTTCTTTTGGCTGCAAATTATATAAGCCTTGAAGAAGTCCATTCTTATGTAGAAAGGAAATGAAATAAATTACAACCTCATTTCCCAAACCTAATGGTTATTGGCTCCTTAGAAGCAGAGTACACAGGTTACAATATTTTGTGGATATACTCAGCACAATGGATACAGATAATTTTGTAACAGTTTTATGTCTCAGATTTACTTAAACCTTATCTTGTTCCCATGATCAAGGATAAGAGAGGAGGGTGTCTCTTTTGTCTCTATAGGATTCAACGTGGTTAAGTTGGTATTGGAGAATGGGGCTAAGGAATTCTTTCCCAGTTGTATTTGTGATGAAGGAATATAAGTGAATTTAGTTTTATGTTTCCATTATCAAGTCCCGTCACATTATGCTCCCTTTTTTGTTCTTTCCTCAGGATATCAATGGCAAACTGTTTTTTCCCAAATATGCTCTGTCCCAGGATGTTTGCACATACAGAGACTTCATCTACAGGACTGTAGAAGTACCAGGATGCCCACTTCATGTTCCTCCCTATTTTTCTTATCCTGTTGCTTTAAGCTGTGGGTGTGACAAGTGCAATACCGACTATAGTGACTGTATACACGAGACCATCAAGACGAACTACTGTACCAAACCTCAGAAGTCTTATCTGGTGGGATTTTCTGTCTAACTTTAATAGCGATATAATTTGCAATTTGGTTAAATGTGCTTGCCTGAAATAAAGCTAATACAAATATTATGTTTCACAAAATCTTGTATTCATTTTGAGTACTATTTAATCCATACCCATACCTAACAGGCGTTAGTGAGCTTAAGGGGTTTTAGAAGAAAAGGTGAATGAATGGGCCTTCTAAGCTCAGATGAAGGATGGTTTTCACCTGAAAAAGCAGAGTGCAGGTAAAATGGAAAACAGGGATATGAAATGCCAAAAAGCTTGCCTTGAGCAGGCTCCCCTAACAGAGGGCCAGAAGGTTTCTATGACTTACAAAGTAAATGTGGGACCACTACAGAGTTATGAAGAGAGTAATGTGATCAAAAGCTGAAGGAATACATGGTATCAGGGTACTAGAGACACCTACTTCCGAAGGCTAGAAGCAGGGCTGGCATGGAGGTGGGGAATAAGGAGCATGTGGAATCTACAATGTAGTGGTTTATCCTAGTCATTCAAACGCACTGGATAAAACTCCACCAAAACTCAGAAGTCTAGGAACTATTCTTTTTAATTAATTACTCTGGTGGGCCAATTGACCTATGAAAGTTATACCCCCAAAAGTCAGTTTACAAAGCCTAGAAAAGAGGCCACGATCATTTCACATGTGGAAGTCTAAATCCTTCAAAGTCCTTCAAGTAATAAGAGATGCTTTTCAGCATTTATACCAAAAGCAACTGGTGCTGTTTTGACTTCTAATATAATGAAAAACTAGTATTATTATGAAAGGTTTTAGGGATGGGGTAAAGTGCAAAGGGATTTGAGAGAGTAGAATTATCCTAAATTCTAATCTAAACCTTCATTAATATTGAAACACTGTTTTCTGGTAAATGTGCTTGGTAAGCAGCTGTTTATTTTTCTTTTTCTTCCTTAGATACTCTTTCATGAGAATTTGGTTTCAACAGACGACTGAAGTGAGACAGACCTAGTGCCCTGTAGACTTGCTCTCAAAAAGATGATATAACCTCTATTTGTCCATTCCTTTTCATTCACACTGCCCCTACCAAGGTGAAAATCAGTGGTCAGTGGGGCCAGTAGCCTTTGCTATATTCTACAGCCAGCAGTTAAATTCAGCTAGGCATATTGTAAATGTCTGTATGCTGACAGTGCATGGCGTGGGTTGAGGAGGGTGGTTATGTGGTGGTGGGGTCCTGTAGATGGATTAGTACAATGGGGAGGGAATAGATGTGTATTTACATGCAGAAGTCAGAACCCACATTATTTTTACTTTAATATCTGAAGTTGATATTTGCATGGTCTCCATATATTAATCTAGAGTTTTGGGTTCTCATATCAGCTGATAACATGGACATTTAAAGCTGCATACCACTTAAAACTGTACACCAAATATAGACCTTTGATTAATAAGTGAAAAGTCTAATGTTCAAATCTAACTGGCACTAGTCACACATGCCTTCATGGATTCTGAAAAAGTGTTTTCAAGGATCTGACTGTGGAAAGGCCAAGAGCTTTAGGGAGGCCCCTTATAAATAGTCCAGATCAGAAGACATGACTTAAATGGGCTTGTTCAACCCGCAGGGAGGAGGCTAGGCCTGGACATGGGTGTGGTGGGCCTGTCCCATCATGAGCTGCAGAATATTAGATTGGGCACATCAGAGACAACTTGTTTCCTCCCACTGATGGCAGTCCACCTGTAATACGAATTACAGAAGGTCTCTGACTTACAATGGTTTGACTTATGATTTTTCAACTTTACGATGGGTTTATCTGGATGTAACCTCATCATAAGTCAAGGAGCATCTTTATATTAAACAATTCTTGACAGTGGAGCTGTCCAAGGCAGAGAATTCTTAGCATAGAGCATAGGCATTGGAATGACCAACAATTTGCATCAACTGGATCCAGAAACTCAGGCATATGGAAACAGTTGGTTTTGGAGGATCTTGGTATTCTTTGGGTTTAAGAGAGGGAGAATAAATAGAGAGATTAGAAATGGGAAGGTGAAAAATCATTGCTTGTATAATCAGAGAAAGATGAAAACTGGAACATCAGAGGGGATCATTAAATTCAACCTAAAGTTTAAAGGAGTCAATTCTTGGCAGGAGATTTGAGACTAGGTGCTTTTTAAAAAAAGTCTCTTATTCCTCATTTGACTCTGAAATATAAAAGGAAATACGTTAATAAAAACTCTCCTTTATAAGGAAATTGCTTTCTTTAAAAAAAAGAAAAGATGAGCAAGTCTTTTTTATATTTTTATAAAATATAAAAATTATTTTATAGAGGCAACTTCCACTCTATTCACTGTTGGGTTCTTCTCTACTTGCTCATCTCTCCGGGTTAACTCCCACTTATCACTCTGTCTCACTTTCTCTACTTCTGCTACCCTCCTTCTACCTGCTGTTTCTGCCTGCTTAGCATCCATGTCCTTTCTTCTGATGGATGCATGTTGATCGCCCTCTGGGGTTCTCTTCACTTCCAGTTTGAGTTCAAGTGGTTTCAGTGGGGATGATGAGGGTGGGCATGCTACTAGGCTCAACCACAAACCTGGACTTTTAGAAAGAGAAGTGGTTGGCCTATTGGGGTTCCTAAACAGATAGAATGTGAGCTTGCAGTTGCTGCTGGCCATCTTTGGCATCCCTTGGAAACAGCTAGCTCTCCGACCTAGTGGAGAGCACGAGAGACTGAGGAGAGAGAAACCTGTTGATATCATCTGAGCCTAACCTGAAGCTGGCTTCACCCCTTAGAAGAAACCATAACTTCCCTTTTCTGCCCAGTTAGAGTTGGGATTCTGACACTTGCAATGGAGAAGTTCTGATGGATTCAGCATCTTTCTCATTAGTTTCAGAAGATGCTCCTAATTCCATCCCTCATCTCCCCTAGGACCTTGCTGTTTGCTTTTGTATTTTCTCTTACTTCCTCTGTCTTGATTCCTTCTTTTCATTATGAAGCATCCTTAAATCTCTTCCCATCACAAAAAAAAGAAAGGGCAAAAAACAAAAGATCCTGTCTTGATCCTCTACAACCATCTAGTTAATTTGTCCCCTCTCTCCTTGAGTTCTTATTTCAATTTTTTTTTGTGTGTGAAAGAGCCCACTACACTAACCAACTACTTCCTCACTTCTCCTTCTCTTCACAATCATTATAATTTGGCTTCCAATATTATCCCCTCTTGAAACTGTTTTCAGTAAGGTCAACAATGACTTGCTATGGGCCAATATACAGGACAACTGTTAATCCCAATCTGCCCTGACCTCCCTTCTTCCCTAGAGAGCCCAGTGAGGCTCACATACCTGGATTCACAAGGCAATACATGTTATTGTAGCAGCCTTGCCATGCACCACAATGTTTAAGTTTTGTCGTTTTTAGGTAGGACCCAGAGTTCTTTGTCTTACAACCAAGAAAATTATGGAGCCTAAACACTAAGTGAAGATGAAGCAAAAGTTTAATAAGTGAAAGGAGAAAGCTCTCCATAGAGGATCAGGGGCCTGAAAGAAGGCTGCCATTCTACAGTCGAATACAAGGGCTTTTATAAACAGGATAGCAGGGCAAGACATTTCATTTACAGATGGTTAAGACTAGGTGTTTCATTTGCACAAGGCACAAATTCCTGACAGTTCTTCCCTGTCCTTTTAGTGCACATGGAGACTCGCAGCCTGTTACTCTGTTACTTAGTTTCCCCTACTGTGCATGTGTAAGGGGCGGAATTCTCCATTGCGGATGTGCCAGGTCCTGTGTTACGCCTCTTGGGCATGTTTCAAGCAAGCACCCTCCTCTCTCCCCTGTGCAAACTCCCTTATCTGAATATGTTCAAAAAAGGAAAGGAATGTGCTCACGGAAGCCTACAGTGTATACGTGACCCTTGCTAATTACACAGAAGGCATCTTCATGGTGGACCTTTCCTCCTTATCTATGCTTGCAGACTGATCTTTCAGGCTGTTCCTTTGTTAGACAAAAGGAATTCTATGGAGGACTTAGCTTAGCCTAGCTATCTGCCTAACGGGTTCCTTTCTCTCTTTTCCCTCATTATGGCATTTATAATTAGTCTTAAGATGAAATCCACATTTTCTCCTTTTTTCATACATTTTCTTTCTACTCTCCTTCTCCAAGATGACTCAAAATCTATGCCACGGTCTTTAGCAGTCAGCAGTAACGTAGGTCTGGACTGTACTTTTGCTTGGTGATTTTGCTTGATTCTGCATGGATGAAGATTCTAAACTTTGTGAAAGATGGGCCAGTGTGGTGATAACTATATGCGTCGTATTGACACTTTAGACATTGTTAAATGTACAGCATATGAGAAGCTTGGGTTTGTATTAATTCAGCCTTGAATGTCCTAAGAATTTATACTCATTAAAGACAGTTTTGATGGCAATTGTTAAAGAAACACAGGCAGCTAAGAGATACTCTCCAGGTTTAGATTAAGAAATAGGTGGGGAGCAAAGAATTGTTCTGGGCTTTTAACGTACTAAAGTAAGTTTAAAACTTTCTTGCTGGGGATTTAATCATATGAGCTGGCTTATCTTGTTCAAATATGGGGATTACCACTCTTATACTGATTCCTATAGTTTTAGTCCAGACTTATTTTCCTGAGCTTCAGGGCCATACATATATCTAGTGCCTGCTGGTATTTCCTCATGGGTATCCTATAATCATCTCCACGCCATGTCATCACCACAACCTGCTTTTCCTCCCGTGCACCACTATCTTCAACCTGCCAAGTCGGAGACCTGGGAATTATTCCAGATTCCTCTTTTTCTCTTATCCCTCACATCCAATTCCTCTTAAGTCTGTCTACTTCTTAGTAGGGTTACCAGTACATTAGTTATAAATCTTCCTGACTCTGGTGTTTGCCATCCTGTAATTCTTCATATTAAGACTGAGTGATTTTTGAAAGGTTCAAGTTTAATTTTGTAACTCACTGTGTAAAATTTTCCCCGTGGCCTCAGGACAAGGATAACACTCAGGTCCACTTTAGTAGGGCTGTTTATCTCCTCAGCACTTGATTCATTTTCTTTGAATGTTTCAATGCCTTTTCTGTTTCAGGTTCTTCTTGCATGCTGTTCCACAGCAATCCCCTTTTCTTCTTCTCCTCCTACTACTTTTGACTTGGCTAATTAGTATGGGTTCTTTAGGACTCAGTTTAGAGGCCCCAACATTCAGGAAGGTTGTCCCTTGACCACTCTCCCCAAGGTTGAATGGAGCCACTCGGCGTTAATGATTATCATAGCACTTATCTATGGTAATATGCTTGCTTGATTTTTTCCACAATAAGCTTTTTGACAGCAGAGACTTGTCTTGCCCATGTTAGCATATTAATATTCTTAAAAAGAATTTTTCAAATGTACAAAATAGTAACCCCCAAACAAAGTGAAAAACCAATCAAATATTAGTGTGGGTTTCATCTTATAAGGTAGAGTAGGCCTAGAGAAAAATATAAGGACTCTAGCTATGGTGACTGAAATCAAGTCTTTGAATTAAAATAGAATTGGGAAAGGTATCAAAAGCTATTCATTAATGCTACAAATAAATGTGTTCAAATGGACAACTGGAATCATACTGAAATATCTTCAGTTATGCATCATTTCTAGAAAACTGTTTGACTTATAATTAGCAAAAAACTTTCCTCGGCTGGGTGCAGTGGCTCATGCCTGTAATCCTAGAACTTTGGGAGGCCGAGGTGGGCAGATCACCTGTGGTCGGGAGTTTGAGACCAGCCTGGCCAACATGATGAAACCCCGTCTCTACTAAAAATACAAAAATTAGCCAGGCATGGTGGTGCATGCCTGTAGTCTCAGTTAGCCACTCGGGAGGCTGACGCAGGAGAACTGCTTGAACCTAGGAGGCGGAGGTTGCCGTAAACCGAGATCGTGCCACTGCACTCCAGCCTAAGCGACAGAGCAAGATGCCATCTCAAAAAACAAAAACAAAATAAAAAACTCTCTCCTTATCAGAGTATTAACATAATTACAACAACAGATAATATTCATTAGTTGCCAGGTATGCTAGGCACTTTATACTGGTAATTTATTTTTTTTTCATTTAATATAAGAACATCATAAATTGTATAGACCATGCTGCGTCCTGCCACAAACAACTACCAAAGCTTTGGAAGGATTTCTGACACATTAGCTAAAAACTTCATGAAATCAGCATAGATTATGCTTTGCAAGATTCTGGACATGTTACTTGTGTTCTTCATGCTTCCCCTGTCCCTGGAAGATAAGCCATTTGAACAGTGGATTCCTGGAATATATTTAGCCTTTGTTGTTATAATGAAGATATTAAAAAAAATCATTTTGCATTGGTGAAGTCTTTTTACCTTTCAAAAGAAACTTACATATAATACCTTACAGGTACGTGTTATAGTAAAAAATGAAGGGCCATGCTGAAAAAAGGTAGAAATCTTTTGTCCCTTTTAAAATATAACTTAACATAAAGTTGATTTAGATGAGCCCAAACTAAGATGATATAGTTAATCATCTACTAGCTTTGAAAGCCATGAATGTTCTCTCCCAGGGGTGGGGAAAATGAAGTTGTTGAAACTGAGGAGCTGGTAGTCACAGAGGTTGTCTAAGGGGCCATGAACCAGGAACGCTGGGGCGTGCTGCATCTATTAAAGGCCCAGCGGCTTTCCCAGTGGCCATGAAAATTGCATTTTACCAAGGACAGGAGGGTACCTCTTCTTTTTAATCTTTGATAAACTTGTTTCAGAAGGGAAAACATGCTATCTCCTTCACTGCCATCTTCCTACCAGCGTCATTCTCACCAGGCCAATTCTATAAACACTGCTCACAGGGTAAGGAGAACAATCATTGTTACTGACCGCATGGGGAACCAGATTGGACCTTGCATCAGTGTGCAATTTTATAGCTTGAACCATGGATAACAAAGGAGCTATTCTGGAGAAAAGAGGTACAATTTACATGAAAAATATTAATTAATATACAACTATAGTCGATCCTCAGTATCTGTGGGTTCTACATCTGTGGATTTAACCAATTATAGATTGAAATAGTTTGGTTCAAGAAAAAAAAAAAGAATGGTTGCATGTGCATTGAACATGTCTAAAATTTTTTCTTGTTATTATTCCCTAAACAATACAGTATACCAATTACTTACATAGCATTTACTTTAAATTGAGTAAATAAATAAACTAGAAATGATTTTAAGTATACAGGAGGAGCAAGGAAGTGGGGCAAGTTGCCAGAATAGAACCCTGCAGTGATTATGCACCCTGCCCGTAGGAACATCAAATTGAACCACCATCTACAAAACAAAGCACCTTCAAAAGAACTAAAAAATCAGGCAAGAGATCACAGCACTTGGTTTTAAAAGAGTAACAAGAAAAGGCACATTAAAGAGGGTAGGAAGGACAGCACTGCATTGCCTACACCACCCCATTTCCAGCCCCGGGCAGTGCAGCACAGAGAGAGAATCTGTGTGCTTAGTGGAGGGGGAGCAAAATTTGAGTGATTTTGCATTGGAACTCAGAGCTGCTCTGACACAGTAAAACACAACACCAGGCAGAATTTCTCTGATGCTCAAGAAGGGAGCATTTCAACCAGTCCCGGAACAGAGGGGAATCTTTTAGAGCAGGAGGAGGAACACAAGTCACATCTGGCTTCACTACAGGCTGGCTAAAGTGGTCTGGGGCTCCAGATAAACACAAGTGGCAGTTAGGTCACAGTAACTCTCATCTTTGGGCAAACCCTGGTGTTGCACTGGTCTTGGAGGCAGTGGGATTGGGATGTCACCTGGTGCAACACCAGCTGCAGCAGCCACAAGAATGCTGGTGTCATCCCACCCCAACTCCAGGGACTGCAGCAAGGAGGGACACTCCTTCTGCTTGGGGGAACAGGTGGTTAAAGTACAGGGTACTTTGTCTTGCAACTGGGTACCAGTGCAGTCACAGTAAAACAAAGTACCTAGCAGAATCCTGAAGCCCCTATTTCTAGGCCACTGCTTCTGGACCATATTTGTAAACCCATTCCAGAACAGGAGGGAATCCACTGCCCTGGCAGCACAGACCCAAGTCTTCGCTGACTTTACCACCTGCTGACTAAAGTGGCCTTGGGCCTTGAATAAACATCAGTGCAGTCAGACAACAGAAGTAGCAGCCATTGGCCTTGTGTGTCCCAGTACTATGCTGGTTTGGGAAGTCATGGGTATCAGATGCAACTCGGTGCACTGCCAGCTGCAGTGGCTACAGAGTGCTTGCATCACCCCCCACAGCACCAGGTGGCCAACCCCAGAGAGGGACTCCTGCTTGGGGGAAAGAGAGGGAACAGAGGGAGGAAGTTTTCCTGTGAATCCAGGGAATTTCCTTATTTTCCCCAAGTCCATCAGGGATGAATATCCAGGAATCTACAAAGAATCTTAGTGTACCTGGGCTTTGGATACCCTCTAGTGCTGAAATAGCTGTAATGATGCAGGATTACTGAACTCAAGACTCAGCCCCCTTTGAATTCCTGGAAGGCCTTCTGAAGAAGGATGAGCATAAACAAGGCCAGGCTATGAAGAGTAGAATAAATACCTATGTCTTCAATGCCAAGACATCAATGAGCATCCAAAAGCATCTAGCGCAAAACACTAGGAAAATATGACCTCACCAAACAGACTAAATAAGGGGCCAATGACCAACACTGGAGTGGTGGAGATATGTGATATCTCACTTAGCAAATTCAAAATAGCTGTTTTGAGGAAGCTCAATGAACTTTAAGAAAACTGACAGAAAGAATCCAGAAATTTATTAAAGACATTTAACAAAGAGATTGAAATAATTAAAAAAAAAAAGAAATAGAACTCCTGCAGCTGAAAAGTACAATTGATTAACCAAAAAAAGCATCATCAGAGTGTCTCAACAGCAGAACTGATCAAGCAGAAGAAAGAATTAGTGATTTCAAAGACAGGCTATTTGAAAATTCAAAGTCAGAGGAGAAAAAAGCAAAAAGATGGAAGTACACATATGAGATCTGTAAAATAGCCACAAAAAGACAAGCCTAAGAGTTACCGGTCTAAAGAGAAAGTAGAGAAAAAGAGGGGTAGAAAGTTTATTCAAAGAAATAATAATACATCACTTTCTAAACCTAAAGAAGGTTATACATATCCAGGCACAGGAAGGCTAAAGAACAGCAAGCACATTCAACCCAAATGAGACTACCCCAAGCCACATAATAATCACACTCTCAAAGGTAAAGAATGAAGAAAGAATTCTAAAAGCAGCAACAGCTGCTTTTCTTTTGAAACAACTGGCATATAAAGGAGCCCCAAGATGTCTGGCAGCAGACTTCTCAGCAGAAACCTTACAGGCCAGGAGGGAGTGGGATGACATATTCAAAGTGCTGAAGGAAAAAAACTTTCAAATGAGAATTCTGTACCCAGAAAAGCTATCCTTCAAGCATGAAGGAGAAATAAAGACTTTGCCAAACAAACAAAAGCTGAGAGAGTTCATGACCACCAGATCTAACTTAAAAAAGATGCTAAAGGGAGTTCTTTAATCTGAAAGGATAAAATGCTTAAGTGTGACAGGAAATCATCTGAAGGTATAAAGCTCATTGATAAAAGTAAATACACAAATTCAGAATATTCTCATACAGCAATTGTGGTGAGTAAACCACTCATATCTCTGGTATGAAGACTAAAAAATAAATCTATCAAAAATAATAACTACAACAATCTTTGCAAGATAAGCGACGCAAAGCTGGGTGCAGTGGTTCACGCCTGTAATCCCAGCACTTTGAGAGGCCAAGGTGGGTGGATCACTTGAGGTCAGGAGTTTGAGACCAGCCTGGCCAACATGGTGAAACCCCGTCTCCACTAAAAACACAAAAAATTTGGCAAGGTGTGGTGGCAGGAACCTGTAATCCCAGCTACTAGGAAGGCTGAGGCAGGAAAACAGCTTGAACTCAGGAGGCAGAGGTTGCAGTGAGCTGAGATTGCGCCACTGCACTCCAGCCTGGGTGACAAATTAAGATTATGTCTAAAAAAAAAAAAAAAAAAAAAAAAAGAGACATAAGCAACATAAACAGTTATACATAGAGAAAACAGAAAGTCAGAAAGTAGAGGAAGATGGAGTTAAGATGTAGAGTTTTTTAGTTGTTTCTAAAAACAACTAAAAACTTGTTTGCTTCTTTTGTGTTCAAAGTTGTCAGTTTAAAACAAGTTATTAAACTATAAGTTTTTGTCTTTAACAACCACAAAGCAAAAACCTATAATAGATACAGTAAAAATAAAAAGCAAGAAATAAAATATAATACCAGAGAAAATAACCACAGAGAAAGAGTAAGAATAAAATAAAGGACTTAAAAACCAGAAAACAAATAACAAAATGGCAGCAGTGTTTACCCATCATTAATCACATGAATGTAAACATGGATCAAATTCTCCAATTTAAAAGACATAGAGTGATTGAATGAATGAAAAAACAAGATCCAACACTTTGTATTTTTTTAAGTCAGAAACTCTAAAAAGAGACAAAGAAGGTCATTATATAATGGTAAAGGGATCATTCCGCAAGAGGATATAACAATTGTAAATGTAATTGTACCCAATATCAGAGCACAAAGGGAGAGATAGAGTCCATTATAATAATAGTAGGGAACTTCAAAACCCAACTTTTGCCAATGGATAGATCATATAGAGAGACAATTAAAAAAAAAACATGAAAAGTAAACTATACTTTAGACCAAATGGACATAAATGACATTTTAAGAACATTCATCCTACTGCTACTGAATACACATTCTCACCAGCACATGAAAACATTCTCCAGGAAAGACAACATGCAAGGTCATAAAACAAGTCTCAACAAACTCAAAACGTTGAAATAATATCAAATATCTATTCAGGCTGCAATGGAATAAAATCTAGAAATCAATAACAAGAAGAACATTGAAAAATTGAACAAATACATAAAAATTAAACAACATGCTCCTGAATGACCAATGGGTTAATGAAAAAATTAAGAATATTTTTAAAATTCTTGAAACAAATGAAAATAGAAATACAGCATACCAAACGTATGGAGTACAGCAAAAGTCGTATTAAGAAGGAAGTTTATAGTAATAAATGCTTATATGAAAAAAAACTTTAGATAATCTAATGATGTACCTTAAAGAACTAGAAAAGCAAAAACAAACCAAATCCCAAATTAGTAGAAGAAATAATAAAAACCAGAGTAGAGATAAATAAAATGAACACTAAAACACAATGCAAGAGAGCAACAAAATGAAAAATGAATTTTTTTAAAAGATAAAAAAAATGACAAACATTTAGCTAGACTAATTAGGAAAAAAGAAAGACTCAAGTAAATAAGAGATGAAAAAGGAGACATTACAACTGATACCACAGTAACACAAAAGATCATTAGAGACTTTTGAACTATATGCCAATAAATTGAAAAACCTAGAAAAAAAATGAATAAATTTCTAAATACATATAATTTATCATGATTGAACCATGAAGAAACCTGAACAGATTAATAACAAGTAATAAGACAAAAGCAGTAATAAATGTCACGCATCAAAGAAAAGCGCAGGACCTGATGGCTTCACTGCCAAATTTTACCAAATATTTAAAGAACTAACACCAATTCTACTAAAATTATTCCTCAAAATTGGACAGCTAATTTTATGAGGCCAGCATTACCCTGATAGCTATACCAGACAAAAATACAAAGACAATGAAAATGACAGACCAATATTCCTAATAAACATAGATGCAAAAATACTCCACAAAATACTAGCAAAAAGAATTTAACAACATATTAAAAAGATTATTCACCATGATCAATTAATTGGGATTCATCTCAGGGATGCAAGGATAGTTCAACATACACAAATCAATAAACATGACAAATCACCTTAACAGTAACAAGGACAAAAACCATATAAACATTTGAATAGATACTGAAAAGGCATTTGATAAAATTAAGTATCTTTCATGATAAAAACTCTCAACGAACTGTGACATAAGGAACATACCTCAAAACAGTAAAAGTCATATAAGATAAACCTACAGCTAACATCATATTGAACAGGGAAAAATTAAAAATTAAAAATCTTTCTTTCCTTCCCTTCTTTCCCTCCTTTCCTCCCTCCCTCCTTTCCCCCCGCCCCTCATTTTTCCTTTGAGACAGTGTCTCACTCTGTTGCCCAGGCTGGAGAGTGAGACCCAGTGAGCGTGATTTCTGCTCACTGCAACCTCTAGCCTCCCAGGCTCAAGCAATTCTCATGCCTCACCCTCTCAAGTAGCTGGGATTACAGGCACATGCCACTATGCCGAGCTAATTTTTGTATTTTTAGCAGAGACGAGGTTTCACCATGTTGGCCAGGCTGGTCTCAAACTTAACTCTTGATCTTGTGATCCGCCTGCCTTGGCTTCCCAAAGTGCTGGGATTACCAGCGTTAGCCACTGTGCCCAGCCAAAAATTAAAAGATGTGCAAAAAGACAACAATGCCCACTTTCACCACTTCTATTCAACACAGAAGTCCCACCCAGTGCAATTCATCAAGAGAAAGAAAGGGCATCCAAATTGGAAAGAAAGAAGTCAAATCATCCTTGTTTGCAGATGGCATATTTTATATTTAGAAAAACCTAAAGATTCCACCAAAAAATTGTTAGAACTGATAAATGAATTTGGTAAAGTTACAGGATACAAAATCAAAATACAAAAATCATTAGTATTTTTATATGCCAGCAGTAAACAATCTGAAAAAGAAATCAAGAAAGTAATATCATTTACAATAACTACAAAAAAAATTAGGAATAAATTTAACCAAAGAAATGAAAGATCTCTATAATGAAAACTATGAAACATTAATGAAATAAATTGAAGAAGATGGAAAAAAAATGGAAAAAAAATTCCATGTTCATGGATTGGAAGACTTAATATTGTTAAAATGACCATACTACCCAGAGTGATCCACAGATTCAATGCAATCCCTATCAAAATACCAATGAATTTTTTTTCACAAAAATAGGAAAAAAAATGATAAAATTCATGTGGAACCACACACACACACACACACACACACACACACACACAAATTAAAAGCAATCCTCAGCAAAAAAAATAAAAGCTGGAGACATCACACTACCTACCTTCAAAATATATCACAAAGCTATACTAACCAGAACAGCATGTTATTGGCATAAAAACAAACACGCAGACCAATGGAACAGAATAGAAAACCCAGAAATAAACCTATGCATTTACAGCAAACTCACTTTTGACAAAGGCATCAATAACTTACATTGGGGAAAGAGCAGTCTCTTCAACAAATAGTGCTGAGAAAACTGGTTATCTAGATGCAGAAGAATGAGACCAGACCCCTAATACTACACAAAATTCAAATGTATTAAAGACTTAATGTAAGACCTGAAACCATGAAACTACTAGAAGAAAACACTGGGAAAATGCTTCAGGACACTGGCGTGGGCAAATATTTTTGGGATAAAACCTCAAAAGCACATGCAACCAAAGTAAAAATTGACAAATGGGATTACAACAAGCTAAAAAGTTTCTGCACGACAAAGGAAACAATCAACAGCCACAATGCAAAACAGTTTGGAGATTCCTCAAAAAACTAAAAATAGAACTACCATATGATTCAGCAATCCTACTGCTGGGTATATATCCAAAAGAAAGAAAATCAATATATCAAAGAGATGTCTGCATGTTCATATTTATTGCAGCACTGTTCACAATCGCCAAGATATGGAATTAACCGAAGTGTCCATCAACAGATGAATGGATAAAGAAAATGTGCTATATATACACAATGAAATATTATTCAGCCATGACAATAATGACAATGGCTGAATAATGAATAAAATCCTGTCAACTGCAGCAACATGGATAGAATTGGAGGATATTAAGTGAGATAAGCTAGGCACAGAAAGACAAATATCATCAAGATAAATCATGCTCTCAGTCACATGTGGAAGCTATAAAAATTGATCTCATGGAGGTGGTAAATACAATGGTGGTTACCAGAGGCTGGAAGGGGTAGCAGACGGGGAGGGATGAAGAGGGATTGATTAATGGGTACAAAAATACAGTCAGGTGAAATGAATAAGTTCTAATATTTGGATGCACAACAGGGTGACTGTAGTTAATAGTTTATTATATATTTCAAAAGATCTAGAAGACCTGGAATGTTCCCAACACAAAGAAATGGTAAATGTTTCAGGTAATAGATATCCCAATTATCCTAATGTGATTATTACACATTGTATGCTAATATCAAAATATCACATGTACCCCATAAATATGTACAACTATTATATAACAATAAAAAAATAAAAATAAAAAAATAAAGTATACGAGAGGATGTGCATAGGTTATATGCAAATACTACACAATTTTATGTGAAGGACTTGGAAATCTGTGAATTTTGGTATCCAGAGGGGGTCCTGGAACCATTTTCCTATGGATACTGAGAGATGACTGTATCTCTCAGTGAGCTTCGTGAGTTTCATCTCGCACAGCAGAGGACCATGCTGAATATCATTCCAATAGGAGTCCTTGGGTGTTGCTTTTAAATTCAACTACCAATAGCAAATTATAGAAGGGTTACCACTCTGTTTTATTTATTTATTTTTACCACATTATTTGATTGGTAGTTAGACATTTAGATAAGTTGAGTGAAGGTTTGTAGAAAGATACAGGACTTTAAGATAAATCAAACAAACAATTTCAGTATATAGAAAATTTAATTTGAAATCACTTAAAATATTCCAATATTAAGAGGTTTTAATTCAGTACCTCGGCAAGAGACATTTAAAAGCATGTTTGGGTCCGATCTCAAATCAGTTCAGGGGAACACAAATAACTGAAAATGTAAGTATATGTATATGTATGTATATATATACACACACACGTATCTATACATACATGTATATATTCAAATTATATATGTATAAAGATATTTGTAGATTCAAGATATATAGGGATTATATACCTATATATAGATAGAATATATGTGTCTATTTACACAGATATATATTTATCTGTGTGTATATATATGTGTGTGTGTATATATATGTTTGTATATATATATGTATATATATATACACACACACTATATACACACATATATATACATACACACACACATAAAATCTACTGTCGCTCAGTGGTGGAATTATCTAATTTTACACATACATGTATTTTGGAAAGCTTACCCCCAAAAGGGGCACATTAATTGTAAATGGAACAGAACCCTTCTCTTCCATTTTAAATTTTAAAAAAAATGTATTTCTATTCTTTCACTTTTAACTATTGTAGTCTTCTTTAAAGTTGTTAATTCAGATAGGAAATTAAACTCATTTTGTGAAATCAGAGATGATTCTGAGTTTGGAAGGAACCTGAGTACGCACTTGGGCCTGTTTCCTGTCTTCAGGCAGAGAGACAAACTAAAACTAACAGAGATGGACTGTCTGTCCGTTCTTTGCCTAAAAGGCCACATTTCTCAACTGCTGGGGTACAAACATATATTTCATGAAGTGATTTTCATAAAATAATTTTTCTTTAGCTATAGACACGGTAAAGTAGCCACGTATAATGAAGTTTTTAGCTTGCCTCACATCTGACCTTTCTTCTTCTAGAAAAGTTTCCTCCAAAATCAGTAGCAGTAGCAAGTATGGCAGAAAGGGAAATGTGGTTCTTCATGGAAGAGAGACTATTTCAAGCAGTTATATATTTTTAGCCAAATGTTTTGGAGTTTTTTGGGAGCGTGACACTTTCAGTGCAC
Organism: Cacajao melanocephalus; assembly: GCA_963573385.1. NCBI lineage: Eukaryota > Metazoa > Chordata > Mammalia > Primates > Pitheciidae > Cacajao > Cacajao melanocephalus. The sequence goes on from CAUYLG010059231.1 coordinate 36,139, forward strand.
ACTGAAAGACTTGTGTTTTCACATGTATAGGAGTTCACTTGGGGGTTTCCAAAGACTCCCACATTTTCACATACGTGTGGCCATATAAAATGCAATTTTTAAAAAACCTACTGTTTACTAACTGTAAAACATTGAAAATTACTGAAAAATATGCCAATGTCAATCCTAAATTTGGGTTTACTAACTTAAAACGAAGCATTAAAACTAAAAACACCTTGAAAATTTTATTTTCAGGGGATTTGCGCACACACAAAAATTTTGTTCTGTGTGTATATTTTCGTTTCCTTAACTGGTTTCTGTTGCCTGCACACAACTAGGAAAAGAGGCTTTTCTTTGTTTTATTTGGTTTGGCAAAGGATGCTAATGGTTAAATTACGAAGAACTTCGTTTTACTTATTTTAGGTGGTGAAAACTGTAGTTCTTAATCTATGAAGAAGAATTCTCTAATTTAATATATAAGAAAAATACAAAAAATTAGGAAAACATGTAAACGTAAGTTATGAGGTATTTCAAAGATACAGTGCCAGTAAAAATTCTCTTTCCCACAATTTTCAACTGCCAGATCTTTTGCTTTAGTCTTTCTGTTCTTATATTTAGAAAAACAGAACAGTTTAAGATAAAAGCCCCTTTGAGGATGTGAGGGCTGCAGTTGTTTAGTGCAGCACCAGAAAAGGAAAGTCATAAAGCAGTATTTACATGTTTTTGCATAAGACCAAAAATATTTCCTTAAAAAGTTGTTAAAAGTTTTTTAGTCCTATAAACACTCACTTTTATAGGGCACATGATTGTCTGTGTGACTTCTCTTTCCAGAGGAAGGCTTTTTTATTTTTAAATTCTAGGAAAGCATGACTTATTCAAATTAGATTTTCCGTGCTATATTTAGTTTTACAGATGTGTTTAGTTCTAAAACTGTGGTTTACTGTATTTTGGGGAGAGCACGTATATAAAAAAGCCCAGGAAACCCTTACACCCAACTTAGACACAGTCAGTTTTAACACTCCGATGTAATCTCTCTATTCTTACAGCTTATTGCTTCCATTAAGAAGAAATCTCTGAGTTCTCTGCCTCTAATTTTCAATGGCTACAGTCTGAGAAGCTGATCCATTATCGCTTTTTCTAAACAGCCAAGTTCTCAAAGTTTCTGAAAGCTTGTTGATCTTTTTCTGAGAGTGAAATGGGTTGCTCCTCTTATATAGCAAGAATCAGGAATTTCCAGCAAACAGATTTCATGATGTATAAAGCATATGCTAGAAACACACTGATCACACATGAATATGCTCTCAGTCAACATACATAGGCATTCACTCAACGGGTAAACCAGTAATGACCCAGACATACACACTCATGCAAATGCACAATTGACAGCAAATTATTTTAGACCCTAATGTCATTTCAGTATTAAAAATGAGCTGGGAGACAGCTACTGTGACATTTGGTATGAAAGCTTTAGATTACAATTTTTATGTAGAAGTAGCTTCATATCACATCTCGTGAGTTTCGTATCGCACAGCAGAGGACCATGCTGAATATCATGCCACAGATCTGAAACAGAAGGAACCACTCATCAGCGACTTTCAAATGGGTACTGATTGGTAAAAAGTTCCGCAGACTCCCTGGGTGTCTAACTCAAGTTAACAAATCATTATAACCGTTAATTACCAGTTACAAATGACATTTTAGTATGTTACTTGAGGTTGCCTATGGGGTAAAGATTTCCAGATTAACTGTTTAAATATATTTTATTATTGTTAACAAATAACAAGGCTCTGCTTTAAGAAAAGAACCCACCCTGCTTCAGAATTATAGAAGAGTTGTGAATAATTGTGAAAGCCAGATGCAACACTGGCTTTGAAATTTTATATTTCAAGTTAATCCCAGATATAACCACTCGTTTAGATACGCTTGTGGTCTAAATAATTGTCTACTGTTGGAAAAGCTCTGAATTTTTGCAACAGTAACCATATATCAAAAAATGGAGTATTGACTGGGTGCAGTAGCTCATGCCTGTAACCCCGGCACTGTGGGAGGCTGTGGTAGGAGGATCGCTTGAGCTCAGGAGTTCTAGAACAGCCTGGGCAACATGATGAAATCCTGTCACTACAAAAAATACAAAAATTAGCTGATTGTGGTGGTGTGTCCCTGCAGTCCCAGCTACTTGGCAAGCTGAGGCGGGAGGATCCCTTGAGCCCAGGAGGTCGAGGCTGCAGTGAGCTGTGATGGCACCACTTTACTCCTGGGTGACAGAGACCCTGTCTCACAAAAAAAGAAAAAAAAAAAAACTGGAGCATCACTTCATTCTCAGTCCATTTTTAAGTGCAAATGATGCGTCACTGTTTAATTCAATAGTTTTACCAAAGTAAAAACCGGAGTGTTTATACTATATTATTATTGACTTTTACCTTTTGGATAGTTCTCTGAGAAGTTAAATACTTGAGTGAAATCATTATCCATTTCCATGGTTTCAAGAGAAGAATGCCAAGGATTCTTTTTGTCCGCAATTATTTTCCCTACAGTTTTGTAGAGCCCATGGAACCCTATTTGTGGGTGCCATTCTATAAACTACTGTCAATGTTTGTTTTTAAAAATGGGTATTATAACTTTCTGTTTCTCTCTTCAATTCCATCCTAAGTCAGACTAGGATCTGTAAATGCTAAATTCAACAAGATATGAATGATCAGTTGTTTTGAAAAAGGAGAGGAGAAGCAGGTAAGGGCATGGCCAGGGACAGGATTTCAAGCTTCTGGATGACAAGACTCAGTACCAGTGTGTCGCAGGGGAGATACCCAATGGACATTTGGTTAACTGATTACATTGTGCAACTCTCACTTTACAGAGAAAAGAACTAACGAAGAAACCTGGGGGTGCCGATTCAAGATAAACCCACTGAGGGCATTTCCCCTTTACTATGGCCATAAGGTTGGATGCAATCCCCACCCCATCCCGGCTTCAAAGAGACTTCTTCAGTCTCAGCCTACTCCTGACACAGTCAGGGGTGAATGCTTCTAGGCTGCTCATTTGCTGAGATTGCAGAACCACTAGAAAGGTCTACTCCCTATCTCCATTATGTAGCACATGCTCAGACCTGCTGTCTCAGAATTGCCTTTGGGGGGGCGGGGGGGTGGCTGCAGAATTGCAACCAGGCTAGCCCCAGAGCAGGTGGGGAGGGCCTGAGAGATGTCCCTTGATTTGGAGGGCCTCAGAAGAGTATTTCCAGCCACTTCCCCACCCCCCTGTGATCTAAATACAGAAAAGGGGAAAGGTGCTTGTGTGTCCTCTGATAACTGCAAATTCATTAATTTTCTCACAATTCCCAGAGCCCCTGCCTTAGTTTAGGCCACAAAGTAATCTACATAGAGGCCTACAGAGTAAGTGCTATCTTAGCATTAGCTATTATCACCCAACCCCTGGATAATGGAAATCACCCTTTAACCGCCTCCTAAATCCAGTCTTGCCTCCCTCCAATCTTTCCTTTATCCTCTGCCACAGGTTCTTCCAACCCTTGGTGACTCCCTTCTCCTTAAGGATGAAACCCACCCTTTCAAAGTGGCATACAAAGACCTTAATGATGTGGACCCAATACTGTCTCCATTACCATCTCTTGCGACTCCTGCCGTACATGCCCACTGCTGTTTTCCCACACACTTGTGCTTTAGACGTACAGAGACACCTGGTGGTGGCTTAGATGCACTATGCTTCGTACTTTCTCCTGTACCATTGCTTTTACCTGGTAGATTATGCAGAGAGCTGGCATTTGTTGAGTGCTATATGTCCCAGACACGCTACCTGTATTAATTTGTACTACTACTTTGTATGTAGTATCCCATTGAATTTTCACAGCAATCTTATTAGGCTTACATATGAAATTTCCCATTTAACAGATGAGGAAACTGAAGTACAGAGAAATTAAGAAACTTTCCTATGATCCCAGTACTGGCAAGTGGTGGAGCCCAGAGTTAAATCTAAAGCATGTGATGCTAGAGCTTGTCTTATTAATCTCTATGCTCTGCTGCCTCTTCAATCACAGGTGACAGAGATTAACCTGATATTTTGAATTTGTAACAGCAGAAAGAGACCCAGAGTTGAAAATCATTTATCTAGGTTATGAATGGTAATCTTAAAACGGGAAGTTAATACAATGATACACTCAAGGTCACAATGAGTTAAAGTTGAAATCTGTATTATATTTTAGAGGACAAACTCTTAATGTACTTAACAAGCTTTGTTCTTAGAAGATATAATACATTGTGAACAAAGGTCTTTTTTCTTTATGACAATTCTCTCTTAAGATACTACCATGTCATACTTGAAGAGAAATAAGATGCAAAGTGTCAAGGCTTTTTAGAGGGCAAAAAAGGTAAGTTCTAGAACTTTCTCACCGTGAGACCTGCAATTCCAATACCGACAATTCCAATGAGCTGGAGCTTAACACTGATTATGGTCTCAATTTCATCGATGCAATTCTGTTTTGGAGAAAAAAAGTCAGGAATAAAAACCGATTATATGTGTCAATCATGACCCTGATCCAATCACTTCCATCTCTACAGCTCATCCTGTGAGAGTCAATCCACACCAGCTTCTACTCATGTTTCAACAATTCATCTTTGGTAACACCATCCTGACAAGCTTACAGCAAAAATGCATTTTGGGGAAAAAAACAGAAGCTTCTCTTTTGAGTGAGATTTTCATGTTTAGGCCAGTGGCTTCTTCAAAGCCCTGGAATAGAACTGGAGGAAGCTATTTATCTGGTTCTGAGGAATCTAAAAACTTGGAGCCACTTCTTACCTGTAGCGAATAAGTAAAATACCCTTAAAACACTCCTTATTTTCATATTGTCATCTACAGTTTAAAATACTTTGTATGTCTTTGATCCAATTTATTATGCAATGTAAGCATTACCTATTAAGAAACTAAAAAGTCTTTACAGGTTCATGTTAAACAAAAGAAAGCCAAGACTTAGGAAAGCCAAGTCTTGGGAGCTAGAGGACCATTCTCTTCTGTGGTGGGCTGGGCTGGGTGGGTTCCTGTGCCCAGATGAGACCTGTGCAGCATAGATTCAAAGGGCCTTCACAGATAGGGGGAAACTTAGACAGAAAGCAGAACAGATTACCTGTAACTATTATTAGTTTCCCCAACTTCAAACACTCCTATTTGGAGTGCTCTTAAGTAGAGAGATGCTCTCAATCCAACTGTATCCTCAGGCTGTTCAGATCCATTCACTTGTCACTGGTGGGTTCCTTCTGATACCACCTGAGCTACGTGAAACCCTCACTGCTCTCTTCATATTCCCTATCATACTTCATTCATTCAACAAACATTTCCTGAGCATCTACCTTGCATCAGTCACTGGAAGAAGGGTGGCGGATGCAGAGACAACAGGATATGGTTTCTCTTGCTTTCTGGGAATTCACAGTTTAGAGAAGGACACAGATCCACAAGAGATACCTATGATACATTCTGACAAAAGTTTGAAAACTACTGTTCTACAGAGTGGCTCCCTTACTTGGTGGAAAAAATGAGAGTCAACCTGTAGCAATTCTTTCACACTTCCTCTCCTTCTCCTATACACTTAAATGCTCACTTCCTTCAGTGTCAGGCATTGCTGTAGGTAGCAAGCACACTCCCGACTCCTTTTTCTCTAATCAGAGCCAAAGAGGTGCCCTTCTCTGTTGAAAGTTAACCTCATATCCTGCTTTGGGTCTCACTGTCTCTCAGCTCCTCAGGAAGCCTGTGCTGCCAGTTACCTTTATTCCTTCCTATACATTCAGCCTCTCCTTCTCCGTCGACATGTCCACTTATCCTATCACCAAGATCAAGTTCTTCATCAAAACAAACCAAACAAGACCGTCCTCCTTTACCTCTGACATTAGGCCCTCCTTCCCTTCATTGCCAGCTTCTTTTTGTGAAAAACAAATGAATAAAAGATATATTGGCTTTAGTTACAAAAGGAATAAATGCTTCTTGCAGAAATCTGGAAAAGAGATTTTTTTTTTAAAGAAACATCTGTATTCTTACCACAAAAGATAATAAATCTGTTGGTAATACTTACACACACAAACACACCTACACCCTTAGTTCACTCTTTATATTCAATTGTGTGCTTTTTAAACTCAACATTAGAACTTCAAAAATGCCTTGTTTCACTAAAAATTTCTTTGAAATCATGATTCTCTTTTTTTCTTTTTTTTTGGAGGTAGAGTCTTGCTCTGTTACCCAGGCTAGAGGGCAGTGATGCAATCTTGGTTCACTACAACATCCACCTCCCGGGTTCAAGTGATTCTCCTGCCTCAGCCTCCAGAGTAGCTGACATTACAGGTGCATACCACCACACCAGGCTAATTTTTGTATTTTTAGTAGAGATGAGGTTTCATCATGCTGCACAGGGTCAAACTCCTGAGCTCCAGCAATCCGCCTGCCTCCGCCTCCCAAAGTGCTAGGATTATAGGCAAAATCATGATTCTTAATGGTGGTAAAACATTTCATCATATGAATATACTACGTTTCATCTAAACAATCCCCTGCTTATTATGCAATGTAGGCACTACCTATTAAGAAACTAAAAAGTCTTTACAGGCTGCATATGAAGGGCCTGTCCAGTGTTTTGTTATGAATAACATTGTAATGAACATGGTTTGCACAAAAACGTCTGTCCGCATTTCTGATTCCTTTTCCTTAGAATAAACTGCGAGAAGTTGAATTTCTGGGTAGAAGGGCAAAAACATACTTAATCCTCTAGTCTTACACAGTCATACTGACCTTTAAAACTATTTACCAATTTCTCTGAAAATGCTCATCACATCACGCTTACCAAAACTGGATATTATTATTAAGCCTGGGGTGGCAGGGGGGGGAGTGGAAACTTGGTCAATTTCATAGGTTAAACAACAGCATCTCTTCATTTTAATTTGCTGTTAGTTTAAAATATATTACTTTTAATTTCCTATATTTTCTAGATGTTTAATGGTAATTTGGACTTTGCCTTTTACAACCTTTTTGTGTCCTTGGCTCAAATCTAAACTTCTCGAAAGGATGCCCTCTCTCCTCACATCTCACTCTCCAAAATCTGGGCTCTGTCCTCACTCCATCCCTTACACCACATCACCAGCTCGTTCCTCACATGTTAAATCCTGCCAGCTTCTCAGTAGTTATCCTAGTGGACTTTCTTGGGCTTTTAGTTCCCCACACAAACCATGGAATTTCTGCCTGTGTTGTTTACTCCGGTCTCTCTGCAGGCAGGCCTCCCCCTCACGCTTCCTGCCCAATGCTTGCATAATTAGTTTCCATTCTTGAAGATTTAGCTGAGACATCATTACCTCCAGTCAGCCTTCCCCATCCCCCAGCCTCTGGCCTCTCCTGAGTGCCTTTCCTTCTGTGCTTTTGGAGTACCAGGCACGTTCCGTGCATGCGTCGACTGCTGCACTGTATCGACTTCATGTTCATCCCTCCTATTAGACTGCAATGCAACCTCCTTGTGAGTAGGAACTTTTTCTCCTTCGCCTTTGCATCCACAGTGCCTAACATAAGGTAGGCAGCTTTTCAATATTGAATTGCCCTCAACAGCAGCATCTGGGCCTGGTGACCATTCCCTCCCTTCTCGCGGTGTCTCCTCACTTGTGTCTGGCCGTCCCTTCCAGTTTCTTTGTCACCTCTTCTTTGCCCACCCTTAAATGTGGTTGTTCCCCAGGGCTCTATCCTCATCCCTCTTTTCTTCCAAGTCTAATGGATCAAATCCGTACCTATAGCTTTAAGTTTCCCATCAAGTGCTGACACTCAGACCTCTCTCCGGAGCCACAAACCAGATTTTCCAACTGCCTACTGGATATTTTTGCCTGCTGAGTATTTCCACTTGGAAGTGCCACTGGCTCCTCAAAAATCAGCATGTTAAACATGAAGCTCATTTTCTTTTCTCCAGGACTGACTTTTCCTCTCTCCCTCAGCTCCATAAATGGATCTATGTAGGTGGTGAAGAAACAAAGCCAGTAGCGGATTCTCTTCTCTGATTTTTAACTGGTCACCACTCCTGTAGATGTCACTTTCTAAAAGGCCCTCTTTAACATCTCCTGCTGACAAGGACAGCAGCCTTCCCAATGGGTCTCTAAGCTCGACGCTGTTCATTTTCCATCAATCCTTGATGCTGCCACTAAAGCAAATTCGGTAAAATGCAGATCCCATCCCAGATTCTACTTTCAATGGCTCCCTAAGATAGCAGCATGAAGGCTAGACTCTCAGCCTCATGAGAGTGCCCACGGCCCTTTGAGTAGGGCTCTCGCCTTTCTAAAGTACCCATTTCCCACAGGCAACCTGGGCTCAGCCACTTCTGCTGCTGGCACTTGCCGGAAGACAGCTACCTTCTCTCTCCTCCATGCCTTTGCCTTGTGTCTCTGCCTAAAACTTCCCAGTCTTTTTTTGTTTGCTCACTGAACTCCTAGTCATCCTCCAAAATTCATCCTAACAATCACATCAGCGAAGGCTCCTGCAGACCCTGGAATCCTATGCCAGGTTCGTCTACTGTGCTCCCTGCTGTGCAGCCTTACTCAGCCCACGTGCTGTCCATGGTTCCTGTGCGTGTCTCCCCGCCAGACGTGAGCTCTTTGAGGGCAGTGCTGTGTCTTGTTCATTTTATCCAACTCAGAAGGACCCAAGCAATGTTCAATGGGCAATCTGGGACACGAGCTGGAGCTAAAATCTCATCTACCCCATTCCTAGCCGAGGGTCTAAGAACATTTATAGTACTATCTCCAGTCTTATAGTTCCCTCTCTCTTTCCCACTTTGTATTTTTCCCCAATTACTTTGCTGAAACTGTGTGACAAAAGTCATGAATGATATTCTAGCCAACAAATCCAACAAACTATTTTTGGTCTTCATTTACTTGTCTCTTCCCAACATTTGACTTTATGGGTGAACCCTCTCCGCCTTGGCTTCCCAAATAGACTCTGACTCCTTCCCAGTCTCTTGTGCTGGCTTCTGGGCCTCAACCTGCCCCTGAAATGATGGAGCCCCTCCTCCTTGCTTGTTCTGTTCACTCTCCCTGGTGCTCTTGTTCACTCCGAGGTCTTTGGCTGTGGCCAACCTGCTCAGTTTCCTACCCGTGTCTTCATCTCAGCCTGCCTGTAAGTCGACGGGCACCTAAAATACAAACTTGAGCAAAACCAAAGTCGTCATCTGTCCCCAGGATCTGCCCCTTTCCCTATAGTCAGGGAGTGGAGCCTCTACCCATCCAGCCACCCAAGCAGAAGTCTGGAAATATTAGCCTCCTTTCTTCCACTCACTCACCGCTTATACCCACTAAGTCACTCAGGCCTGTGGATTTTGCCTCCTGAACGTCTCTTGACATTCCATCCCTACCGTTTGTGACTTGCCGTGGCCGCATATCCTCTCTTATCAGGGTGACCACAAGTACCACCTAAGTGGTCTTCCTCCATTACTCTCCAACCCTATTCCTTCACACCCCAGCAGCCTGAAAATACTTTCTACGACTCAAAGTGGATTTTGCTCATTCTCTGCTAAAATCAATGGCTTCCTCAAACTTCCAGGTGTAAAATCATGCCTTTGTTTGCTTCTCTCAACATGTCGCCCAGTGTTCTCTGTGGGCTCCCTGTTCTCCTGCAGTTTGGAGTTTTTCACGCAGCCCTGCCTGTGTTCCTGCTGCTTTTTGGGCCTGGAGTGACCTTCTTTTGTTAGAACTCAGCTCAGGGACCTGCTCCTCTATGAACCTTTCCTAAATCTACTGCTTTAGGGCACCCTGTTCAGACTTCTTATACAGCGCTATTGCCCTTGACTAAGTCTGTAAGGCTGCTGAGCAAGAGACCATGTCTTTTTCATCTCAGAGTTCCCAGAAACTGGGATAGTGTCTAACACACAGCACTTAATAAAGGAGGCATTTATCAGTGCTGTGACTCCCATGGAGAGGTGTGGGACAACATTCTTGGGCACAAACTTCAGCCCTGGTGAGCTTAATTAATACCATAAGCAGGTGGCATCAATACGGGAAGTTGGCATATCTTTTCCCAGGGCACCAGGGGACCGTGACTCCGGATTACTTCACTTATTTCACATGGAATAAGGCCAAGGTACGGAAGCCACTGGGAGAGGGCCTCCCAGAAACCTTGAGGTAGGACCCGAGCCCCTGACCCTACCCTGAAGGCAAAACCCACCTCACACTACAGGTAGGGTAGGAACTTTGGTAGAAGCTTACCTTGTGTCCTAGAAGCTCCTTTGGGCACGTGGGTTGGACCTGTTCGGAGCTTTCTTTTCCACAGCACTGAAACTAGAGAGTCAGAAAAGAGACTTCAGGACCAGGAGGGAGGAGCAGCAGCTACAAGTCTGGGCACCTTGCTAAGGACTGGGGTGCCGAGGCGGCAAAGCAGCTCCGAGGCCCAGTCACTAAAACCCAGACTGCTATTTCTGGAAGGACAGCGAAGAATCACGTAATCAAGCTGGCAAAACAAGAAAATGACTTCGCTAAAGCCGTCTGAGTTTATGATGGGAAGTGACTCAAGGCAACCCAAACAAGGCAAGAAGCTAATTGACAGTGTCTGTGTAAATTGCTGCTTTTTAGAAAGGGGTTGGGGCTTGAGATTCCTTCTTTCAGACTGGGAGTCATTTAACCTGCCGAGGAGCTGACGTTTTATGAGCTTCAGGAAAAACTCATTAGCTGGGAATAGTCTAGAAAGAGAAGAGAAGTGGCTGCTGGAATTTCCAGGTGGCCAAAAGACCAGACGTGAAGATCGGCCAGCAAACAGGTGTCCTGCGTTAGGCTAGCTGGGCCTTTAAGACAAAAGAACCTGTGTGTTGCTTCAGGTCCTGGGGGCAGCTGAGGTGAAACTGTATAAATGCATGAACAGAGGCCACTTTCCAAGACATACCTGTTCTAGACAAGAACTAGGTAACTGCAAACACCTGGCCCAGGAATTCAGCTACTTCTCCATATCACAGTGTCTAAAAAATCAGAATGTCCCTGGCCTGCCCCATCTCTTTGGTAAGCCTTCCGTGATTAACTGCATGGACAGCACAGTTCCACTGTATGTTCCAGAAGGGAGTGTAGCCATCTCCCGTGACCCTTCATTTTACAAATGAGGGAGGCGAGTTGGTATCAGGGAGGCCAAGTAACTTGCTCAAGGTCACAAGGCTGTTAGGTGGCAGAGCTGCAGCTAGAAATGAGCTTTTCTGACTGAAAGGTCACACTCGTTTCTGTTACACCACAATGTTACCCTCTGACACAGCCTGCTATTTATTTGGGCTCCTTTCTACCTGCATGGTTTGTGCTCTTTTGTCTCTTTGCGGGTAATGTATCTTTTGGATTCATGCACTTTTGTCTCTTGTGAACTCTGTGTGACAGACATCTTTCCCTTCTAGGGTGCCACATATGCAAGCTACGGAGCTTGAAAGGGCTAAAATAGGTGCTGCTACTTGGCTTTACTGAAATTATTTTTATTTTTAATCCTGGTGAGTGGTGAGAACATGGCTCACACATGATCTTCAGAAGGTGCAATTTTAAGGAAGAAGTAAAGTCACTCACTGTTGAGTGGAAGGTGACGAGCGTCCCATTGCCTTTTCCCCTGTCTTTAAGGTAATCATTATAAGCCTCTTCATACATGGTCTGAACGTGTCGGACAGCCTGAAAAAAGTACCAGGAAAAAGGAGGGACTACTGAGTGGGAAGATTCACACATTCTCCTTTCATCAAGGAAAATCCCTTCTTACACAACTTTAAAAAATACTGACTTTCTCCTAAGAATGACACAATGGACTTTGGGGACTCGGGGGAAAGGGTGGGAGGGGGGTGAGGGATAAAAGACTACACACTGGGTACACTGTACACTGCTCGGGTGATGAGTGCACCAAAATCTCAGAAATCACCACTAAAGAACTTATTCATGTAACCAAACACCACCTGTTCCCCACAAAACCTGTTGAAATAAAAAAAATTCTGCTTTTCCATAGGTATTTTAGTACAATTCTGCACATATGGAGAAGATTAGTTTCTGGAGTTTCTAAGATGTTTGTGAGGATGGAAGGATAAGACTAACCAGAACAGTTTTCATGGACTAGAAGGATTTCTGTGAGTTAAAGTTCCCAAACCCAATTGGGCTTCAGCATCGACTGGGCCCCAGATTCCTGGGCTCCACCCAGGTGAATCAGATGCATAGCTAGGATTGGGACATGTACATTCCTGGTACCCCACTGGTTGAAAGCATTCAAGTCTTTTTATGACATGGTTTAAAAGATATTTATCACCAAAGGAAAACTTCATTCAAATATCATATAAAGCTTAGAGAATGCTTCTTCTAGTATAAAAGCTTGTGACCTCACATCCACAGAAATCTCAAAAGGTTCTAAGATTCCATTCTACTTCTGTATGTAGCTGAATTTAGACTAGCCTATGAACACAGCCAGCTACCTTAGAAAAGTTCGAAAGGTGGGGACCCTTATTATTCTACATGTTTACTGTTTTTATAGTCTAAAATAAGTTCATAAACACAATATTAATGACACAGGAGTTAATGTGAAATACAGCAAACTTAAGTTTCCATTCTTCCTCCTTTTCCATTCCATTCTCTTCTATCCCACAGTGTGTTTTACCTTTCTAGAAAGGCTGCTTCCTCTGTGTGTCCTCCTGAGAAGCTATTTCAGACACCTAGAGTTGGGCAGCAAATAGAAACTGGCTTCACTACCCCACAGCAGGGCATGCTCTAGTCTTTGAGAATGAAATGGCCCCATCCAGGCCAATCCTTAAGGACAAATGACACGCTGACAGGGGATGAGAAGCTAGGTGATTTCTCTATCCGTCTTTCTCAAGTCTGTAGTCTAACCCTTACTTACCCCACTTCACACTGGGGAAGAATCTTAAACTAGAGATCTTTTTTGGGGGGATTTATTAGAGACCACTTTATAAGTCTAATGAAAGATATGAGCTATCTCCCCAGAAAAATGTGAGCTTGTAGATGCCTGCACACTCACACACACATATGCTCAGTTCTGCACACCACTTCTAAGTTAAAAAGTTCTGTTTAAACTATAATATTGGAGATTATTTGGTTTCCTAATAATATTGTGGGTATCAACATTCTAACACTTTTAACCATCATAGAAAAACATTATAAGTAAATTTTACTTACTACCCCTTTGCCTATAAAAGCAAATACTCCAGTGGTTACTTCAGCAGCAAATATCACCAGAAGGCAGGTAAAAAACTGTAGAGGAGAGAAAATACTAATTTCATTAATTTAATACCTTTTCAATATATTTACTTTGCACCTTAGTTTCCTTATGTAACGGCTGAGTTGCTTTCATGTAGTTTGTTTATTCATTAATTCACTCATTCAGCAATTGTTTATTGGGCATCTATTCTGCACCAGGTACTGTCCTTGGTGCTGAGTATACAGTGGTGAACAAGATAAAATCCCAATGTCTCTGCTATCACGGACCTTGGATTGGACAGAGGAATATACAATAACTGAGTAAAGAAATGTAAAAGTAAATAAGGTAAGTTCAGTTAGTGATACAAAAATCCCACCGCACAGAACAGCGCCAGGCATCTATGTGCTCAGTAAATACTTGATGAACACAAAAGACCTATAAAGACATAAAATAAGGTCAGGAGAGAGAGAGTCACTGATGCAGCCTGGGCTTTGGGAAGGGGATGACTTGAGACTCTGTGGTCTGGAAAGGCCTTTCTGTGGAGATGGGAGTGGAGGCGAAATTCTGGATGGATTTCTGTTCTGGTCTATGGATTTGCTCTGATCAAACTAAGTTCAGTGATAAACAAGACAGAAATAGCTCAGCAGTAGGAGAAAGAGAAAGAATGAATGGCTAAAGAAACAAGTTAGATATTTCACATAGTAAGAGATCAGAGGCTGCAGCCAGAGTTAAAAATCCAAAGATCACAATGAGTAATGAGAGATGAGAGGCTACCTATTAAAACTGCTGTTTCTGACTCCCTGTGGAGAAATATCAACACTTTCTCTCCTCCTGCCCCTTTTCTTCCTTCCTGTTTCTCTCAGGCTACACTGGCATTGAATGTATAGCAGTTAATTGAAATTATTTGATTTTTTTAAAAATAGAGGCTGCTTGTTAAAATAAGCCACAAGAGGGATTTTGGCTAAGTTATTGATCTCAAACATAAATGTTTTCCTTGTAGATAACAGCGCTTCCCTGGCGATAGAAATCTTTTAGCTGCCTCACCCACTGTGAAATATTTTTTTTTAAAGAACAATCCTTACAATTACTAAGTACTTTTCCTCCCCAAAACATCTTTATACCAATGGCCTCATTTCTTTTTCATACTTCCCATATGAGGCAGGAACAAAGATAATATTATTTTTACTCTTTTTTCAAGACAAGGTCTTGCTCTGTCACCCAGGTTGGAGTGCAGGGGTACCGTCGTGGCTCACTGCAGCCTCCCAACTCCTGGGCTTAAGTGATCCTCCCGCCTCAGCCTCCTGAATAGCTGGACCACAGGTGTGTGCCATCACACCAGAGACTGGGTCTCTCTATGTTGCCCAAGCCAGTCTTGAACTCCTGGGCTCCAGAGATCCTCCTGCCTTGGCCTGCCGAAGTGCTGGAATTACAGGTGTGAGTCACTGTGCCTGAAGCCAGGTAATATTATTCATATGAAAGAGATGGAGAAACCAAGACTCAGGGAGGAAAAGTGTGTGCCAAGGGCTCAGAGAGTCCATGGAGGGGCTGGAGTCGGGGGCCAGAGACACTGACTCCCTTCAGATGCAGGCTGCACCCTCGCCCCGACCCCACCATTTACCCCCACACCCCACTTACTGATCCAAGCACACATTGTGACTCCCGCATGGCTCCGCAGCACCCGAAGAACCCCACGGCCATCATCAGGGCCCCGGCTCCAACCAGAACATAGAGCCCTGTGGGGAAGAGGTCAGAGGAAACCATTGAGAGCCGACCGAGAAAGTGCCTGGCACTCTGGTGCCTCCACAACTAACTAGGCTCAAGACTCTGGGCACTGCAGAGCATTCTAACAGTACCATAAGGAGGTGCTATTCTTACCGCCACGTTTTACACGGAGGAACTGGGCCCCAGAAGGTTCAGTGATTTGCTTAAGGTCATAGAGCTGGTGTTTGGCAGAGCTGGAAGAAAAATACCCATGAGCCTCAAAAGCCTGCCAAACACCCTGACTCTGTCCTGCCTCTCTAGGGATTGAGGCAGCCATCATTCAGGTGGGGATTTCACTTACTACTTAGTCAAGCCCCAGGTACAGTTCTTACAGAGAAAGAAAGGGCAGAAATGCTCTGGTTCCAAGAGAACTAAAGCCAAGCCTTTCTGTATTTCCTTCTCTGATCCTGAGATAAGTTAGAATACAATAAGGGACCTGGCACTTGTCTTACTTGAAATAATGCTAATGGCCTCTTTTTCAGTTTTTGCAGTTTACTTATATGAGTCAGCTGGAAACCACTCCCATTAACAGGTAGGGTGGGGGCTGGTGTCCCGCCTCCGTGGGGAACCCCTGGCCATGGCATTCAGGGTGCTTCCTGGGGCTCCTCTGGGTTGCTGATGGTGGTTTGTGGGCAGATCTGGCTGTTCACAGACCTAGTGGGAGCCACAGGCGAGGCTGCTCTGCTTCCTGCCCCACCCAGGCCTGGCCTCAGGGTTCTTTTCAGGGCCATGAGGCCCCGCTCTGCAGTCCTGAGGCGGGTATTTATTTCCTGCTGTTCCAGCTCTGCCACCTCCTCCCTTTCCCCTTTCTCCAAAAGAATAATTTCATGAGGGAATGGACGTGCTAATGCGAGAAATGATATCACGTTAAAAACAATAGTGATGTTGGCCCCACTGCCTAAACCCTTTATTGTTTTTAAAAATGTCTTTCACCAAAGGTCTAATATCCAGAATCTATAAGGAACTTAAACAAATCAATAAGCAAAAAGCAAATAACTACATTAAAAAGTGGACAAAAGACATAAACAGGCAATTCTCCAAAGAACACATAATACAAGCAAGCAACACACATGAAATAACGCTTATCATCTCTAATCATCAGAGAAATGTAAATCAAAACCACAGGGAGATACCATCTCACATCAGTCAGAATGGGTTTTGTCAAAAAGTAAAAAATAACAGATTTTGGCAAGGCTGGGAGAAAAGGGGACACATATACACCGTTGGAAATGTAAATCAATCCAGCCACAGCAGAGAACAGTCTGGAGATGATTCAAACAACTGAGTTGAACTACCACTTGACCTAGCAATCCCATTATTGGGTAAATACCCAAAGGAAAATACATCATTCTACCTAAAGGGCACATGTTCACTGCAGCACTATTCACAGCAGCAAAGCAGCAAAGATGTGGAATCAACCCAGCCCATCATTGGTAGATTGGATAAAGAAAATGTGGTACATATACATCATGGAATACTATGCAGCCATAAAAAAGAACAAATCATGTCCTTTGCAGCAACATGAATGCAGCTGGAGGCCATTATCCTACATAAACTATCACAGGAACAGAACATCAAATACCGCATGTTCTTACTTATCAGTAGGAGCTAAATATTGGGTACAGATGGACATAAAGATGGAAACAATAGATACTGTGGACTACTAGAGGGGCACAGGGGTTGAAAAACTGTGTGGTACTATATTCATTACCTGGGTGACAGGTTCAGTCATAGCCCCAACCTCAGCATCACTCAATATACCTTTGTAACAAACTTGCCCATGTACCCCCGATTCTAAAATGAAAGTTGAAAAAGAAAAAAAAAAGTCATTCACTGTGTTGCAATGTTTTCAAAGCTCTTTCACTTCCATCATCTCACTGGCTTCTCAAAACAACCTGGTTAGGTAATCAAGCCTCATTATTTCTGTTTTACAAATGGAGGTTTGAGAGGCAAGATGGCTGCAGGCAGGACGCCCTGGCCGGCAGCCCCAATTCCCATTCCACGCTTCTATTTGACCACCCCACAGAAACAAGCTGAATCCAGGGTGGCAGCAACAACACCGCATTCAGCTCCTTGACAGAATGTCCCTGGTGGACCACCTTGCTGCAGAAAGTGCCCACTGCCACACATTGCTACTGCCACAATTGCCATGTGATGCCGTTTGCAGATCTACCGGGAAGTCACAGCCTATAGACCAGTCCCTTCAAAATCCTTATCCATACTGTGCTCCAGCCACGTGGGAATTCGCCGTGATCTGACTGTGCCCCGCTCTTTTCCATTTTGTGCTTTTGCAGGTTCTCATATTAATCTCTCATTATAGATTTCAAGTCGACAAACACACCTTATTCATCCTCTCTAGAATACTCCCTGCACAAGGCAGAATTCTTGGTCAGTGTGCATTGGATAAGTAGGTAAGACAGAGAAAATCAAATCAGTTCCAGGCTGGCTGGCTGTCATCACCCATCTAGAGATATATGCTGGAAACACATCTCAGCAAACATCTATGGAGCAACTACATAGCTGGGCCCTCCAAAGCCAAGCACATGAGGATGGTTGCTTCACCCCCCGAGAAACCCTGGAATACAGGAAAGAGGGAGGCTTCCGAGAAGGTGAGAGTCTCAGTGGACTGGGGCACAGAGCTTTGAGGAGGCCAGCGTTGCTCCTCACTGTAAAGGAAACTGTCTGGTCCCTCAGGCAGCAATCCTTATCCTTCTGAAATAATGAACTCTTCGGGAAAATTTGGTTATTTGAACAATATTTCATTCTTAGGCGATCAGAATCCCAGAGCTCATGGCAAAAACAACCTGAATCTGCCCTAGCAGCTTCAACTCTGAGGCCTTTTCTTAGCAAGCCTCTGCTTTGTATGTGTGGGCACGTGACTCAGTCCAGCTCCAAATGAGCATTGCTTGCTGGAGTTGAAGGGAAAAGCAGAAGAAACTCTACAAGAGGAAAAGTTCACTGGGCCTGCTGGATCCAGTTCCAGATCTGGCCGTAATACTCTGCATGCCATAAGGCCACCTGCGGCTTCCAAGGATACTTTATGCTCTCTATGGTCTGCCCCTCAAAAAATAGCTGCTGAATGTAATTAATTAATTTATAGCTACATTTAAAATTCTAAGATGGTTACTGTAGAGGCCTCTCCTTCCTACAGGAGCAGTTGTGACAAACATACAACCTACTTCTCAAACCCCTCATCTCTGCTCCCCTTTCCGAGTTATTTCCTTTGATTTGAAAAATAGAAAACACTTTGAAATTACATTTTCATTATTAATAGCCGCGCTTTGGGATGCCAGTGATCTCTGTGACATGCTACCTAACAAGTACTTTCCCTGGGACACCTTTTTTAAAAAATTTAAAATTAAATTTTTGTATTAATATTTTACTGACATGTAATAGTTGTACATATTTTGGGGGTACAGGTGCCATTTCAATGCCTATATACAATGTATAGGGATCAAATCAGGGTCATTGGGATATCCATCACCTCAAACATTTATCTTTGTATTAGAAAATTACAATTCTTGTCTAGCTACTTTGAAATATATAAAAATTATTGTTAAATATAATTTCCCTACTGTTCTATAGAATACAAGAATTTCTTCCTTCTATTTAACTGTATTTTTGTACCCATTAAACAGCTTCTCCTTTTCTCCCCACCCCCCCACCCTTTGTAGCTTCCAGTAACCACCAATCTACTCTCGACCTCCATGAGATCCACTTCTTTAGCTCCCACATGAGTGAGATCATGTGATCTCTGACTTCCTGTGCTTGGCTTATTTCACTTAACATAATGTTCTCTAGTTCCATCCGTGTTGCTACAAATGACAGGATTTCATTCTTTTTATGGCTGAATAATATTCCATTGTGTCTATGTACCACATTTTCTTCATCCACCCATCTGTTGATGGACACTTAGGTTGACTCCATATCTTGGCGATTGTGAACAGCGCTGCAATAAACATGGGAGTGCACATATCTCTTTGACATACTGAGTTCCTTTCTTTTAGATATATACCCAGCAGTGGGAATGCTGGAGGATAGCTGTATGTTTAGTTTTTTGAGGAACTGCCATACTGTTCTCCATAGTGGCTGTTCTACTTTATATTCCCACCAGTAGTACATGAGGCTTCCCCTTTCTCCACATCCTTGCCAGAATTTGTTATTCTTTGTCTCTTTGATAACAGTCATTCTAGCTGGGGTCAGATCTGGAACCTGTTCCCAGGTAATTCCATCAATTTTTTCTTAGGTTTCAGATGCTTCTTTTAAGCTAGAAGCATCAATTTCGTTAACATAAAAATGAGAGAAAGCCTCCTAACGACCTACTGGCATAAACTCATTAAAAATGGTTCTCCCCTTTTAGGAACTGGATGTGGTCATCAATTTTAATGGCTTTCTAGTAGTAGATGGTTTTATATAATCTGCTAATAAGTATTTTTTATCTAAAAAATTTTTATTCCCCTACATTAAAAACTCTTTCTCCCTTCCAGTATCCCCTGAATGCACATAATAAAGCAAATATCTAGAATATTGAATGCAACTTAGTTTTTGGGAGGGGCAAGTGTTTCAGGCTTAGGATGTTTTCAAATTTTGGAATGTTTGCATTACACTGGTCAAGTATTCCTAATCCAAAAATCCAAAATCTGAAATTATCCAATGAGCATTTCCTTTGAGAGTCAAGCTAGTGCTCAAAAAGTTTTGGATGTGGGGGAATTTTGTATTTTGGGTTTTCAGATTAGGGATGCTCGATCTATAACAACAATAGCCAATATTTATTGAAGGCTCACCACAAAACAGGTACTATGCTTAAATATGTTCATATTTCGCAGCTGAAGAATCTGAGACACCAAAAAATTAAATAATTTATGTGAGATTTCACAGTTAGTGAGGGGAAAAATTGGAACTGAACCCAGAGGGGCCTACCCCAAAGTGCACCCCTTGAACCCCTATACTTTCCTTTTAGCAGAATCTCTGAAGAATGGTAACTCTCTTAGCTAGAAATTGGTTCATTCTGCAATTTATAAATGGCAGTAGAGTGATTTTTCTTTTTCATTGAGAAAAGTGCTTGAGATATCTAGAATTGATGATTCCTGGTTTTTCCTCTGAAAGTACAGGGCTGGGAGCCAGAAATCCAGGTCTGCCAACCGTGGCTTTAGGTAAGTCCTCCTACTCTTCAGTTTTGTTAGCTGCAATATGGAAATGATTTTCTACTCCAACTTCTTACAAATATGCTCTAGAGAAATTTTTCTCAACAATGTGAGCTACAACACCTCTCTGGTATCCAGCTACCATCAGGTACAAGTGAAAACCAAGAAGTAAAAAAATATGACCAGCGTGAGTCAGAGTTTTTAACAAGCCAAGCCACCCCCTTGATGTTCAGCACTGGAATGCTTTCCTTATACATAACATCCAGCCACCATCAGAGCCAGGCTTGGAGACTCCAAGTTGCACAGGGAGAGACAGCTGCAGCCAGGCTGCGATCCCAGAGAGCCGAGTGGCTCCTGTGTGTGTGGGCAACCCCTTCTTGGAGAAAATCTGTTAACATCCTCTGCTCACAGACATGACTTCATGCACCGAGCACACAGTCTCTCCAGTCTTTCAGCGGCTGAGGGGCTCACTCCCCACTCTGTAACCTTCGAAAGAAGACCCCTGGGGTGTCTACCCACTTGAGAGAGTGACTGTAACAGGAAGTCAGATGGGCAGGTTGGTGGAATTTGGAAGACACAGGGGCTTCTTCCAAGAGTGCCCTGAAAGAGACCAGAGTGGATAGGGCGTAGGAAACACTGAGCAACCTCCGCCAGCGTCACTCCTGCCAGGTCCTCTCTTCTCCCCTTAGCAACCAGTGGACACAGAGACCTTGGGAGGGCCTCCAGGCCTTGGCCTCGACACAGAGGGCCCTGAGAAGGGACATAGGCGGCAGTCAGTCTGACTACCCTCTCGCGCTGTCCTCATTTCCCACAGCTGGATCCTCCTGCCCTGTGCTGGATTGACCACCCCCCTGGCTTGGAGGTTATGTCTGATCTTTGTCACAGGAAGAGAAACTCACTCCATCCCCAAGGATGTCAGATAGGAAAGCTTCCCCGAGAAGATGGGACAATTTCTCTTACAAAGTTTGGCAGACATCTACCCAGAAGCAGGGACCTAGACAATTTGGAGAGGAGAGTCAAGGCTGGAAAGACTTATTTCTTTAAGAACCACTTGAATGTGCATTGCCTGTTTAGAACACTCTTTAATGAAGGGGTGATAAGAGTTTAATGGGCTGATTTCTCTGGAACCTATTCTGAAAAGGAAATGCCCAGATCAGTGAATGATTTTCCAAACACTGGGCTGCTTGTTTCCCAAAGTGCTATCACCTCACACTGTATGCTGTGCAAATCCATAAATGGTATCCTAGTGTATTTTTCTTCTTGTTTTATTGCTGGAGAGTAGGTATCTTTCTTATTTGGAAAATTATTCACTGAGGAAAAAATGTCAATTTCTACAAACATGTCTATTGCTCTTTCTATTTATAAGACACATTTGAAGGGGGAAAAGGGTTCCTGATTTCACAAGGAATTCTTGTTGCCACTCTCCAGAGAGGCAGCACCAGGAGACATAGCAAGCACAGACCTGGCTGCTGGCAAACCTGTGTTCCAGGCGGAGCCCCTGCCAGAGGAGCTGGGAAGCGCTGGCTGACTGCCAGCACCTGGGGCTTACCCATGGGCCTGTAGTTTCCTTATTCTGAGTGGTGCTCAGTTTCTATGATGACCCACTTCCAGGAACTTTAAGCATGGATTGTGAGCACCTTTATCACCAGCCACTCTGGGTTGCCTTAGGGAAGGGAGATGTGGTGGATGAGGAACGAAGGGTGGGTGAACCCATGTCATGCCCTACGACACCAAGGACAAGCAGGAGGATTCAGACCCTGCTGTGGCCTGCTGTTTTCCCTGCCCAGAATCCCCTTCTTTTTCTCTATTAGATAAAAGGAATGCCTCCACTCTCAGCACATGTGGTTTGAGAGGGCTGACTCACCTCCTGCTCCACAGTGGGCATGAAGCCCGGGCATATGCCACAAGCAACTGGCCACAATGACAAGTGCGAGGATGGGCACGAGGTCCAATATTGCCAACGAGAGGTAGCCCTGGGGCGTTAGATGGATCTGTTGGAATGAAAGAAGCATGTTCTACTTCTGGAGTCACTCTGGAAATGGAGCCTAGAGCTACTGGCAGCAGTTTTATCACATGGAGAAGAAACCTGCCCAAGAATGGAGCCAAAGGAAAGCAGAGCCAAGAGATGGCTCCAGACTGGACTCTGGTCACATCATCTGAGTCCCTGAGATCAGCATTAACCCTGGACCTTTCAAGTGTGTGAGTCAACAAATGTCTGTGTTGCTTCAGTCAATTTGAGTAGGCGTCTGTGATTTGCAATAGGAAGGGTCTTGACAGACATGTCCATAAAGATATGACATAATGAATAATTCCTCGTATCTCAGGCAGTGTGCCTATTGCTTTGGTTTAGATTAGACACAAAATCAGGAATGTGTGTCCACTGAGCGAGTTCAGCCTCCCGCTCAGCACAGAAATCTCCTGAATGAAACATACAATTCTGATTCTTGACACGATAGTGGTTAAATATGACATGAAGGAGAGCTGACTTTCATCTATGGAATCTGTTCAACCTTTTGATGTATTCAGTCTTAAAGGTTTTTATGGGGAACTGACATCTAGAGCTGTGAAATGGCTATCAGCCTTTTGTTTCTGGAGAAGCACAGACCGAGGCTGCTCGCAGGGAGGTCTTCCATCTGTAGCTCTACGCAATGGCCCCTCCCTCTGATGGAGCAGGAGCCCCTTCCTTACAGCTGTAACTCAGGTTTCCATCAGAAAGTCATGAATTATTACTGGGAGGCTTGACTCTGCCTCTCACTCACATCTTTTGCCATTCTGATTTCTTCTGTCCCTGAGTTCGATTAGTTAGATGTAAAAATGTTTAGTAATGTTTCTTATCTTTCTGTTTCTTTCTTCTTAATTCCTACTGCAAACCACTGTAGGTTATACCCTAATTTCTTCAGGACTGACTGCATCAGTAATCTGCCATTTTTTTTTTCCTGTCCTGGGATTCTTCACTCACTCCACTTCTGCCAGTATAATCTCTTTAAAATGCAGTGCAGATCATACCTTACCCCCGGCCCCAAATTATCCTTCTACTGTTTACCAACTTAACCCTGACATTCAAAGGCCTGTATACTTGTCCCCTCTCCCTCCCCAATGTTCTGAATCCTTCTGCCCATCATGCCCCAGTCCTCAGACTCCAACAGAGCCCATGGCCCCGCCCGGCTCGCTAAGCCCTCCCCACAGTCATGCTTGTGCATTCCTTCCCCTCAGCCTTTGCAGTTCCCATTCTTTCTCTTCTCCATTGATTACAGCCTGGTCTTTAAAATCTAACTCCAATCCTTCTTTCCTTACCAGTTTAGAATGACTTCTAATGCACCCACTGCAAATACCACTTAGTTGGCCGTTAGTCACATGCTAATTTTTACTGTAATTTAAATTGTGAAGTCTATGAGTCTTTTCATTTATATTGCAAGTTACATGGGGGCAGTTACAGAATCCTTATACACTTTTTTGCGGTGGCAGAGCCCAGGACTGTGAACGCTGGCCAGTGGATTATATTTAGGTTATACTGATAGGTTTTATTTTTTGTCTCAAATGGAGGAACTGACCAAATGTGGAAAGAATAGAGGCACCTCTGTTTGAACACATAACTGTTAACATAAAACCAAGTGGTGAGATCCAAAAAAGTAAGATAACCACGAAGAGATTTTTAAATAGACAGATGTTGATGATCACTGAGTGAGATCTGGCTCTTTTCAGTTGTGATTCACATAACCCATTCTTCAGGGTCTTTAAAAATGGTTTTTCCTTCCTACTGCTGAAAAGTCTCCAGTTCAATCTCAGAAAAATTATATGATGATAGAGATTTAAATCTTTCAACCTCAAACTTGGCAGTGAGGGTGGGTAGGTGGCTGGGTTTAAGGCAGTAGGCTCTTGCCAGACACCCTGAAGGAGAATTGGTGGATGGACCTGTGCTCGCTGGTGTTTTCTCAGCATTCTGGTTCTAACTGAGGGTGGACTCCTCCCCATAGACCTAGGGGTCTATGTAATTTAAATTGTAACTTAAATTGTGAAGTCTAGGGGCACCAATGCAGCTTTTGCTGGAAGGTCTTAGGATTACACCTGAGGAAGATGAGATAAATATGGCTTCCAGAGCAAACCCAGTAGTGTGTAAGAGCAGACAGACTCCATGTTATGCCCCCAAACCCAACATGCCTGAATTTCAGGAACAAAAGACTTCACCCTGTTACTGGGACTGACCTTATGTTAGGACATCAAGTAACCACTGACTTCGAAGTAAGGAGAGAAAATAAGGCTCACCCTGTGCAAATGGTTAGGAAAAGCTGCAGTAAGAAGACTCCTCAGAAGAGTCTCCTGAATGGTCAGCCATATTCACCACAGACAAGGGAGAAGATGGCGGCTGCTTGCCATATATTTTCCAACCCTAATTCAGTCATAAATAAATCTCTCCCTAACTCAGTCTATCAAAAACCTACCCATCCTCAGCCCCATTCAAGTCCCATCCACCCTGAGGCCTGTCCCCCAACTCCTGGTGCTCTCTTCATTTTAATTCAGTGGTTACATCAGGAACACTCATGCAGCCCTACCACCTGCTGTGGCTGTTGTCTGCCATCGATCACTGAATATTTCCTCTCTATCTGCCTGGGAAGGCAAGAATTCTATAAAAGTGGGATTAAACCTTTGCTGTGGTTAATCAGTGGCCGCTGAGTTGTGACTATGCTACACCTGAGTTAAAAACTGTGGGGAATAGTTACGAAGTTAGCAGGAATGTGAGCAACATGAAGGAGGGTGTGCTCCTTCTCTCACGCTCCCCTCTGCTGGCTCCTGTGTGTCCCCTGGGGTGGGCTCATTGACTCCTGGAGGTGGACAGGACAAAGACAGACTGACTTTATTCTTGTCACACTGGGGGGCCTGCTCTGGAATAGGAGAATGCTTCTGGGGAGGTTTACAGAGCCAGGAGTCCCCCAAGGAAGAATATGCTAAGTGTGTGTGTGGATGGAAGGGTACATACCTCCTGGAGGCCACGTGGGTAGAAAGGAGCATTTCAGTTTTATGTCTACAGCACATTCCTCTGCTTTTCCCTTGTCACAAAATCCCAACCTTGTCCAAGTGTCACAGGTCCTGTGGGGGGCCCAGGCCCCTCCCCAGGCCCAGGGAAGGGTGGGAGGGTATGAATATCAATTAGTCAGAGATCCAATCAGAGTAATTTACTTCTTGGCCATGATTGGTTTAGGCATGAATACAGAATGCAATTTTGGCTAACAAGCTGCAAGAGGAAATGTGTTGGGAGATTCTGAAAAAGGTTTTACTCATTCCTAAAAGGGACTATATGAGGCGAAATTTTCTTTGTTCTCTTTTGGATGTTGCTGTATGAGAATATGATGCTTGGAGCCACTGCAGCTATCTTTTAATCATGAGGGGAGACATCTAAAGACACTGAGTATGGCAGAGAGAGGGAAAGAACGAACCTGGGCCCTTGATGAGTTTGTTCAGCTCTAAACGAATTCTAGAAAGTCCCCATCTCCAGAGTTCTTTTACTGTATTTCATCACTATTAAGATGTATTTTTTTTGTACATTTTAACAATGCTGAAATTAGAATGCATCTTTTATGGTAAGTCATAGCTAAACTGGTAGCACTTTTTCCTTTCTTAGTGGAACCTAAAATAAAATTGAGTGTTTTACAAAGAGCCACATCTACGATTTCCTGAAATGTGGAATGTCCTTATTGTTATCTATCTTTAGTAGATTTTCTGCTACTCTCCTCTAAAAGTATCCTAACTGACACAGCTCTTCTTCTCGCAGGAGGATGCTGTGTGGGAAGAGTGTTCGTAACAAGAGGCAGCACAGCTGCGGGCCAGCCCTTCAGGAGGCCCTCCCTGCTCTGAGTGGGGCCTGCACTCTCTCTCTCCTGGAAGAGACTCCACTCTTCTTCTGATTCAGAGCAAATGACCTGTGCAGGATGCTCCTCCTCCCTGGCATAGCCGTCACCACAGCAACTGAAGCTTCCTCTATGGCTGGTGAAGATCTAAAACAGCCAGTCATATGGGGGTGTCACCTATAATGACAATGGTCTTGGGTTTTTTGAAATCTAGAGTCCTAGTGCACTTAGCTGGAGAATGAGAAAAGGCCACAGGAGATGCTAGAAGTAGGTCAACTAATCCCAGGGCAACAACGCTCAGTCCCTACTAAGAGCACAGCCTTAGGGGTGCACCCTACTCCACACTCCTCACCCCTTCCTACTGTTGCAGGGGCAGAGCTACTGCCTCTCCCGGCTGGAGCCTCTTCCCAGGGCAGCCCTCTCATCTCCTCTTCCTCCATCCCTCCCTTCCCTCCTTCCTTTCTCTCCTCCCCTCCTCTCTGCAGTCCCTAGTCATGGGGAGACGGAGATTAGCACCTTCAAACTTTTATTTTGAGTTATGTTTTTACCTATACAATTTAAAATATAAGAGCACAAAATAAAATCCCGCAGGGGTGCTGTGTCACCCGAAATGGGCTAGAGAATGACACACTTGTGGTGTACCCACTTTATTTCTGAGGCAATAGGGAGCTTTCTCATTATTTGAAGTGAATTTCAGCAGCATTTCCTTGAGTCTTCTTTTCTTGAAAAGCACAACAGGCTGCTCTTACTGGCGCCAGCGTCTCTTGATTTTGGAGAGTGGAGGGGTAGACCGTGTGAGGTCAAGGGGAAGGGGTCGCAACGGCACCCTACCTGTTTCCAGCACACATCCCGGAGGGCTAAAGCAGTGCACAGGGGCTCAGAGGCGGCTCGTTTCAGCCTCTTTCCCTGCCCCTCTTCCCTCCCCCTCCCACCAAAGTTCAAGTGCAGCTTCTGCTCTAAGCCTCTGCACAGCCCCATCTATTCCAAGCTGAAGCTTAGGGAAGCTGGAGTCACTCACCCACATAGAAATACTCTGGGGACTTGTCCTCTGACGATAACTCCTTTACGGCACCTCCGAACCGAAACCATAGTCCAAAAGCAATGACGGCTGATCCAGCCAGCTGGAAGGCAAACGACACTGCGTTGACGGTGGAAGGGGAGAGCATGCACAGATCCAAGAGCAGGCTTGAGGCACAGGATGCTGACGGGTCACCCCTTTACAAATCACCCTGGCCAACCTTCTCGTTTTATAGGGGAGAAAATGGAGGCTCAGAGAGGTGAAGTGATGTGCTCGAAGCCCTTCAGGCCCCTGATGTGACATTGGACTGGGTTTTTCTGGGATCAGGGTTTTTCCGTGATGCCAGCCTGTCCTGTGGTTATGGGGCACACACAGCACAGCCAGGGAGGTGTCTCAAAAGCAATGTTCCAATAACACTCCCTCTGGAAGGCATCTGCCCCGACTTTCTGTCCCTTGCTGGGCACATCGGATCACCTCAGCCACACCACGAGAGGCCACTACATCTTAGCCACCAGGTCACCAAGAGCAAGATGAACTCCAAGACCTGGGGGAAACCCACTTTTCTAAAAGGGAAGAAAATACGGCAGCCTCAACCTCAGAACCCACCCACACCTCATGAGTGCAGTCCCCAAATAGAAAGCTGTTTTAGGGGCATCTGTAATCCTCTCCCCCCGTCCTCTAAGGCCACTGCTCTGAATGGGGATGGTGTTGCTGGTAGGTAGATAGTCCAGTCTTTTTTTTTTTTTTTTTGGTTGCTATTTTGAGTTTCCATGGAAAGTGAGAAAGGAAAAAATAATTTTCTGAAAAAGCGTGGTCTGTGTGCTGTGTGGTTCATGGAGAGGCTGAGTGGCTGGCGCAGGCACTGGCTGGGCAGGCTGGCAGCTGGTAGAGTCATCACCCAACTTCCTCTCCTTCCCTACTCTGAAGTCTTTTGTGAGGCTCAGCATGGAAGTTGGAAGCCCTTTCTGCCATCTCAGGACTGTCACTGCTGCGTGCCAGTAGGCTTTAGCCATGGTGTTCTCTCTCCACAAACACCACTCTCGAATTTCACTGTATCAATCCATCAACAGATATTTACTGGGCACCTTCTGGGCTCAGGGCACCATGGGAAAGTAAGCAGAGATATAAAAATAGCCTCCTAATTCTGCTAGCCCATCCAGTTGCTGTTGGGCTGCCCTAGCCTACCACTAAATGAATAATTGAGAGGCTCCCCCTGCTCAAACAGAGCAGAGCACACGCAGACGCTGGGAACAGGAGCGTAGAGGATGGAAATCAGAGAAGCAGAGGTCTAAAAAGGAAAAATTGCACCAGAGACACGTAGTCCTTTTTCTATAGGAGACTTCTATCTTGCTGGGTGGCTTATAAAGAACCGGGCATTACCCTTCCAGACGATCTGGCTAGATTTCTATGAGGACTTTATCCCTCTTCCCCTTCTATCCCCCAAGGCCAATCCCCTCTGTGGCCAGCTTCTTCAGAAAAGTGGTGTGACTCGTGAGGAGGAGTCAGAGGGGCAGAGTTCTACCAGCTGGACTCTCCCTTGTGGAATAACTAAGAGTTTCCAGTACTCAGGGGAAAGCACTAATTGGATAATGTGAGGAGCAACTAAAGGAATTGGGATCAGTCAGCTTTTGAAAGACCTCTGCATATAAAAAAGGGTGGCATGGCATGGAAACGTATTGAAAGGAGTCTTGCTAAAACTTTAACAATATCTATGAAGGGCAGGATTCCAGGTGACGTTTTTCCTTCTCAGTGTATTTTCTAAGTCCTCTGCATTAAGCATGTATTTCTCTTGTAACTTTTAAGATATATTTTAAAAGTGTTACATGGTAGTTTCTATGTTCAATCCACAAAAAGTGGGGAGAGTCTTCTTGGGCCATGCTTTAACTTGGGAGGACACCAGCTTTAAGGTCCTTGCTGTTCCTGTGCAGGAAAGAGAGCAATGCCCTTGGTCAAGCACCTAGGGTCCTCCTAGGAGCACTCGGAGGCTGCCTGGGACAATTCTGTGCAGCAAAGCCTCGCAGGCAACCTGCACACCCTCGTCTCTGTGGCGACTTGATGGAAAGACAGAGTTTCCAAATACAAGGCAGAATCTATTGACAGAGGCATCAGGCCAAAGCCAGCAGCCACCGAGCAGACTGTGGAGGAGGTGACTGGTCCCAGGGACACCCTACCGCGAGGTCACATTTTTGGAATCTCTGTACACAAACTCTAATTTATAGCTGTCTGGGATTATCCTCCCAGACGGAATACATTTGTCCAGTTCTGGCACAGATGTGTTTGATGCATAATGGAAAATTAAAAGAGAGGTTGCAATTTAAAGCCATCCAGCAATGGGAAAAAATCTGCGCTTGCTCATCCATTCCACCAACCCCAAACCACACGGGTTTCCTCCTGGGTCAAGGAAACTGTGGCTTAGCTGAATGTCATCACTGTGTGGAAGGGAATCCTCCCAGCAGGCTGCTGCCGGCTGTGTCAAGGACGCTGAGGGTGAGGGCATGGCCAGGGCTGATGTTGCTTGTAATGAGACTCAGGGTGATCACTGCTTTGGAAAGTGGCGTTGGCACGGACCACACAGCCCTTTAGTCCTTTTTAACTCACGATTCCTGTAAGATTCATGGAATGCTCTGTGTTCGCTGGACTTTGGTTGCTCTATCACACACCAGAAATTGCTTGAAAAAAATTCACACCAGTTCTAGTCCATTCAGGAACACAGTGAGTAAGTCAGTGTCATAAGTTCTCAACACTCCTGTTAGAGCTGGAGGAAACGGTATCCTCAATGACCTGACGGAGTCTTCAAGCCTCTCTAATCCTAAATTCTAACCCAATGAGCCAAAAACTGCCTCATGCCCACATTCTGTCTTCTTCTTTTAATCTCAACCACTCTTTTGCATTCAGACATAACATTGCCTTTCAGCCAACGTTAAAACAAATGAGAAATGAGAAGCTACCATTTTTTTTTAAACCTTTCCTTCTTCTGCCCCCAGCCACATCTCCCTTCCCAGTCTTTCTTCCTTGCATGTTTATTAAGAATAAACTATGGTCCAGGCCAGGTACTGTGCTCTGCGTCAGGGAAACGATGATGAAAAAGACATGGCTCACAGTCTAACGTGGCAGATAATCACATAAAGTACTAAGTGCAATATAATGCAGGAAGTGTGTTGAAGAGGAACAGTGTGCACGCTGCCAAGGGGCTGGAGCAAACTGCAGCCACCGGCATGCAGGAGGAGTCATTAAATTTTGATTTACATCTTGAAGAATGAGTTAGAAGTCACAGGGCAAGGAAGGACTGGCAGTGGAAGAGAACTCCAGGCAGAAATGGCAGCACAGAGGTTCATTTCCTTACCTCAATGCTGTGTTTGTTAAGGAGGGTCTGGGGGAGGTCAGAGGCTGAGGCTTGAGAGGGTGTGGGGCAGACCATGACTCAGCTTCTCCTTTGCTTGCTACCATCTTGGAAAGCCCATAGCAAGGCCTGCCTGAGGTGAGGAGGGACAGAAGCCCACATTTTGATGGAAACCCTCAGGAGCATGAATGTTACCTGGATGTCAGACATAGCAAGGAGCCAAAGAGAAAGGCCTGAGTGACTGAGGACCAGAGAGAGGACACCAGGGGAGTGGACGTGGAGAGCTGTGAGAACTGTGAAGTCACTCTACCCATTGAAGCACTTTGCCGAGGGCTGCCCTGCTTCCAGGACCGGCGCCAATCCCAGTGCCTTCGGAACAATTACAATCAGAAACGTTGTTTTTCCAGAAATGGACTTTTTCATACAGAAGCACAAGTTGGACTTTGATGTTAATCCTTTAAAATACACTTATTAAGCATCTATTACAAGGCAGAAGACAAGGTTTCAGAGTCCTACTCCTGGGGCTCAAGGAGACGCTAATCCCCACTGGGTGGCCCAGGAGGGAATCCAACCCTGCAGGTGGGAAGTCAATCCAGAAGCAGCCCACCAGAATGCATGTGAGAAGATGTCAGAGAGCACCATTCTTTGTGTCCTCCCTCCCTCTTTTTTTTTTTTTTTTGACAAGGTCTCACTCTGTCGCCCAGGCTGGAGTGCAGTGGTGCCATCACAGCTCACTGCAGCCTCAACCTCCTGGGCTCTGGCGATCCTCCACCTCAGCCCTCCAAGTAGCTGGGACTATAGGCGTGCACCACCACGCCAGCTAATTTTTGAATTTTTTGTAGAGATGAGGTTTTACCATGTTGCCTAGGCCAGTCTCAAACTCCTGGACTCAAGTGACCCACCCACCTCAGCCTCCCAAAGTATTAGGATTACAGGCATGAGCCACTGCACCCAGCCTCATCATTCCTTCTAAGGATCAGTTGTATGCCAAGTACTCAGAGAAGGTGATAAAATAGTGTTTAAAGATAAGAGTGTGCCAATTATTAAAAAGAGAAGAAAAATAGTTTAAAAAAGAGAGAAGAACGCAGGAAAAGGAACAGATAGTGACAATAATTCCAAGTCATTAAAAGGGGATCACTAGATACGGTTATAGTATGTATTGTCATGGGCAAGTTATTTCAGTAGCTAACCATATTCCAGAGAGTTTGGAGGACATGAAATTGCAAATTGTAAGCATATGTCTTTAGTGAAAACTGTGTGTTCTAAAACTAAAGAAACAGAAGACGGACTGAAAACATGATAAGGAAGCATTTAAAGCAAAGTGGATGGACAAAAAGTTTCCTTTAAGAATGGCTACCTGCCAAAAACAAGTCATTGTGCATGAAGCAGAGCTTGCTAATAGATTTCAATTTTGTTTTACTGTATTTACTTCCATTTTCCTGGGATTGCTGATGAGATGTCCTACCTTGAGGACATATTTTTTCATTTTAAAAAAGGACAGATTTCACAAATTGCAAACATGGTTCCTAGGGAGGCACTGCGGTGGGAGTGGGGTGGTGCTGAGATACAGGAATGCAAAGATCATTCCCCAGTCTGGGTTCCCCCAGTTTGCCAACTGTCTTCCTTTTCCCAGAGGTTAGCCAACTGGATCACCAAGAACAAATGTCTGCTATCCACTTTCTAGTGACTAAATCTAGCAGAAAGACCCCTTTTGGGGTAAAAAGCATCATTTAGGGAAGTTCTAGACAGCATGTGCACTTATACGTAAGTGGGAACCACGGCTCCTGACCCTCAGATGCTCCAGCTACAGTTTCAGGTCCTTCCCGCCTCTGTGGAGGTCTCTGTTCTTGCTGTTCCCTCCTCTCCCTTCCCCCAGCTGACACCCATTCACAGCTCTCAGCTCTAATCAGTTCCTCAGAGAAGCCTACCACGGCCTAGACAGGTACCTTCCTTTATAGCTCACATAACCTTTCTACTTAAATATGTCCATATTTTGTAAATGAAGGCGTAGCTCTGTGAGGGCAGGGACAGGGTCTATGTTGTTGTTCCCCAAACATAATCCTCTCTGCCCTGCAGAGTGAGCTCCCAACAGACATTAGTTAAATGAGTGAATGGAGGACCTTCACAAAGGTGCCATTTAGGCTATGCTATGGACTGAACTGTATCCCCCACCTGCAAAATTCACAGGTTGAAGCACTAACCCTCAGTGTGAGGATATTTGGGGATGGGGCTTTGGGAGGTAATTAGGTTTAAATGAGGTCATGAAGGTAGAGCCATCATGATGGGACTAGTGCCCTTGAGACACCAGAGAGCTTGCTTTCTCTCTCTCTCCACCATGTGAGGACTCAGCAAGAAGGTAGCTGTCCACAAGCCCTCACTAGGGAGCCCTCGCCAGAACCCAACCTGACCTCTGACTTCTAGTCTCCACAACTGTGAAAAATAAATTTCTGCTTCAGCTATCCCACTCTGTGCTTTTTTTAAATGTCAGCTTGAGCTGATTAAGACAGGCTGACAGGAGCAATTTCGAACAACCTCCTTCACAAGTCTCCGGGGAACACTTCACAAAGTGTTATTTTCCAACTCATCTGCACCTGGGAGACACTGCAGATACCTTGGAAGGCACTGTGTGAACACACTGTTGAGTATGCTCAGCAAAACACTTGCCCCAGAAACAGAAAACAAAACTAGAGCGTGTAGTGTCAGTTCTGTGTTTTCCTAAGCCTGCAGGAATGTGTGCCCTGCACCATCCACGGACACAAAAAAGAAATCTACACAATGTATATACATGCCTTCCACTGTTGTGGGCACATGAACACAATACAATTATGGCGCCTCTCCCCACACACATGTGCATGCTGCACTCAAATAAAAGAATGAACAAAATCAATTTTGTATTCTTGCTTCTCCAGGGTGAATACCAACGCGTTTGCAATTCTATTCTTTGGGATGGAGTCACAAAATTGGAAATGATGCGTCAACCCTAGAATTTTCATTAAATGCTTTTAAGCTAAGACTTGCCCTTGGTGGCAATTCTCATGCCCGTTGGAATCATATAATGAGCACTTAAGATTTTTGATCTGATTGTAAACCCCATTATGATACCATAAGGGTAATGAAGTCTTAGCCTTTTAGCAGGCAAAAGTCAGAAGCACATTTGCTCTGGAAGATGATCTGAATTTTCTCAAAGAGGAAAACTGGCTCCCAAGATTTTTATTCTGCTATGCAGTGAAAGCAAGGCAAGGACTCAGATGGCACTTCTTCAAAATCAAGGGTTTTATCAGAAAAAAATACAAGAACTGAACACCTATGACATCCACGTCAAATAGTCTCCGAGGGACCTTGCTACTCTGGCCTTCATCAGGACCAGGTAAGTGGGAACTGGGTGGCAGGACTGCGGCAGCATGTGATGATGAGAAGGCTGTATTAGTTTGGAAATGCATGGCAGCTCCTTTAGATGCTACCGTGTTTCTGATCTCCCCATTCTTTTCCTCATACAATTTCCTGAGAAAAAGCTCAAGCTAAGAAAGACTTCCTTCAGGTAAGAGTATATTTTACAATGAACCAATGGTTAATTCGCTGCACTGATGGAAGGGTGCTGCAATTCAGGCCACAATAAAATCAGGAGTATTCCATTCATCTCTGGAAAGAAACTGGGCTACACATTTGTGCCAATGCATCTTCAGTTTGTTTAAATAGTTATAAAGGTAACTTGCATGGGTCAACCAACATTGCTGGGGGCAGTTTAGAAGTGCTAGAGAAATACAAGCTCAGGGGAAGGAAACTAACCTGGGATGAAAAGCTTGCTGTGATTGATAGAGCAGACAATTTACATACAGACAGTGGAAAGTGTGTTGTTTATTCAGTGATTATACATAATGCCTTTTCTCTTAAAAACATGGGGGAAGGAGAAGGAGAGTAGGGAACAGTAAGAATTAGGAGAAAGATGATGGCTGTGTAGTTTTTTTTCTTTTTCTTTTTTTGAGACAGGGTCTCACTCTGTTGCCCCGGCTGAATTTCAGTGGCCTGATTACAGCTCACTACAGTCTTGACCTCCCAGGCTCAAGCGATCCTCCCACCTCCTCCTCCCACCTCGGGCATGTGCAACCATATCCAGCCAATTTTTTCTACTATTTGTAGATATGGGGCCTCCCTATGTTGCCCAGACTGGTCTTGAACTCCTGGGCTCAAGTCATCCTCCTGCCTCAGCCTCCCGAAGTGCTGGGATTTTAGGTGTGAGCCACCATGCCCAGCCTGTGTAGTTTTCTTTATACAGCAAAATGAATGTCATAGACTACTGGCTAATGATTCCAGGGAGCAGATGGCTTTCTCAAATGACGATCAAATTTGTATAGAACTAAAATCCAATCTACCACGTCACAGAAGTGAATTGAACTCAATGTCTACCTTACTTACCTCGCCAAGGAGATAAGGCCAGGGAGGACAAAAATGGTATTTTCTAGGTTCTCTGGACTTCCTCCTTGGAGCACCCAGCTGGCTCTCCTCCTAGGCCTGCTCTCTGCATATATAATCACTTATCTTGGGTGCCACAATGACTACCGTGACATCTCATCTATATAGAGCTTTACATAAGCAAAGACAACACATTAAACAATGTTTATTTTATAGCCTAATATTCTTCAAAGTGGTTGGGAAAACTACTTTGGAGCACATAAACAGAATTCTTAATTATTGACCAATAAGTAACAATCTTCATCCGGTTTTAGTAGTTACAGAATGACCACGCTTAAAAAAAAACATTTCAAGTAGAACTAAGGCTAGATTACAAAAGCCAAAACAATTTGTTTAGTAAGAAGTTAGCATGGGTGGAATCTAGCAGAAATTGTAAGTCTAGCTTGGTGCTCTATAGAGATTTTTCTTAAAAGCCATTTTATCAGGACCTGTTTGAGGTCAGGAAGGTGCAGCAGTGGTCTGTTCACAGAGGACTAGACAGACTCTGGCATGAGCAGAGAGACAAAGTCGGCTTCCTGGATGAATGACAGCAACTTCCAGTGCACCCCTGGCCCTGCTTAGCCTTGCTGGGGAGCTCTGACATTCTGTTAGTAAGCTAATTCTTTCCCAATCACCATTACAATGGGGAGGACAGAGCCTGGTATACATTCTGGAATATATGCCAACTGCTATTCTAGAAATTCATCTCTTCTGGGTGTTCAGAATGCATAACGATGTCCTTAGGGTAATAAACACATGCGTGCATACACTACATAGGTGCAAAGGAGTTGTAGTGGATAAAAATGGGGGTTCTAGGCAATTGAGTTTGAATCAGGCTCTGCCACTTACTGGTCCTATAATCTTGGGCAAGCCACTTAACCTCTCTAACCCCAGCTTCCTTATCTGCAAAGTGAAGGTAATAATAGTGCCTCCTGAAGAGACTAAATGAGTTCATGTTACACACTGAGAACACTGAGTGCCCCACACTTTGCATTATTACGTTGGTAGACTTGCTAATGTTACTTCAAACTGAAAGCTTAATCTCCAAGATAGGAAACATCACTCCCATGATTCCAATAATGCGGTCTGCTCCAGCCATCCTCTACTAATTTTTATTTTAGATCTACACTCCCTCTTTCCACGACAGCTGGAATTTATTTCGGTTTTCTAAACCTTCTACACTAGAAAGTCAGTGGCCTTTTGCAGAAACTATGTCTCCTCTCTTTAATGTTTGTAAGATCCCATCAGAGAAAAATATGAATAGATGTATTTATGAGTGAAAGAATAACTAAATTCAGGCTAGGGCTGTCCAGTAGAACTTTTTCCAGTGATGTAAATGTCCTATATCTGTGCTGTCTAGCACTGTGGGCCTCTAGGCACCTATGGGAGCTCTGAAATGTAGCGAGTGGGACTGAGAAAAAAATGTTACATTTCATTTAATTTTAATTAAATAGCTACATATGATCAGTAGCATAGTCTTCACATTGGACAGTGCAGGTCTAGAATTCACAAGCTCCTCTCCGATAGTTTGTAGACTTGAAGTGGTTACAAGTATAGACTCTGGGGACACACACAGAGACACAGCTCTGCCCCTGGCCAGCTCTGAGACCTGGGCAAGTCTCTTCAATTCTTCAGACCTCTGTTTTCTCATATGTAAACTGGGGATGATAACTGCCACTATTTCATAGGGTTGTTGTGAGGATTAAAGGAATTAATAATAAAATGTGCTTAGGAAAGCAGCTGGCACATAGTGTACCTTTATATAGTGCTTACTATGCTTCAAATTTTTGCTCCTGAAATTAATTTTCTAAACTGTCTCTTGAGATATACCCTTTCTCAATTCCCATCTTACTTTTCCTCTGCCTGAAGCTGATCAGGAGTTTCCCAACCTCTCTCCTACTTCTTCTCCCGTATTCCTTAGTATTTTAGGTATCTCTTTGTACCCATGTTTCTGGAATGCATCAAGACTAAATCTGAAACTGAATATAATCTCCCTGATCACAGACTTCACATTTTCCAAGTTAGTAGCATTCTTTATACCTTATATTCTACATGTTCCAATAAATTGAAACAATGGAAAGAGCATGGAGTTTAAAGTTAGAAGACCTGGGACATATCACCTATGTGCCTGACTTTCAGCTTTCACAACTGTAAAATGGGAATAATTGCACGATTGCATGAGATGTTGTGATTTATCATCAGGTGGGATAATACAGATGAAAGCACTTTGTAAACTGAAACATCATATGAGTGTTAATTAGCATTGTTATTTTTGTTCCCAATCAAATTCAAAGAGGATGAAAAAGGCA
Organism: Cacajao melanocephalus; assembly: GCA_963573385.1. Classification (NCBI taxonomy): domain Eukaryota; kingdom Metazoa; phylum Chordata; class Mammalia; order Primates; family Pitheciidae; genus Cacajao; species Cacajao melanocephalus. The sequence goes on from CAUYLG010059231.1 coordinate 73,140, forward strand.
GGCCAAGGCAACCCAAGGTAATTCATCTGTAAGATGTGCTCCCAGCCCATCTGGTATTTCCATCTTACTGGCAGCGTTCTCTCTTTAATTCCTTAGCAACCATGACATGATTTGTTTCAGTGCTCAGTATAGCATCACTTGTTTTAGGAGAGCAGCTTCGCAATATTAACTGTCAAAGTTGGGGGACAGAGGTTACGTTCTCTTTTGTCGCACATGGTTAGAGACCTAAAGACACTTCATGGCTGATGTTCTAGAATAACACGGTGAAAAGCAATGAACAATGGACAGGAGGCCTCCTGGTAATTGTAGAAAGCATCAAGTGTTAGCGTAAAAAGGAGACTGAATAAAGGTAAAGTGGTAACTGAAATGAAAAGAGCTGTCAAAAACAAGCCAAGACAGCAAACCAAGAAGTAGGGCACACCTGCTTCAGTCAGAAGCAAGTGCCACTGGTGATCTCTGACTCTTTCAGGCTACATCTAAAACAGGGGTTCTCAAAGTACGTTCCCAGACCAGCCACATGGGCATCACCTGGGGGCTTGTTAGAACTGCAGACCCACCGAATCAGATTAGAGCTGAACAAGCTCCCTAGGTGATCTGTACACATGTTAAAGTTTGAGAGGCACTGATCACCAAAGGTTTTCCCATGGCCTTTCCTTGGCCTCCACTTAGTAGCACAGAAGCGGGGTGGGAAATAAACAGATCCTGCTCCAGGATCAGTGCACACAACTCCCTTAGCTGGAGCCATGCTGAACTCTATTAGGTGCTGAGGGATTGGGAGAAAGGGGATGCCAAAAGGACATAGTCCCTGCCCTCAAGGAGCAAAGACTAAAACAGGGAATAAATTCTAATCAAAGGAAAAATGGAGGCTAAATAAAGACATGGGTGCCTCAAGATCAAGGGCTGTGTCTTAATCATCTTTGAATTCCCAGCACGTAGCAGGGATTTATAGAGGAAGTGATCTTTCCTTTTGACTCCATCCCCTTGATAAACTCCAAGACTCTTGCCACCTTGCTTGCTAGGTTAGATATAAAACACCTGCCTGCTTTGTCATACCTTTTTGAACCTCTTGGATTCTAGTTTCTACTTTCCCATTTGTACTTCTAGTATTTAAAAACCACTACCATTAATATGTTATCATTTACTGTATGCATGAACCATACTTAAAACCTTACATATATTAACTCATTTTATCTGTACAAAGTGCATAGGTTGATATTATTTCTTTATTATGTCCATTATACAGATGAGAAAATGGAGGCTCAAAGAGGTTAAACAGCTTGCCCGAAGTCCCCTAGGTAGTAAATAGTGGAGGCAGGAATAAAGTCAGGTAGTGTGATGCCAGTATCTACTGCCCAGGTTTTGGACTCCTGGATTTGAATTGCCACACTGCATAGGTCTGTCCGAGGTCTACCAGAACCCTGGGACCACAGCTGTGGCTTCTTCAGACTGTCCCCTCTCATAGAATCCCTGTTCCTCTCAGCAATGCTAGGTCCCTCTCTAGGTCCACACTAGGGGACACTGGCCCCTGTTGCTCCCTTCCCACCTTCACAAAAATCAGCAATAAAGATTATCCTACAGTGAGGCTGAGAACATTCCTATCTGCCTTACGGGCTGGTCTCCAGAGATTACTTTCTTTAGGTATGTTTTCGTAAACCAATCTCTCTGACAGGTGATTGCTCTGAAGTTACTGTTTGAAAGAAGTTTGGGAAAGAGGGGGAGGTGACCTCTGTAAGATTTATGTGAGTCAAACTTCTTTGACTCCCAAGCCAGCAAGACACTGTCTTTCTTAAAAGCACCTGTTAGGCATCCCCAAAAGCTGTATTAATAATGGTGAGAAGGAAAGGAGGGCAACTTGAAACATGCCATATATGGCATCTGCTTTTCAACAATGAACAGCTCTGCTTCCTGTGGGTCGGTAACGCTGAGCAGCTAGTGCAGCACAATGATAGGAAAACGCTGAGCATACAACAATAAACCAAGGAATAAACAGCATCCAGGTTTTCCTTTAAACCAACATATGCGGCTTGGTGGGGGTGTAGTGTTTTATTTATATTGCTATGCAACGTAGGAAAAAAATAAAGGTGATTTCAATAAAAGGCACAGGAATATGTTGTGCTATCTGATCGCAGTGTCTGAATTTAGACATGACAGATGTTGGGAGGGGTTTCACGTTAGACATCAACCACGATACGAGAAATTAATGTAGGGGGGTTAATGGCTAGGCTTTACTTTGTTTTTAAAAATTCAGTGGTGAGTACAGTCAGCGGCCCTGGGCCAGGGAGTACTGCGCCGGCTCTGGCAGGGTCTGCTTGTATGTTTATGAAACCAGGAGCACTGTCTAGGGAAACTTAAAGCAAGCTGCCAGAGGAGGTTGCAAATTGATTTGTTAAATTGCAGATCACCAAACAGACCCTGCCCCGCCTCTACGCTTACCTCTGGTGAGGTTCTGACTGGAAGGAAGTGCTGTCACCCAGGGAATTCTGTAACTCAAAGGGGCAGGCATGTGAGCTTCTAAGGGTACGTGTAAATGTTATACTTTAGTCACAGCAAAAAACTTGGCCTTCCAGGAAAACTATCCTCCACCCCTTTCCCAAACTTCCCACAAAGCCCTCCAACCAGGAAAAAACAACTTCAGAAAGTAGAGTGGGGCCTTCTGGAATGAGGTTCCCTCAGTTACAGTGAAGGCAGGTATCTAGATACTCTGTCCCACACGGTGACTTTGCCCTGTTTCAGTTGCCTCTTGGCTCTGGTTGCTGTTTCTGCCCCCATCCCCGTGAAACCGGGGGAGAGGAAGGTTCCCCATTTCCCACTGCATGTCTTCTATATGCTGGGCACTATTCTAGCACTACAACTATGAACAAAACAGAAAGAACAAAATTTCTGCTCTCAGAGTGTTTTAAGTTCTAGCGGGGAAAATCCACAAGTACAAATTGACAAGATAATGTGCAGTCATCCTCAAATGAAGACAAATTGCAAGTCACTTACCAAACTTATGTACTATTCCCCAACACGAGAGGAATCAGGGGAAAGAGAACTAACATTTATTGAATGCTTCCTATGTGACAGGCACTTGTTAACAAAAATAATAATTAACATTTTTTGAGCATTTACTATGTCCTAGGCTCATAGGAAGCTGAGGTCACATACTCTACATATGGCCTCTTAATCCTTTCAATATTTCTGTTACTCCAATCGTACAGATGAGAAAACAAGCCTAGAAGTAAGAATAACTTGTTCAAGTACACCCTGTGTGTGCAGGCACGCCCTGCTTGGGATCTCTGCACTCCACCAGCCTGATGGCTTTGACAGTCAGATGGTGGCACACACTCCCCCAGCTCTGCTTCTCTGCTGGTGGAGGGGGTGCTCACCCTTGTCCAGCTCCTTTCTACCAGTCCTTCAAGGTTCAGCTTAAATAGCTCCTTCTTAAGGAGAACTTTTCTGGCTCCTCATGATGACGGTGATCCTTTCTCTAAACTCCTTACCTAGATCACGTATGTAAAAGGTCTGATCTAACCTCACTGGCTAACACGTGGAGTCACTCAAACACTGCATTGCTCCTACTTCCTTTCCTTACTGTGTTTACGGCCAACAGTGTGAAACTCGTCACTTGATTCCATACTGTCTTATTTTTGTGTTGTTCGATATCCATTGGTCTTATTTCCTCAGTGAGATGAGCAGCTTAGGGAACTGTATTTATATTTACAAATTATTATTTGTTTAATCATTGTTTAATAGGGTGGGTCTTAAATTTGAGCATGGATCAGAATTACATGAATGGCTTGTTAAATTAAATTGTTAAATTAGAAACTCTTTCTCCCAGAGTTTCTGATTCAGCAAGTCTGGGATCAGCTGAGAATGATATTTTGTTGTTTTTGTTTTTGTTTTTTGAGATGGAGTTTCGCTCTTGTCGCCCAGGCTGGAGTGCCATGTGGCACCGTCTCAGCTCTCTGCAACCTCCCCCTCCCAGGTTCAAGAGATTCTCCTGCCTCAGCCTCCCAAGTAGCTGAGATTACAGGCACCCACCACCATGTCCTGCTAATTTTTATATTTTAGTAGAGATGAGGTTTTACCATGTTGGCCAAGGCTGGTCTTGAACTCCTGACCTCAGGTGATCTGCCTGCCTTTGCCTTCCACAGTGCTGGGGATACAGGCATTAGCCACTGCTCCCAGCCTGAGAATGTGTATTTTTGACAAATTCCCAGGATATGCTGATGCTGCTGGCCCAGGAACCACTTTTGAGAACCACTGGTTAATTGAATGTACCACAGGGCTTAAGAGCAGATAGGGTGGGTTTGAATACCATCCCTTCCACTCACTAGCTGCGTGATCTTAGGTGACTTAACCTATTTGAGCCTCTGTTTCCTCATCTGTAAAAATGGAGATAATAATAGTATGTGTAGGCTGGGCACGGTGGCTCATGCCTGTAATCCCAGCACTTTGGGAGGTCGAAGTGGGCGGATCACAAGGTTAGGAGTTCAAGACCAGCCTGACCAACATGGTGAAACCCTGTCTCTATTCCAAAATCAAAACAAAAAAAACCCCACAACAGACAAAAAGACAACAAACAACAACAACAACAAAATAATAGTATGTGTGTATCAGGACTCTTGTGAGGATTAAATGTCATAATGAATGTGATATTCTTAGCACTCTCCCTGACACATTGAAAACATTCAATGAGTGCTTCCAACTATCACTGGAAAGGCTAGTACAATATCAGGCACTAAATAAGCACTGAACCCAGACTAAGAATTCTTCCTCAGGCTTAAAACTTCTTTTGAATTCATAAGCAATGAGAGTGAAGGGTGTCACTGCAGCATGACATCTATAATTAACAGCTTCTGAAATTAGGCCAGAATCCTAAAAATGCAACACAAATGGTCTTCAGAAATATCCCTCCCTGTAGTACGCCTGATGTAAATCCCAGGTGAACAAAGGCCATGTGTCTCTTTAAAGTTCAGGGGCGGTCTGGGAGGTACCTCCTTCACACCTTCCATAGCTGAAGGATGCTGAACAGCTTGGAGCTGCTGGAATCACCCAGGCATCTGGGCTAATGGGTTGGCAGACAAAAGTGGAGCCCATCATTCAATAATTAATTAGTTGCAATAATGGGAAGATAACTTCCCCCAGAGCAGATAGGACAGCCACCTCCTCCAGCCCAGTGGTTTCAAAGCACCCGGTCCCTGGCAGCTCTCAAACCTCTTCGTCCAAAGCAGGACCTACGTTTTCCCTCAGGGTCTAGCTGAGCAGTTACACTGGCTGACATTCCCGTAAGAAAGCCCAAGAGGAAATGTACAGAAAAGACAATTTTCAGACCTTATCTCACAGTCTTCCAGGGCCTGGGACAGGGTATCCAGGGATGTAGGTTTAGTCTAGCTCTATCCTTGTCTCGGTAATAAAGGAGACACGGGTCAAGATCCTCTCTCTCTGTGAACCATGAATCCTGGGAATGCTGTCAGTTGAATCCAACCCTGAAAAGTTGAATGAGATCATCTCTGGGAGAATTAGCATTTAGCAGAGGCTGCGCTGGGGATTGTGGAGAGATGCTGCTGCCCTTTAGAAGCCCCTCCATTCCCCACCCACTTCCCAGAAGAGCACCCACCACCTCCTCTCACCCAGCGGTACCCTTCCCTGATGCTCAGAAAAAGGACAACCCCCTCCACCACAATTTTCATCTTTATCTCCAATTTCCTAAACAAACCCATCACAGCCAGGTGGTGTGTCCACACACTCGAATGGAGCACCACCCCAGGCAGCCCCAGGGCAGGGGTTTCTCTCCCAACACCATGGCCAGGCCCTGGTTCCAGCTGGTAGGCAGAGAAGGGGGTGTGTGCACGGGAGGCTGGAGGGGAACAGGGACCGCCAGGGCCCCAAGCCCTCCGGAGGTGAGGAGAGGCTGGGTCCCCGCACCTGGGGTCACCAGCTGGGAGATAAAAACCAAGGCAGGTGGGGGTTTCTTCCAGGGAAGAGCCACACAGTGTCTCTCCCCTTCTCACGATTTCTCATTGATCAACCTTCCGTCTTCCCGTTCTCTCCCCTCCATCCCTCCCCTCCGTCTTTGTTTGCCTTCTCCTCGCCTCCGCGTTTGAGCACCCTGCCCTCCCCACGAGCGCGACTCGGACGCCGCAGTCAGCTCCCCGGGGACCCCGGCCCCGCGCCCGCCGCCCGGCCCCCTGCCCCGCCCGGCCCTCCCGGCTCCTGGTCTCACCCAGAAGAGCAGGTTGAAGCCGAGCAGCAGGTACTTGATGCACCGCAGGCCCCCGCGGAAGCGCCCCATGCTGCGGCCCGGCGGCGGGCTCCCCAGTCCCCAGGCCCGCGCTGCGAGCGCCGGGAGCGGCAGGCGCCGGCGGGGAGGGGGCGGAGCGGGGAGAACCGCGGGCGGGGCTGCGGGGGGCGGGGCCTCCGGGGCGGGGCTGCGGTGGGCGGGGTCTCCGGGGGCGGGGCTGCGGGGGCGGGGCTGCGGGGGCGGGGCGGGGAGGGCCGAGGACCCCAAGCGGCGAGGCTGGCGACCGGTGGGGGCGCCGCGGGGTGGAGATCCTGCGGCCCAGGGGAGCACGTCCTCTCTTTCCCCAGACCCAGGGACCACCTTCTTTCCCTCCCGTGGGCGCACCGCTGCCAGTGGCTATCCGAGCACCTGCGGGGCGGGAGCGCCCACCGGGGACGGGGGACCCATTTAATCAGCGCTCTGTGCGGAGACTGGTTTGAGGCCCGGGCGATGCTTGAGGGACAAGCATGCGGCCTCGTGGCTATGCAAACCTAGGAAGGTGACCTCGGGTAGAAGAGCTAAGTGGGGCCCGAGGTTGATCCGAAGCTGGCCGGACCCGTCGCGGCGCACCCGGCTGAGTCCAGGGCTGCGACTCTGCGGCGCAGAGCAAGCGCTCAGGCCGCTTCTAGGGGACCCTCCCTCCGGCGCCTCCCCCGTCCTCGGGGGACTGTTACCTTAATAGGCGAGAACTGGGAGACGGCGCGGGGCGGGGAGGGGGGAGCGCCCTGCGTCCTGAGGGCTGCTCCCCACCCGGCCGGCCAGTGGAGGGAGTCAGACTCCCACGTCCTGCAGGGCTCCACTAATCGGAGGGCTTGGAAGAATCCTAAATTTTCGGGATCTTACTTATGATGCGGAGATGGGAGAAAGGGGGCGGTTTTTGTTTTGCTTTGTTTTTATTAAGTTAGGCTGTTGGCAGGAAAATCAGACTCCCACTCCCATTGACTAAGTGTCTACAATATGTGGTGCCAGACAGTATGGGGGAGACGAGAAAGTGTAAAATTCGGAGAGCTTATGCATAAATTCAGCAAAACTTTGAGTGCCTATGATAGGCTAGACATAGTAGCAAGCCCCCGGGACTCGACAATGAGGAGACAGCCAGGCCCGGAACCACAGTCTCTGGTGGTGGAGACAGGTCTGTAAGCAAATAAGGTGAGGAGAGGTGGGCTGGGTGCTGGACAGGTGTGCCTGGCCTGACAGCCTTAACCAGAGAAAGCATTGCTAAGGAGACGGGCCTGATCTGGTCTAGAAGAGGTAGCCCAGGCGGAAAAGAAGATCAGTCCAGGAAGACGGCTTGTGCAAAGGCACAGAGCTGGAGAGAGCAAGGCCTCGGAGGGAGCTCTGAGAACCGCACTTAGCGGGAGTGAAGCGAGTGGGGCAGAGTGAGTCAGGAAGGCAGGAGGGCCAAATCACAGCTTTCAGTCGGCTAACCATCTGCTTCCGGTGAGGCCTCAGGAAGCTTTCAGATGCTGTGGAAGGCCACAGGGAGCCAGCGTGTACAAAGCAAGAGTGGGAGCAAGAGAAGGCGGGGAGTGCCACACTCTTCTAGACAACCAACGTGCAAAACTGTCCTTGGCCCCTAGTGTCCCCATGTGCAACATGGAGATAATAGTACTCCCCTCACAGAGTTGTGAAGGTTAATGAGTTAGTAATTGTGAAGTGCCTAAAACAGTGCCTGGCAGAGTAAGTACTGCATAAGGGTTAGTATTATTGTATCTCACTCCATCAATCAACCGTTCGGTTTCTACCATGTTGCCATCTTTGCCTGCCTCTGTGTCTTTGGACACTTGTTTGCATATCTAGTGACTTTTATTTATAAAAATGAGTAGAAGACAGAAAAATGAAAGTGCTGATTCTAGTAATAAACGTGTCTCCAACAATGAAATAAAGACAAAGATGGAACTCATTAGGTATGCAGAAAGAAGTGAATCATTAGCTTCAATCAAACATTTATAGCTCTGTATCTGTTACCTCTGTTTTAGTATAAATGAAAAGAACTAAGTTAAAGAGTAGTGTCTGGTACATAGAAGGCATTCAATAAATCAACTGAATGAACAACAATGATATTATACTTTAAACGTATTGTTGAATTTTACATCTCTGAGACAAAATATGTCTAGAGATTATAGAGGGAAGAGAACTCCTATTGTAACATATACATCTATTGTTTGTTTTTTCATGCTACAATTTTGGCACACATGTGTTAGAGATAGATGGTGGCTGCCTGTCCAACATAACAGTTTCAGATCTATAATATAGACTTGCCCAGTTGCCCTTTCACAAAGTTATATGTCTTAGGAGAAGCTGACCTTTGACAGGAGTAGGCTAAGGTAATCCTTTTCCCTTGTAGTTAGTTCAGGAAACAAATTGACAAGCATTCTGACTAATGGGATTGGAGTGGTGTCTACTGAGGGGCCAGATGGTCTTCCTCTCGAAGCTGTTGGATCTGGATGGTATACATAGAGTTGCTATATCCATCTTCATACCAGCTTGAGAACAGATCCAACATTGAGAACAGCAAAACAGGAAGTTGAAAAGACCAGAGTCATTGGTGACATTGCCCCAGAACTGAGTTAGTCATTTCTGAAGCCAATTGAGGTTTAGGTTTTCGTGTATATGTATGTGTAAGTGTGTGTATGCATGTGTGTTAGTCCATTCTTCTGTTGCTATAAATAAATACCTGAGACTGGATAATTTCTAAAGAAAAGAGATTTCATTGGCTCACAGTTATGCAGGCTGTACAGGAAGCATAATGCTGGCATCTGCTTCCTGTAAGGCCTCAGGAAACTTTTAGTTGTGGTGGAAAGCCACAGGGAGCCAGTGTGTGCATAGCGAGAGTGGGAGCAAGAACTCACTCATTAGAGGGAGGATGGCATCTAGCCATTCATGAGGGATCCACCCCCATGATCCAGTATGTCCTACTAGGTCCCACCTCCAACATCAAGAATTGGCGTTATCGATATGTATGTATGTATTGTGCTTGAAAGTCATCCTGACCCATACATTTTCAGGAGTATATTACTGCCAGAAAGTAGGGGGAAATGACATAATAAGGAAGTTAGCCTTTAAACTGTCACTGGCATTGCTCCCTTTTCTTTCTTTCCTGTCTTGAACTTAGACAGGATACTTGAAGCTCTAGAACATTTTGTGACTATGAAGAAAGGGCAAGACAGTTGCAGACCTTCCACCCAGGACATTGTGGAACCGCTGAACCAACACCTGCAGCCACCTAACTCCAGATTCCTTATTATACAGGAAAAGTAACCCTCTTTTTATTTGACTTTGTGTTCTGTTACGTGCAGCTGAAGACATTCCTAACTGGTAGAGGGAAGATAATGCATTGATTTTTGGATCTGCCGAGTTTTAGATATGGCAGGAAATCCAGATGAAGTGGAAATATGATTGGGATTCTGGAGAAAGATTTGGATGGTAAGTTTAGGGTAAAGATTCTTCATCAAGTGGTGATAAATGGAAGCCAGTGGTCTTTAAACTTTTGCCCACACATGCCCTAGAATAGTTACAAAAATATTGTCTTTTGCATTTTTCTCCAATATTTTATTATGAATATTTTCAAACATACAGGAAAATTGAAATAATTGGGCAGGGAGTACCATGTACTCACCATCTAGATTCTACAATAAACATTTTGCTTTGGTTGCATTACTTATCTATACATCCGTCCATTTCTCAATCAATCTTATTTTTTATTTATTTCCAAATAGATTTTAGACAATATGTTTCACCCTAAACTCTTGAACATGCATAACATTACCTAGAGTTCAAGTATCTATTTACTATTTTTGTAAAATTTACATCAATGAAATGTACACATTTTAAGTATAGTATTTGATAATTTTGAGAAATGCTTTTGCCTTTCTAACCCCAAATCCTATTAAGGTATAGAATATTGCTGTCACCCCAGGAAGCTTTTAGGCTATCATATAACCCTTCCTAGTCAATCTAGTCAATCTATGGCCACATCCCTCCTACAGGCAAGCACTGTTCTGATTTTCTTTCACTATAGATTAAATTTGCCTGTTTTAAACCTTCATATAAATGGCATTGTATAATATTACCCTCACACATTTTTAAGTTATATATAAAATTATTTATCATAAGTTTGAATATTTTCAGAGACGTCATTTCTGGTGTGTCTTAAATATTGACTTTTAAAATCAAATGGCCACATTTTAATACATCCAATCGAAAGTGAATGCCAGTATGATCTGCTACCTATTATCATCCATTTAAAAAATACATAAACAAGGCCGGGCATGGTGGCTCACACCTGTAATCTCAGCACTTAGGAAGGCTAAGGCAGGAAGATCAGTTGAGTCTAGGAGTTTGATACCAGCCTGAGCAACATAGTGAGACTCAATCTCTACAAAACAAATGAACAAAATTAGTCAGGCATGGTGGTGCTCACTGTAGTCCCAGCTACTCCGGAGGCTGAAGTGGGAGGATCACTTAAGCCTGGGAAGTCTAGGCTGCCATAAGCTGAGATCACACCATTGCATTCCAGCCTAGGTGGCAGAGTGAGATCATGTCTCAAAAAATAATAAAATAAAATAAAAATAAAAACAAACAAAAAATAAAATACATGCGCAAGCTCCTCTTTAACAGGGTGAAATTTTTAATCTTTCCTTTTTCTCCTTGAACTTGTATTTCCATTTTATAAAATGTCATCCTAAATTAATACATGTTTATGCTTGAAAGATTTTTCTTGAATGCCCTTTTATACTTGTCTGAACAAAATTTACTATGTTTATTATAAGAAATTAACCTTTTTCCCCGAGATCATAAGGCTGTAAGTGTTAATTAATTTCTTCTAGATCTAGGGCTGTCCAATCTTTCAGCTTCCTGGGCCACATTAGAAGAAGAAGAATTGTCTTGGGCCACACATAAAATACACTAACACTAGTGATAGCTGATGAGATTTAAAAAAATCACAAAAAACGTAATATTTTAAGAACGTTTATACATTTGTGTTGGGCAGCATTCAAAACTGTCCTGGGCTGCATGCAGCCCATGGGCCATGGGTTGGACAAGCTTGTTCTAGATTAAGTTACTGTTAAAATTACTTTTAGTACACAAGTGTCTAAATGTGTTCATAGTCCTGGAGGAAGGTGTGTGGGGAGAGGGAGGTTGAAAGAGAAGAAAAGCAAGAGCAGTGTCTCTGAAGAAATAGAAAGGGACTGAGAACCAGACACTCATGGGGATTTGCATTTGGAAACAAGGGAAATAAGCAAGCGTGGAGTTGTAGAACCATTTGAATTATACATCTCATAACCCTAGTATCTGACCTCTCTGTGATCTGACTTTGCTGCCTGCGGACTTTTCTACCCATTGATTTTAGTGTCTTGCTCCTTGCATATTGTGTGACTTTTTAAAGCTGTAAACTGTTTATTTTCCTTGGAAATTTGTGGGAATTCTTTGAATCCTTAGTTGAGGTTTTATTCCTCCAGAGAGGATTTTCTTTGCATTCTGAAAATCATCTCAAGGCACTACCACAGTGTTAATTTAGACAACAAATCCATTTGAAGGCTGGCTTGTGGTTAGAAGGTCTCAGGGGAGATTTTCCTCACTCCAGCAGTGAGATCAAAACATCCATTTCTTCACCGTCTTTTGCATGATGGGTTTATTTCTTATCTACTCTTCTCTTGAGGGTATATCCCCTGGGAGGAGGTACCAGGTTTGGGTGAGGTCTCCTAACACACTGTCTATATTAGTGCCATTTCAGGCTTTAATTCACAAACCCCAAGATGTTGCACTTATCAAAACAGAAACTCAGGGCAAAAGGTGGCTTTGGTGCATGCTTACTTCAAGTTCTTGCTTTCACTTCATTTTGGCCTTTGTAGATTCTGTTCCTTTTGTGCTAGCTCAGCAATGTGGTTTTATTTTTAAATGCTTACATATTTTATCCAGTATCTTAGTTTCAGTCGAGAAGGTAGTTCAGGATATCAAATCTGCCATACTGCTAGAAAAGGAAGCCTGGTGTGCCCGCTATCATAACTTGGGTTTTGATAAACAAACATGAGCAGTTTTTGACTGCTGGGTTTACAGCATATGAACCCTGTTGCTATGCAGCTGTTGTTGGAAAATAGTCTGTGGGCTCAGATTTTCTAAACCAACCGTCTATTGGATGCCCAGAGAAGGAAGGAAAGCGAGGGCCCTGGCTTGCTGATTACAAACCATCTCCATGGTCACAGGTTGCTGGGTGCTCCTTTTACAATGTTTTCCCAGCAGCATTCAGGCAGCAGTAGCTTCCTTTGATCATTTCTCAGTTTCTGTTGTTTGCTAGTAAGAGAAAGCTTATACCTGCTTGCGGAGACATGAGTGAGGAAAGAGAAAAGACTTTGAAACAGGAGAAGAGAGAAAACTCAAAAGGTAACTGATGGTTTCCATAGGACCCTATGGGAACAACTAGCCCGTTTTTGTTTTCATTTGTACAGGTAGTTGGGGGAAGCAGAGAAACATAACTCATCCAGGTTTCGGATCTCAGTCTGAATATTCATTGTGCCTCACAGATTATCCCCATTTGAACCATCCAAATTAGGAAAGAGTTTTAAAAATGACTGAATAAGAGTCTGGCAGAATTTTAATGTGACTTTTCTTGTGGTCTTTAAGTTTGAACAGAGGCCCCAAAGGCTGAGAGCAAAATTGTAGGTACTTAAGGACCTTTACACTCTGAAGCAAGGTACAAGATTGTCTATATTAGTCAGCCGTTATATATTTCCATAAGAGATTTATTGCAAGGAGTTGGCTCATGTGATTATGGAGGCTGACAGTCCCAAGGTCTGCAGGCAGCAAGCTGGAGATGCAGGAGAGCCCATAGTGTGGTTTTAGTCTAAAAGCTGTCAAGCTCCAGATCCAAGAAGAGTCGATGTTTCAATTCAGGTCCAAAAACAGGAAAAGATCTGTGTCCCAGCTCAAGCACTCAGGAAGGAGTTCCTTCTTATTTGCAAAAGGGTCAACCTTTTTGTCCTATTTAGGCCTTCAACTGAGCAGATGAGAGCTACCCTTTAAGAATGGCAATCTGCTTTACTCAGTCTACCAATTTAAATATAAATATCATCCAAAAACACCATCACAGGCATACCAAGAATAATGTTTGACCAAATATTTGGGGACCCCATGACCTAGTCAAGTTGACATGTAAAATTAACCATCACAGGGAGCAAAAGAAATGTAAAGCAGGTAGGCTAAATTGAAAACATATAATGAGATGGTAAATTTATATCCAAACATACCAGTAACTTCTGTTGAAACTAATCAAGAAAAGGAGAGATTGCACAAATAACCGATGTCAGGAATAAGAAAAAAAAGATTAATCACTCCAGATCTACAGACATTTAGATAATATAGACGATTCTATGCCAATAAATTTGAAAACGAGATAAAATGGACCGATTCCTCTAAAAAGTAACATCGAAATGGACTCAATGAAAATTAGAAAGTTTGAATAGTCTTATAACCATTAAAAATTATATATGATCTTTTCACAAAAACAAAAAGTCCAGCCCGGATTGTCCTTCATTGGTGAGTTCTGCCAAATATTTAGGTATGAAATAATTCCAATCTTATGCAAACTTTCCAGAGAACAGAAAAAGAGGGAGCGCTTTAAAAATACTAAGATTATGACACTTTGTAGCATGATCTTAAAACCTAAACCTGAAAAGGACAGGACAGTAATGAAAAGGAAAATTATAGGTCAATTTCACTTATCAACATACATGCAAAAATCTTCACCAAAATAATAGCCAAAAAAGTAGAAATAGCTCACTTATTTGTGGGATCTAAAAATCAAAACAATTGAACTCATGGACCAAGAAAATAGAAGGATAGTTACCAGACGGTGGGAAAGGGAATGGGGAGATGGAGGGGAGAGTGGGGATGGTTATTGAGTACAAAAAGATATAGAAAGAATGAAGAAGACCTACTATTTGATAGTACAATAGGGTGACTATAGTCAGTAATAACTTAATCATACATTTTAAAATAACTTCAAGAGTGTAACTGGATCATTTCTAACTCAAAGACTAAATGCTTGAGGTGATGGACACCCCCCTCTCTGTGATGTGCTCATTTCACATTGCTTGCCCATATCAAAACATCTCATGTACCTCATAAATATATACACCAACTTATACTCCCCTAAATTAAAAAAAATATGTAGTAATATGTAAAAAGCCTAATACATTATGACTGTACAGGGCAGGAATACAATGTTGATTTACATTTCAATCAATAAGTGTAATCTACCACATTAATAAAGGTGAAAAATTCTATGGCCAGCTCAGTAGGTACAGAAAAATCTTTTGATAATTCAACATTGATTTGTTGTAAAAATTCTAAGTAACAAGGTATAGATGGGAATTCATTGCTACAAGATAAAATTTTGGTGACAAGACAGATTCCTGCTATCACTACTTCTCATCAGTGTACCAGAGAGCTCAATAAGAAAATTAAATGTATAAGGTTTAGAAATAAATAAAGTTGTCTTTATGATGATCAGAGTATCTAATAGTGTGTTTATTTTGATTTTCTACACAAAATGATAAGTTACTAGAATTAATAAGAGCACTTACTAAATTTTCTGACAATAAAAATAAATGAGAATATCTTTTCATTACATTAGTAATGAATAAAAGACTAAATTTTAAAAGAATATAGCTTAAAATAGCATGAAAAATATCTATTCTCTAGAAAAAGCATGTAAGAACTTAACAGGGAAAATTTAAAGTCTTTATTGGGTAATGTTAAGGAAGCTGTTAATAAATGGAGAGATATGCTACGTTCAAATTAGCAAAATCGATATTTTAAGAATGTCAGTTCTCTCCAATTTGATGGATAGATTCAAAGGATTTACAATTAAAAAAAATCTTCACAAAGATATTGTTTGCTGATTTTTCATGGCGGCATGTGACAAGGTGACTCTGAAAAATTTTTATGGAAATTCAAAGGATCAAGGATAGCCAAAACATCGTGGAAGAAGAACAAGGTGGGTGGACTTGCTCTATCAGATATCAAGATTTATATGCAACTACAGTATTTAAGACAGCATAGTATTGACACTGGGAGAGACAAGAAAACCAAAAGGAAAAAGAGCCCAGCGACTGACTTTTGTGTATGTGGTCACTTCGTTTATGATGAAAGTACCACTGCTATGCACTGTGGGAAAATGTCCTTAAAAAGTGACACTAGGTCAGTTGGGTATCCCTATGTAAAAACAACCCCAACCTCACATCACACACAAAAATTCACTCCATTTGTAGTATCTTCTTAAATGGAAGGTAAAACTATGACTATAAAGCTTACAGAGAATATTGTTTATTGCTTTATTGACCCCAATTCTTCTTTCCTCCTTGTGCCCATGCCCTTTCCTAGGTGGCTTTGCAGTTCTTCTCATAAAAGGGGCAGAGTCTGTTTTTCCTCCCTGGACTCTCTGTTTGGCTTCAGTGCTTCAGTGGAAGTGACAATGTGCCATTCTGAGCCTCGGCCTCAAGGACCTTGGACATCTCTGCCTGCCCTCTTCCACTTATGCCATCACCATGAGAAGGATATGCCTGATACAGTCCACTGACCCTGAGAGGGAGATGAGAGACACATGGGGCAGAGTTCTGGGGTGAAGTTGCCCTAGCCAAACACAGCCTGGAGCAAACCCAGTCAAGGTAAGGTGAGCCCATCCTAGACCAGCTGACCCAGGCACCTGAGTGAGAAAAAAATCATGTTTGTTTTCTGTCACTGAGCTTTGGGTACATTTGTTAGGCAGCAATAAACTAACACCAAAAAGTAATATAGGAAAATATCTACATGACTTCCAGATAGACAAATGTGTTTTAAGCTAGTCACAAAAGTAGCTGTTCACCATAAATAAGAGTTTTTATGTTACTATCAAGAATCTTCATTTACCAGAAGATACTCTTGAGAGTAAACAGACTTGCCATAAAATGGAAGGTGATATTTGCAACCATTCAACAAAAAAAAAACCAGTATCAACAATATATTAAAAATTCCTACACAGAATTAAGCAAAGATAGATTATTTTACATTTTATATAAAAGTCCATCCATCTTTTATATGCACTTAATTGCATATAACATTAGCAAAAAGACTTGAAAGAACATTTTGCAAATGAGTAAATCCAAATGGACAACAAACATATGATAATGTTCTCAAGCCCAGAAATCAGGGAAACGTAGATTAAAGGTGACAACAAAGTGGTAGCTTAGAGCCCAAAATTAAAACAATGTCAGTGAGAAAATAACAGTTACAGAGATAGTCAGGAACCTTTAAGAAACAAGATGCCTGATGTTACATTTAAAAATATGTGCTGAGCTGTGCTACTCTGTAACTACCTGCCCTGTTGCGAATCTGACCCACAATGCCTGTGGGAGCAGTGTTTTCTCTAGAGGATTCAAAGGAAAGGACAGTTGCCTTCTTCCTTGTGTTGCTGTAGGGCAGGGAGAATACTGTGGGAGGTGAGGGGCAGAACAGAGTTGATAAACTCAACTGCAGTGTGAAAATGCGGGTTACCTCCACCTTGTCTTAGGGTGCAGCTGCCAAATGTTTAGAGTGGGGTTGATCCATCCACCTTCAGGGATAATCCCTGATTGGCCTAAGCCATTCATCATAATCCCATTTCCCTGGCCATGGATGACTATGTAACTTAACTTGATTCAATCAGACTGAAGTCCTGGACTGTTGCTGAATATTAAACACATGTATGACCGGCAAAGTGTGGCAGCCATTTTGCTACTATGAGGAATCCAGTCTGGAAGACAAACTGTATACAAGGGAAGGGGCGGAGCCAAGAGAATTATGGAATGAAATCTAGTTTGATTAGATCATGCCTGAAATTTTTCTAATTAACTGCACCTTTCAGTTCTATGAACCAATGATTTTCCTTTATTGTTCAAGCCAGTTTGAGTTGGCTTTCTGCTAGTTGCAATAGAAGCATTTGTAGAAACTAGAGCAACGGGTGATGAGGAAAGATGTACTGTAATTTCCGCAGGATCTGGTGATGAGGAGAAGCAAAGTTACACCACCAAATATGGAATAGAGGCTTAATAGGTTTAAAAATAATATTAAGGGGGAAGCTTGACTGAGGAACTCTGGCAAATGACACTTGACTGACACATATGTTATCTAGAAGCTTAGTGAAGTTTAGGGATGATTCCTTGAGAGAACCAACTAGAAGGCCTTTTAAAACTCCTTTGAAGAGAATATAAGCTCTTGAAAGGATCACAAAGATCAATCATTTTATCATACAGCTGGGAAAACTGAGGCCCAAAGAGGTTATGTTTTAGTTGGTAGTTCAGATGGGACTAGGTCCTGGGTGTCCAGATTTCTCATGAGGGTTCTACTAAGTTATGAAAGCTCACCATCTTAGATTGTGTAATGAAAACTTTCATTTTCATCTACTCACATTGAATCTCACTGTATTTCTTCTTCCTCACCCAGCTTCTAAAGATCTTTTATGAATTTAGCAGCAAACAGGTCACTGTCGCTCAAATTTACCATCACTTACTGATATGAGGAATTCCTGGGGCTCCTTGTGTCCGGGTCAGTTATGTAATCCCCGAGTGAGATTCATCTGTCACAGACGCTTTGACTCTGCTCATTGCCTCCTTAGCTCCTGGTGGTTTGAAGCTTCCCTTGGATTTGGCTTTTTGTCCTGGGTTCTTGCTCCTACTCTTCTTGGGGTTCAGTTCTCTCTCCTGGATTTTGAGCACAGTGGCACCAACTCCCTAATTCCTGGTGCATGTGGAGTCTGCTCTGGCTGTGGTCATGGATTCTGCCATGACCCCTCCAGGTCCTACCTGAGAATTTTACAGTCCTTGACTCTTCTCTTTTTATCTCCCTCATGGCTTTATCAAGCCCTATGATTCTATCTGATGTCTCCCACCTTTCTTGTCTTTACACCACTCTTTCAATCCCCACCTCATTATCTTTTGCCTGGACCATTGCAATAGTTACCAGAGGCCCTAACCTAAAAAGTTCTGAAGAAATTTGTATCTTTCCTGTGGGGATAATGTAAATAATAGAGTTTACTGAGCACTTAATGTGCAGAACTCTGTTCTAATCTCATTGTAGTTATTAACTCATGGAATCCCCCAAACAACCCTATGAGTCATTACCATTTTTTAACTGCGAAACTGAGGCACAGAGGAGTTAAGAAACTTGCCCAAGATGAACAATGACAGTGGTTGGTTCTGAATCCCAGAGGTCTGGCTAGAATAATATTTGACCAAATATCTGGGCTCTCCATGGCCCAGTCAAGTTGACATATAAAATTAACCATCACAGGGAGCAGAAGAAATATACAACAGGTAAGATAAATTGAAAACACACAGCGAGATGGTAAATTTATGCCCAAACATATCAGTAACTTCTGTTGAAACTAATCAAGAAAAAGAGAGAATGTACAAATAACCCATGTCAGGAATAAAAAAAGGACGAATCACTCCAGGTCTGCGGACATTCTCCCGAATGCTCCAAGAGCCTGCATTCTTAACTCCACACTCGTCATTCACCAAACATTGAATACCCGTTATGTGCCAGGCACAGAGGATATTGAGTAAATACATGCTCCTGGGAGCTTATGGGCTAACAGAAGTGACAGTCATAAACAAAGCGTTATGTCATTAACAAGTGCTTTTACATACCATGATGTGGCAATACAGAAGAGGGACCTAGGGAGCTGTGTGAGGCTTCAGGAAGACATCCCATTTTAGCTAACGTGTGAGGATGAGTTGAAGTTTGATAGACAGGGAATGTGTTTAATGGGATGTTAGAAGGGAGACTAGCCCAAGGAATGGTCTGTCTCATCCAGGGAATGCCAAGGAGCTGGGTTTGGCGAGAGAATGGAGTGTGCATTTGGAGGGGCAGGTGGCTGGAGGACAGGTGGGAAGTGGGGGGAGTAGTGGATAAAATGGTAATTTGGGACCAAATTTAAAGGATTTTGTCTCTATAGCTGCTAAGAGGTAAACACTTTATTTTGTGAAGAACAGGCGAATGACATGATCAGATTTATGTGCTTTGTTTTGTTTTGTTTTTTTGAGACAGGGTATCTCTCTGTCACCCAGGCTGGAGTGCTGTGGCATGATCATGGCTCACTGCAGTCTCTCTGCCTCCCAGGCTCAAGCCATTCTCTCACTTCAGCCTCCAGAGTATCTGGGACTACAGGCGTGCACCACCACACCAGGCTAAAGATTTTGCTTTTTTTTTTTTTTTTTTTTTGGTAGAGACAGGGTTTCACCCTGGTCTCCAATTTTTGGGCTCAAGGGATTTACCCATCTTGGCCTCCCAAAGTACTGGGATTACAGGTGTGTGCCACCACGCCTGGCCTCTCAGAGTTATGTTTCATGAGATAGTACTGGACAGAGTGGAGGACACATTCATCTAACGAATTTTCATTGCACAAGACCCTATCAAGATAACTAGATATGATCTCAGATCTTGAGAAGCGCACACATGTTCTGAAAAAAATGGCGTCCATCAAAACCTTGTATTTCAAGGAGCCGAACATTGAGTCCCATGTGAGAAGTCCTGAATGCTCCAAGTGTGGTGACAGTTCAGACAGGAAAGATCCCTTAAGGCCACAGAGGGGTTGGGGAAGTGGGGCCGGCATTAGAGGGCTGGGTCTTGAATGATTATTGTGATTTGAAAGGCACAGCTAGGTGATAGAAATGACCATTGTGAGTGTGTGGAAAGGTGGTGTCCACTTTGGCCAGAGCACCGATATGTAAAGCCAGGTCTTGATTGAGCAGCTGAAATACAATTCTCAGAGCTCAGTATCCCCAGGCGACATCCTAGATGATTTTTGGTGTAACATGGTAGACATTTAAAGTTTATTAGTTAGGTGTTTATATTAATATGTATTGAAAATACTTAAAAAGTGATACTGTTGCTTATGACTATACAAGAAAATGAGGCAATTTAATCAATAACCAGGAAGTAATAATATAGATGGTGCACAGATACGACAAAAATTGTTGAGGAAATATGCAAATAACTGAACATTCAGGAGAATTGGGCTAAGGAATTTAGGATAATTTAGGAGGGTAGGCCCTGTAAGTGTTAAAGAGTGGTGCCTCGCTAGAAAGATCAAGCTGAGAGCTGGTGTAAAATGGATTAAATTTTAAAAAGTAGAGGCCTGAGCTGGAGAGGAAACTGTGGTAATGCATCAGTAGACAGAGTTTCCTTTATAAGGAATCAGTGCTACTTTTCCTTCACACGTCCCTATACTTGGTCAAGGTCTCACTGTAAATGTATCAGCTTGCTTCACATGGCAGCGACACTTGCTGTCAGAAGTGCCCACAATCTCTCCTGCTACTTTGCTGAAAAATAGACATTTCTTGACTTTGGCAGTTGTGTTTTGAAGATTTGACACATCACACATCACACTTTCATCTCTGGGCTCCTTTCCTTGGAATCAGTGCCACTCTTTTTGCATCAAAAAGTTTTCATCTAAATGCAATGGGAGAAGTCTTCCAGGAAAAAAGGTAGAAAGAAGACTTTCAAAAACTAACAGGCCAGTGCCTCAAAACTGCAAAGAAACCTGAGCTCTATCCTTATCAAACTAAGCAGCACAGGGGAAGCAAAGGCTCCTCGTCCCATCCCAGTGTCCAACTCTTGTGCAATGTTTATCTTCAGTCCTTTTGCAACGTCTGCTTTCTTTGAAGAATTGTGGATTTCTTAAGATACTGCAACCCACATTTGAAATGTTCTTCCTGTGAGAAGCTATGCATTAAATTAGCACATTTTGAGCAAATCTTGCCTATTCAGGAAGGAAACTACCATAGCTATTTCAGCGGATGGATCTCTTGGAGCAGGAGAAGTGGCTCTGGTCCCTCTTGGATGCTTTCTGCTTAAAGTCTTGGATGCTTTCTGCTGGCAGATCCTATGGACTTGTTTTCCTGACATTTTAACATCCAGAATCTTGTCTATAGATAAAACTTATCCCTTCCTTCATTCTCCCAAGGAAGGGAACACTTCAGGGCCAGACTTCATCCTTAGATGAATAGATTTAGACATACTTATTGGTGGAATAAATACATTCCTTCTCAGTCGTCTGCCACCTCTTACTACGTTTGGTGGCTTATGTATGGAGTGATGCCTTATCTCTCTGAAGGCTACAGAGGAGTCAGAGAGTGAGGCCTGGGGAAGGGTTGTATGGCATGTGACCTTATTTGAGGCGCCATCCAGCAGCTTGTCTACTTCCGATCTCCCAAGCCTCCATATGCCTTGCTGTTTGGCAAGATGGTGCCTGAAAGAATTGCTTCCTAGGCAAAACCACAGGTAAATCCAGTTTGTCCCTGATGATCCTCCCACCTTTCCTTTGGACTCTGGAGTAGCTTTCTTACGGATTTTGTTTGTTTTTCTGGAATCCCTCCTCACTTCTTTGCGATTTTCCTGTGGGAAGCACACCACCCCCTCAGAAGCTGTTTTATCAAGAAACTGTCAGTCTAGGTGTGTTGTCTTCTGGCAAGAAGTGAGCATGTGGCCCAAGTGGGGCCCATGAGAGTCTGTCTCTGTGGAAGTTGAATTTTGAGAAGAGTGACACAGGCTCAAGAATGGCTGGAGCCCATTTGTCCTGAGGTGGTGTGTCTCAGTCCCTGCTGCCTGGATCTGTGGCACCTTTTTATTCCCATTCATCTCAGGGCCCAGTTGTTCAGCCTTTCCACTGATGCTACAACATCTTCTTGCACTAAATTAGTTTTTTTTTTCCTGAAGTAAACCAGACTCTGTTACTATTGCTTATAATCAAAGAAACTTGAGAAATCCATCCTCTACTCCTTTTCTTAGGCATCTTCTAGGCTTCTTCCCAACTGAAAGCTCTTTAGTGGTGTCTTAGTCCATTTGTGCTGCTATAAAAATATACCATACAGTCAGTGCCTTATAAAAAAGCAGAAATTTATTTCTCATGGTTCTGGAGGCTGGAAAGTCCAAGATCAAGGTGCTGACAGATTTACTATGTAGTGAAGGCCCGCCTCCTGGTTCACCGATGGTGGTCTTTTTGCTGTGTCCTCATGCGGAGGAAGGGGCAGAGGAGCCCTCGGGGCCTCTTTTAATAAGGGCACTAATCCCATCACAACCCAGAACCCTCATGATCTAATCAACCCCCAAAGCCCTGCTCCCCCCAAATACCATCACATTGAGATTAAGTTTCAACATGTGAACTTCGAGGAGACACAAACATTCAGATGACAGCAAATGGCTTCACATTTCTGTAAGAATAAGACCCAAGTCTTAACCCGAATCTGCAAGGCCCAGCCCTGTCTGGCGGTCTGTACCGTGGGGACCTCTCTGCCCACTCTCCCACCCTGACTTCTCCTTCACTTTCTATTCCACCCCACTCACCTTCTCTCATTTCTTTGGGTGCTCCCTGTTCATTCTCCACAGGGATTTCACAGCCACTCCCTTCTGCCTGCAGCGCTCTTGAATCTGCCTTCCCATGCCACCCCATATCATTGGCAGGGTGGATTAGGTTAGGAGCTTTCTTAACGCACGTGGTACTTCTGCATCATGGCACTCACCTCAATTTGTGGTGGGATAGCTACATGTGGATTATTTGATTATTGCTTATCTCCCTCAGTAGAGTATAAGCTTCTGGGGACAGGAACTATGTTTTTGTCCGTGATTATATTCTGGTGTTTGACACAGATGTACATAAGAAAAGCCCAAAACATCTTTTAAGTTTTTGACTTATAGGTTCAGAGGTGTGTGTGCAGGTTGTTACATGGATATATTGTGTGATAGTGAGGTTTGGGCTGCAGTTGAACTTGTCACCCAAATAGTAAACATAGTACCCAATAGGTAGTTTTTAGACCCTTGCTCCCTGCCTCCCTCCCTTGTTTTTGAAGTCCGCAGTGTCTGTTGTTCTCCTCTTTATGTCCCTGTGTACCCAATGCCAAAACATTTCTGTGGAATGAATACATTTTAAAAAGTGCAGTCTGACCTTGTCAGACCACCTGAGAGATGAACCTGTGTTCCCAGGCTGCTTCTCACAGTGAGATTTCTGAGCTTCCTCTGTTCCCTTTAGGGCTCTGGTCTGCACTAATAGTTTAATAGAACCCATAAGCATGGTTTTTGCCAACAGGCTTTCCTACAGTTCTCCTTTCTCCAGCCCTCTGTTGTACTCCTGTTTAATGTCCACCTCTTACCACCCGATTATACCCTCCTACTGAGGCCTATTTTGTGACAGCATGGTTACATCCTTGAAAGCAGGAACTAGGGGAATGAAGGCTTACTCTTGTCCTGGTTCTGCCCCTTCATAGCTGGGTGGATATAGGCTAATTCATTTAATTTCACTGAAACTTAATTTCCCCATTTTTAAAATGGGGATGATACCTGTTTTGCTAAATAGAGCTGTCCCTTGATGTCCATGTGGAGTGGTTACAGGGCTGCCTGCAGATGTCCCAATCCACGGATGCCCAAGTCCCTTACATAAAATGGTGTTGTATGTGCATATAACTTACACACATCCTCACGTGTACTTCAAATAATGTTTAGATTACTTAGAATACCTAATACAATGTAAACGTTACATAAATAATTGTTGTGCTGTATTGTTTAGGAAATGATGACAGGAAAAAATGTTCAGTATAGACACATTCATTTTTTAAAAGAAAATATTTTAGATTCGCAGTTGGTTGAACCTATGAATGCAAAGAGATAAAGAATGCCAAGACACTTCAGAAAGTTGCTAAATTAATACAGAATGTAAAAAGTATTTATCATTACTTTATACCTGCTGTGGTCTGAATGTTTGTATTCCCCCTCCCAAAAATTCATATGTTAAAATCTAAACCCCCAAGTTGCTAGTATTAGGAGAAGGGGCCTTTGGGAAGTTTTTAGGTTACGGGGTGGAGCCCTCGTGAATGGATGAGTGCCCACAGAAGAGAGGTCTGAGAGAAAACCCCTTCCCTTTCCACCACGTGGTGACACAGAAGGCACCATCTATGAAGCAGAAAGAAGTGCCTCACCAGACATCGAATCTGCCAGCTCCTTGATCTTGGACTTTCCAGCCTCCAGAACTTTGAGAAATAAATTTCTGTTGTTGAAAAGCTACAAAGTTTATGGTATTTTGTTGTGAGCTGGAGTGTACCGAGACGATACCTTTCTGATGTTCATTGTAAGATTTGATTTCTGGTAGGCACTCTCCAAATTCTATAGTGCTTTAGCATAGCTGCCCTTATTTCAGGTAGAAAGTGAAATAAGATCTGCTACTAGGTACCCCAAGTACCTACCAAGAGCCAGGCATGGAGCTAAGGGCTTCGCATGTGCTGCTTCCATGGACCCTTGTGATATTATGAAACTGACATTCGTTTTCCTCATTTGACTGAGGAGAAAATGAGGCTAGAAGAGGTTAAGCGACGTATTCAAGGTCACACAGCTTACAAATTGGGGAGCTGGGATTCAAGTACAAGCCACTGACTCCACGGGCAGTGCTGTTCCCCAGGGTCCACACGGCCGTCCTTACCCTGCACATCCTTTCCAGGGAAGACCAAAGGTTATACTTTACTAAGGCTTCTGGGCACTAACCAGGCCGATACACTACTTCCCCTCACTTAATGTTGACATATCATCATTTCACAAATGAGGAAACAGAAGCATAGAGAGAACCTGCACTGTTGCCCCTGGTTAGGATCCAGAAAGCTGCAACAGGCCCCAACTGCTACGATTGCAATAATAAGGAAAACTGGATCAACTGTGAAAATCCCACATTTAAAGACAATGGAGAGCAGGGAGCAGGACAACTGAACTAGAGAAGGAAGCATCTTTCCTGGGCCTGCAGATCCTGCCTCACTTTCTTCCCTGGAGGCATTTGCCTCTTCTGAGCTTGGGTGAGGGCTTGACCTAAGCCAGCAGAGGCTCTGAGGAGGGAGAGAGAAAACAGAGGCTGTGGAAGTCTCTCGGGGCTGGCATGACAGATTAGAAACCAGAGGATCCCTAAAGGTAAGGCAGGTATTCCCCAAGGAACATTGCTGAGCTCTGGGATAAAGAGGTTCAACAACCTGGGATCTAACGCTCATTAAATCTGGGGCTGAGTGCCCACACCACAGGCCAGTTTTGTTCTGAATTTCTTTCCTGGGGCCTGTCAAGCCCAAGAGATCATCATTTGCCCACCTTTTCCCTTGGACATTTACATTCCTCTTCACCAATTGTCTGGATTTTCTGCGGCAGGTAGATTTTTCTCAGGCATTGGCGCCCCCTGCTGTCAGACAGCAGCTTTGCAAGTACTTGGAGCCTGGCTCACAAACCATCATAATGCTGATGGGGACAGAAAATAAAGGGTCGCTCAGTGTCCGCAGGGTGCTGCTGGGCCTGGCGGGCTGCCCAGGAGAGCACAGGTCATCTGGAACCTCAGACTCTGCCCTAGCCCCACGCTGCTGCTGGCTGCATCCCAATGTAGGTGGCAGGGTCTGGTACCTTGGGAACGTTTTACCGTGCTCCCAAGAATCAAGGATTTAAGCCCAGTGGATGATGACTTCCAAAGTCTGAGATGGGCTAGTCTCACTGGTCTCTATCCCTGACCTGTCCTGGGTGTTAACTATCCAGACTGGTAGATACCTGTGGCTCCAAGTCTCTGTCTGTAAAATGAAGTCAACCGTGCCCACTGCACAGGGCTGTTTGTGCATTAAATGAGACAGTGTCTGGAGTGCTTAGCATTGCCTCACAT
Source organism: Cacajao melanocephalus (assembly GCA_963573385.1). Taxonomy (NCBI): domain Eukaryota; kingdom Metazoa; phylum Chordata; class Mammalia; order Primates; family Pitheciidae; genus Cacajao; species Cacajao melanocephalus. The sequence goes on from CAUYLG010059231.1 coordinate 99,089, forward strand.
ACAGCTAGAGTGGGTGACTAGTGAGAATAGCAGTGGTAATTCTTGTTGTTAGGGCCGCCCCCCATCCTCCTCAAGCTCCTCAAAGCGGGCTGCACTGACCGCCTCTCAGTAGTGGTGAGAGCTGGCCTGACTCTGAATGTTCTGGGCCATTCAGACGTTCTCAGCTTTCCTTACAGCAGGACAGCAGGGGCAGGAGCCTGGTGCCCAGGGCTGAGGAAGAAGACGACCTGGGCTATGGAGAGGAGGCACCAGACAGTTCCCTGGACTTCAGCCTCCTGTCTGTGACTGGCTAGCATTGGCGGTTCTCAAACCTCGGGCCTGTGGAAGCTGAGTCGTCTTCCTAAGTAAGTTGCTAAAACTGTCTCTGGAAAACTGCCTTTGTGAAGGCTTCATCTCAGTCCTACATTCAGGGAGGAAACTGACTGCCCTAGATGGAGGCATTGACAGAGCTAACGGAGAGCAGTGGTCAGATGACACAAAGTCGTTGACTGGGAGAACAGCTCTTCTGGCTGCTTTGTGTGGGCCACACGTGCTGGGTGCTAGGGAATCTGTGGGTGTGGGGTGAGATGCTGCCTGGGGACTTCTTGGTGCCAGTCTTCTGGGATGAGACAGCCTGGCTCTGAGCCTTAGTTCTCCAGCTTCGTGGGAGCTGAGACCTTTGGAGTCTGGGGCTCGAGCTCTGGATTGCACCGGTTTCCTGTTCTGCAGTTTCCCTAGCTCTCAGGTTGCCCTGTCACCAGCACCCTTAACAGCAATATCACTGAGGTTTATTTCCTGGCAAGAAAGAAAAAACTTTCCATCACTCTACTTTGAATGCACACGCTGTTCCTCGGGTGCCCATGAGCACTCCCTAGGTCTTGGCACCCATTCCCTCGTGGGTCCTGCTATGATCCTGTCCCACAGTGGGCCCTGCCTCAGCTCTGGCTGGAAAGGACACAGCTGGCTGCCAAGCCCCTGGAATGCCCTCCCAGGGTCCCAGACTCTGCCACCTACACAGAGATGCAGCCAGCAGCAGCGTAGGGCTGTGGTGGAGTCGGAGGCCTTCCAGGTGACCTCTGTGTTCCTGGGCAGCCCACCAGGCCCAGCAGCTCTCTGCAGACATTGAGTGACCCTTTATTTTCCATCCCCATCAGCATTATGACTCGGTTTGTGACTTTTTTACCTGCTCGCATATGTTGTCTTAGGTTTGGGCCTTGTGACTTTGCTTCGTCCTAGGGTTGCCAGATAAAATACAAGATGTCCAGTTAAAAACAAATTTTTAAGTTTAAGTATGTCCCAAATATTGCGTGGATTATCCTCATCCTAAAAAATGATTCCTTGTTTATCTGAAGTTCAAATTTAACCGAGTGTCCTGTAGTTTTATTCGCTAAATCTGTATTCACAATGAACTGGGTGTCCTGTATTTTTATTCAGTAAATCTGGCAAACCTATTCTGTTCTCCCCCATCAGAGGGGGCCTCCCTGAACTCAAGAACGTTTTGAACTTTTTTGAGGAGGCTTCCAGCCTGATGGCAGGAACTTAACCTCACTCTTCAGGAGAATCATAATGGATGATTCCTTCCTCAGACTGGGAGCTCCTTGAAGGTAGGACTTGGGTCCCCCTTTCACTGCCACACCTCAGATGCTGGAACTGTGGCCAAGGAGCTCAGCACCTTGTGAGCGACATAGGTCCCATCAGGGTTAAGACCACAGGGAGCTTGGTGCTATTTGTCTGCTCAAGGGACCATGTTTCCTGAAATGGCACAGGGCTGGTGGGCGGGTGGGAGCCTTGAGAGGAGATTCCTTGGGATCATATGTCCCGTGACAGCTGCTGGGCCGGGGAATGCGCTCTGAGCAAGGTGGGCTTCCTGTGGGCACCTCGTGTCATTTTGCTGGACACAGAGGTACATTTTACCCTTTCTGTCGCATATGATGTGGGATCACAGGCAGGCCTGAACCCTCCCCCTGTTCTCTCTGCCTGACAGCCTATCAGTTTCTTGCTTCATCTCAGAACAAAGGGCTAACTCCTTATATAGATAAGGGGAAATGATCTGCCCAGACACCAATCAAATTAAGGGAAGAACTGGGACCAGGATAAGTTCTTTTGGCCCTCAGTACAGCGCCCAGCACAAGGCTCTTTCCAGGGGCAGCAAGGACCTGAGGCAGGACGTTTGTTGGAGCCCTGAGCCCTGGCAGCAGCAACTGGTTATTGCTTCTATTGTCAGCAGCGATGACAGAGAGTGTCAAAACTGAGCAGTCACTGGAGGCAGAGTCCGAACACTTCAAACAAGATGTGATGAATCATCCTGTTGAAGGGAAATCCCTGCAGGTTATACACTGATAGCCTGGCTAATTTTAGGGAGAAAGAAAGGGAGAGCTTCTGGTGTTTATGTTTTGAAATTTCCCTTTTTTTTTTCTCCATAAAGGAAAAATAAACTTTGTCCTTGGGTTGTGAAGCTGAGGAGGCCTCTGGAAGCTGTGCTCAGTTAGTGACAACGCCAAGGTCTGAACATTGCTGTCCATTGCCCCTGGACTCACAGGAGCCATCGCCTTCCCAGCCCTGTCCTTAGCTCTCCACTCATTTCTAGGAACACTTGCAATGTGTACGGGTCACGTCGGATGTTGCTGTGTTAGAGGCATAGAGGTTACTGGGTTCCACCTGCAAGGGCGGCTCTTTCTCAAAAGCGCAGCCTGGTCTGCCTTCGCCTGAGCTCTCCTTAGTACATTACCTTTCCCCACCCACATCATTATCATCCTTTTTGCTACATACCAACCCCCTGAGTGCCCCTTAGAATCCTCTGCTGGGACTTGCCCATGGTCTTTGATGGGGGAGGGGTACTTCTGCGGTTGGGATTTTTAAACTGGAGTCCCTATCCCTTGGGCGTTCCCCACCCCCACACCTCTTGTCCACCTGGCAGCTCTTAGGAGTGATTTATGGGGTAGTCTCTCATCACACTGCTAGAGGGGAGAAGGTGAGGAGGCTGAATGGAGGGAAGAGGGCCCTGGGTCTGGGATGGGTGGGCTTGTCTCTCTGGAGTGGCCCGGAGGTCCTTTTAATACCTGGGATTTCATGCACAGATTCCTCTGTGGTCAATAAAGTACATTTTAAAATGTTTTAATTAAAAGGAAAGTTTTAGAAAGGGCTGCCTCCCCAGCCTTGATGCTTTGACACAAGAAGAATAGTTTATTCTTAAACAAGGCACGCACATAAAATTCACCATAATATTGATTATATTGCAATAAGGAATTTGTTTATTTGACATCTTAAAGACAAGTTGCATATTAGGAGAAAATATTTTGGATGCATGTAAGTTGCAAAGGTTCAGTTCATATTATATATAAGAACTCCATCATTCAACAAAAAGTGATCAAACAACTCAATAACGAAATGGATGAATGACATAAACAAGGGCTTCACAGAGAAGGAAATACATATGGTGAATAAATATATAAGGAGACACTCAACCTTGTTAGTTATCAAGAAAAAATAATGACAGTGGCGAATTAACATACATCTATTCAATTGGCAAATGTTACAACTTTTTATCCTAGGGAATTGGAAACAATGTAGACAGTCACTTATGTATTCGATAAAAATGTATCGAACCCTACTTTGCACTGGTAAACCAAAAATTAAATTCTATGGCCCCCTCAACCATCTGAATGGACTCCTTCTCTTGGCCAAGAGCCTTCCAAATTTAGCCTGAAAAACTAGTTTTAGGCCATGGTGGAAAGGGGGAGCCAGACATGCCTCATTATACCGTCCTGTCTTTTGGAGTTACTTATGGAACAGCCTCTTTAAGTCTGATACAATCTGTTCTCTCCCAAGCTTGCTACCTGGAGACTTCATCTGCATGATAAAACCTTGATCTCCACAACCCCTTATTATAACCCAGGTGTTCCTTTCTATTGATAATAACCAACTGCCAATCAGAAAATCTCTGAATATGCCTGTGACTTGCAAGCCCCCCACATCCAGTTGTTCCACCTTTCTGGACTGAAGCAATGTACACCTTACATGTATTGATTAATGTATCATGTCTCCCTAAAATGTATAAAAACCAAGCTGTACCCTGACCACCTTGGGCATATGTTCTCAGGATCTCCTGAGGGCTGTATCATGGGCCATTGGTCACTCATATTTGGCTTAGAATAAATCTCTTCAAAGATTTTATAGAGTTTGACTCTTTTTGTTGATCCTCTGGATTCTCCTTCAGGTGCTCAGGATATAGCAAAGAACAAAGAAGATAAAAATACCAGTTGCATGATAGCTTACATTCTTTAAGGAGGAGATAGCAAATGTAATAATTAAATAAGTTATATCTTATGCTAGAAGGGGAGATATATAGGAGAAAAAGAACAACTGACAGTGACGGTGGGGTAATTTCCAAATTAAATGGCGCGTTCAGGATGTACCTTACTTAGAATGTGGCATTTGAGAAAGACTTGAAGGGTATGAGGAAGTGACTTGTGCAGATGCCTAGGGGAAGAACATTCCAGACAGAAGGGACAGCCATGTGAGAGCCCTAAGGTGACAGAATTTCTTACACCTTGTTGAAGGGAATGTAACTTAGTACAACCTCTTTGAAGAAACAATTGGCATTATCTTGTAAATTTGATTATCTTGTAAACAGCAGTTCTACTCTTAAGCATGTAGTCAAAGGACACCCTTAACATGTGTACTAGGGGAAATGTGCAAGAATATTCATAGCAGCGGTGTTCAAAAAATTAAGCAACTCAAAGGTCCAGATATAAGAGTTTTAAACCATATTGTTTAGGCGTATGTTTCAATTATCTATTGATGCATAACAAGTAATCCCAAAGTTTAGTGTCTGAAAACAACAACAATCATTACTTACCCTTTATGGTTTCTGTGGGAAACCAGAAATTTGGACAGGGCATAAAAGAGATGGCTTGTCTTCATTATAATGCCTGGGGACTCATCTGGGAAGACTTGAAGGCTGGGGGGTAACTCAACAGCTACAGTCTAACTTATCAGGAGATATAAGGAGTCACATGTTTTGTGGTTGATGCTGCCTAATCTCAGCTCAGCTGTCAGCAAGAAAACCTACATGTAGACTCTCCATATGGTCTCTCTACATGGAATATTTTGGAAGTTTTCACAGCATAGTGGCTGGTTCCAAGAGCACATGCCCCTGAAGAACAAGGCAGCAGCACGTGAAATTTTTATACTTTATCCTTGAAAATTGCAGTGTCATTTTTTTTTCTTATTTTATTGGCAGAGGCAGACACAAGGTCCATTTATGTTCAAGGGGAGGGGACATGGACACCAGCACTCAATGGGAAGAATATCAAGGTGTGTCAGTCTGTTCTTGCATTGCTATAAAGAAATACCCAAGACTAGGTAATTTATAAAGAAAAGAGGTTTAATTGGCTCATAGTTTCACAGACTGTACAGGAAGCATGGCAACATCTGGTTCTGAGGAGGCCTCAGGGAGGTTTTACTCATTGTGGAAGGCAAAGCAGGAGCAGGAGTCTTACATGGCAAGAGCAGGACCAAGGGATTGGGGGAGGTGCTACACACTTTTAAACAAACAGATTTCCTGGGAACTCTACCATGAGACAGAGTCAAGGGGATGATGTTAACCCATTCATGAAAGATCCACCCCAATGATCCAGTTACCTCCCACCAGGTCCCACCTCCAACATTGTGGATTACCATTTGATATGAGATTTGGGCAGGGACACAGATACAAACCATATCATTCTGCCCTGGATTCTCCCAAATCTCATGTCCTTCTCACATTGCAAAATACAATCATGCCTTCCCAACGGTCCCCCAAAGTCTTAACTCCTTTCAGCATTACTCAAAAGTCCAAATTTCAAAGTCTACAAGACAGGTCCCTTCTTCCTATGAGCCTGTAAAATCAAAAACAAGTTAGTTGTTTCAAGATAAAATGGGAGTATAGGCATTGGGTAAATACTCTCATTCCAAAAGGTAGAAATCAGCTAAAAGAAAGTGGCTACAGGCCCCATGTAGCTCTGAAACCCAGTAGGGCAGTTATTAAATTTTAAAGCTTCAAAATAATCTCCTTGGACCTCACATCTCATATTCAGGGCACACTGGTATAAGGGGTGGCCTCCCAAATCCTTAAGCAGCTCTGCCTCTGTGGTTTTCCAGGACCTGTGGCTGCTTTCATGGGCTAGTGCTGAGTACCTTTAGCTTCTCCAGGTAATGGGTGCAAGCTATTGCTGTGTCTACCATTCTGGAGTCTGGAGGACCTTGGCCCTCTTCTCACAGCTCCACTAGGCAGTGCCCCAGTGGGGACTCTGTGTGGGGGTTTTAATACCACATTTCTCCTCTGCACTGCCCTAATAGAGGTTCTCCATGAGGGCTCCACCCCTTGATTAGGCTTTTGCCTGGATATCCAGGCTTTTCTGTGCATCCTCTGAAATCTAGGTGGAGGCTCCCAACCCTCGACTCTTGAACTCTGCACACTCACAGGCTTTAATACCATGTGTGGAAACTGCCAAAGCTTATGGCTTGTACCCTTCAGAGCAGTGGCCTGAGCAGTACCTGGGCCCCTTTTAGCCACGGCTGGAGCTGGAACAACTGGGATTTAGGCAGCAGTGTCCCAAGGGTGCAATGGGCAGCAGGGCTCTGGGTCTAGCCTACAAAATCATTCTTCTTTCCCAGGCATCTGGGCCTGTGATGGAAGGGGTTGCCTTGAAGGTCTCTGAAATGCCTTTGAGGCATTTCTCCCAATGTCTTGACTATTAACATTTGGTGCCTCTTTACTTACGCAAATTTCTGCAGCCAGTTTGAGTTTCTCCTCAGAAAGTGGGTTTTTCTTTTTTACCACATGGCCAGGCTGCAAGACTTTCAAACTTTTATGCTCTGCTTCCCTTTTAAATATAAGTTTTAGTTTTAGGTTGTTTCTTTGCTCATGCATATGAGCATAGGTTGTTAGAAACAGCCAGGTCATACCTTGAATGCTTTGCTGCTTAGAAGTTTCTTCTGCCAGATACCCTAAATCATCACTCTCAAGTTCAAAGTTCCACAGATCCCTAGAGCAAGGCACAATGCCTCCAAGTTCTTTGCTAAAGCATAGCAAAAGTGACCTTTATTCCAGTTCCCAATAAGTTCCTCATTTCTATCTGAGACCTCCTCAGCCTATACTTCCCTGTCCAAATCACTATCAGCATTTTGGTCACAGCAAATTAACAAATCTCCAGGAAGTTCCAAACTTTCCTTCATCTTCCTGTCTTCTTCTAAGCCCTCTGAACTGTTCCAACCTCTGCCCTTTACCCAGTTCCAAAGCTACTTCCAAATTTTTGGGTATGTTTATAGCAATGACCCTCTCATTGGTTCCATTTTTCTGTATTTGTCCATTCTTGCATTGTTATAAAGAACTACCTGAGACTGGGTAATTTATGAAGAAAAGAGGTTTAACTGGCTCATAGTTCCATAGGCTGTACAGTAAGCATGGCAGCATCTGCTTCTGGGGAGGCCTGAGGGAACTTTTACTCACGGTGGAAGGCAAAGCAGAAGGTGTCTTACATGGTAGGATCAGGACCAAGTTGGGGCAGGGAGGTGTTACACACTTTTAAACAACCAGATATCATGAGAACTCTATCACAAGACAGCACCAAGGGAATGATGCTGCACCATTCATGAAGGATTCACCCCCACCAGAATCTACTCCCTGATGAGAGGTGATTGGAGCAGGCCCAATGCCAACATTGCGGATTACAATTTAACATGAGATTTGGGTGGGGACACAGATCCAAACCATGTAACAATGTAATGTTGTAAAAAAAAATGCATGTAGGATAAAAGATATTGTTTTGATTATTTTTGAAAAATACCACTTGCCACAGTCCACCCTCTGTCCACAACAATTCACATCCCTCTCATATGCAAAATACACTGGTCCTCAAGACTCCTAAGGCTTAGACCATTATGGTATCAGCTTGAAAAGTAGGTATTATAACTTAAATCAGGTCCAGGTGTGAATGAGGATACTCAGGTGTGGTTAAGGATAAACTTTAATATGTTCCTCTTGATCTGAAGAACTGTGAATTAAAGAGGTAAGATCTCTTCTTCCCTCATAGCCAACATACAATGGTGGGTTAGGAAGAAATGATAGACACTTCAGTTCATAAAGAGGCATATAGCAGTCACTGGTCCATAGCAATTCTGAAATTGATCTGGGCTCATATTGCCAGTTATAATTAGGTTTTATTCTCTTAACACTTTGGAAGTTGTTCTGAGTGTCTCTTCACTTTCCCCTCTGGGTTCTTGGGCTCTTGAGCTCTTGGTATTGCCTTTTGAGTTTTTCTTCTTTTCATATAAAAAACAGCTCCTATTTATAGCTGAGTGATTTTCTAAGCCTGTTCTCTTCTTGTAGAGGGTTTGAAGTCCAAAGTCCTCTTCATTTTGTACTGCCCCCTTCAATCTAAACTGAAAAAACATCATTTTAAAACTTTGTGTGCTTTTTATGTCTCAATTTATATATACTTCATTAATCATGCCCTTCATATACTCATAAGGGAGAAAGTACTACAGAATGGCAAAGACTTCTGAATATCTACTCCTCTGTAAAAGCAACTGGAACACTGGCAAAAATTGCAATTCTCAATTATTTCCATAACTCTGAAAATTAACTAAAAGCTTGTAAAAATTCAAGGAGTGTTTATTTTAAAAAATTGGCTGAATCTTGGCAAGAAAAAGAAAGCTTTGTGATATTGTTGTGTGCTCAATTCTCATTCCTCTTGCCTCAGCTCTGTGGTAGCCTTGAAAATCAACAGCCTTGGTGTCATGATACCTATGAACATCAGCCATCTTGCCACCACTGGAGAGGGGCAGGATCGGTTTGGAGTGCCCCCTGAAAGCTCCATCTCCAGAGAATTGTCACTCTCTGTGCTCCCTGGAAAAGCCTCATTCACAGGACTTACCTTTATTAGCTTGACTCAGAGTTCACTCAGAAAAGCCCTACTCCTAGGATACTCTTCAAAAACAATCAGCTGCAATTGTTTCACATCAAGCTGCTTTAGTCAGTGATACCACATGGGACAAGGGACTGGCCAAGAAACTTAAAAAAATCTAAGGAACAAAATATTCACAGGGATCTTTTTAAAAGTTTAACATATTCCTGTGGATCTAGGTCATGAGCATATATGAGCGATATGCATATACCCAGGAAAGACTTGAGAAAGTCCACATCTCTCATCTTGCTGACATTGACGCTCTGCACAGCAGGACGTGAAGGCTTAGCAGAGTTGTAAATTGCTGGAAACTGAAGATGTGTCCCAACAAACATAGAACCCATGGCATAGAATGGGAGATAAATTGCTTCGAGGCATTTAAATAAACCTCTCTCCAATTATTAGCTAATCACCAGGCTAGTTGAGTACAGGCTGCACATGACAAAGATGATAGACTTTACAGAATTATTCTAGGAAACAAACAGCAGCACTTAGTTCATAAGCAAACCACAAAGATAACAAACTTGAAGAGGACAGCTGGGAGGGAAGGAGAATCTGATTTTCAGAGTTGCCACATTTTATTATTTGAAATGTCCAATTTTAAATGAAAAATTAAAAGCTATGCAAAGAAACATGACAGTATGGCCCTTACACATGAAAATGCAGTTGATAGAAACTCTTCCAGAGGAAGTCCGTATGTTGGATTTATCAGACAGAGAATTTAAATCAACTATTATAAATATATCCAAATAACATAACTAAAGAAAATTATATCTAAAAATTAATTATGTCTAAAAATATTGCAACAGTGTCTCACAAATAGATACTATCAATGAATCAGAAATTAGAAAAAGAAACAAGTAGAAATTCTGAAGTTGAAAAATATAGTAACTGAAATTAAAAAGTCACTAGAGACTCTCACCAGCAAATGTGAGCTGGCAAAAGAAAAAATCAGCAAACTTGAAGGTAGGTTAATTGAGATTATTCAATCTGAGTAATAGAAAAAAGAAAGAAAAATGAACTGAACCTCAGAGATGTGTGGGTCTCCATCAAACACACCAATGTGTGCGTAATGGGACTCAGAGAGGGAGAGGAGAAAGAAAGGAATGGAAAGAATATTTGAAGAATAATGGATAAAAACTTCCAAAAGCTGATGAAAAACAATCTTCCCATCCAAGAAACTCAATAAGCTTGAAGCAGGATAAACTCAAAGAGATCTACACACATTATTATCAAATTGCTAAAAGTCAAAGAGAGACTATGAAAAGTTGCAACAGAAACAACTAATCATGCAAGGGCTCATTAATGAGATTAATAGCTAGCTTCACATCAGAAGGCAGTGAGATGACAAACCGAAAATCCTGAAAGAATAAGGCTGTCAACCTTGAATTTCATATTAAGCAAAACTATCTTCTTTTTTTGAAGGAGAGACGGAGAAGGAGAGGTGGGGCATGGTGGCTCATGCCTGTAATCCCAGCGCTTTGGGAGGCCAAGGTGGGCAGATCATGAGGTCAAGAGATGGAGACCAGCTTGGCCAACATGGTGAAACCCTGTCTCTACTAAAAATACAAAAAAATTAGCTGGGTAAGGTGGCGTGTGCCTGAAGTCCCAGCTACACAGGAGACTGAGACAAAACAATAGCTTGAACCCAGGAGGTGGATGTTGCAGTGAGCTGAGATTGCACCAATGCACTCCAGCCTAGAGACGGAGTGAGACTCTGTCTCCAAAACACACACACACACACACACACACACAGACACATCCCCTCCACACACACACCCCACACACAAAATAAAACAAAAAACAACACAGAAGGGAAAATTTAAACATTTCAAGTTAAACAACAACAAAAAATTAATGAAAAATAACTCACTAGAAGAACTTCCCTATGAGAAATACTAATAGGAGTTCTTTCAGGTTGAAATGAAAGGACTCTTGCAATAGCTTGACTCCACATAAAGAAATGAAGAGCATTGTTGAAGGATATTACATGGGTAAATTTTTAGCTACACTGACCAAGAAAAAAAGGGAAGACCCAAGTTTCTAAAATCAGGAATGAAAGAGGGGACATCACCACTGACCTTACATATAAAAAGGATTTTAAGGGAATACTTTAAACAATTATATGCCAACAGATTAGATAACTAAATGAAATGGGAAAATTCCTAGAAAGACACAAACTATTGAAACGGACTCAACAATAAATACGGAATCTAAATAAACCTATAGCAAGCGTTAAAGATGGAATGTTTTTATTCTCCCTGAATTTGTATGTTGAAGCCCTAAACCCCAGTGTGGTGGTATTTGGAGGCAGGACCTTCGGAGGTATTAGGTTTCAATGAGGTCATGAGTGTGGAGCCCCCAATATGATATTAGTACTCTTATAAGGAGATGAAGGGACCAGCATTCACTTTCTGCCACATTAGGTGAAGATATAACAAGAACCGATCTATCTGCTAACTAGAAAGAGGGTCTTCATCAAAACAAAAACAAAATCAACTGGCACTTGATCTTGGACTTCCAGCCTCCAGAAGTGTGAAAAATAAGTTTGTTATTTAAGCCATACTACCTATGGCATTTTTATTATGGCAGCCCAAACTAACTAAAGCTAACAAGTAAGGAGACTGAATAAGTAGATGGACTGCTTAAATGACTGCCTCCTTCCCTTAGAGGGAGCACCCCAGGAAAGCAAGATAAAAGTGTGCAGCATTTTTTGGCTTAGCCTTGGAGATTACACAACATAAACCCCTTCCTACGGATTGAGGCACAGATTATAAGAAAAGTCATAGACTCTCCACTTTGATGCGAGAAATATTAAAGTCATTTGGCAAGATGAGCTTATAAGTAAGAAATATTATTGAGGTCATCTTTGGAAAATACCATCTGGCACAGCAGACATATATGTGTAAACTATATTTAAAAAGAAGGTTGTGGTTAGCTCTTTAGGAGAGAAGAAGCAGAAGGACAGGATGGGAAGGGGTATATGTGTGTTTTGATTAGTGGTCTAGCTCTGGAATGGGTGGTGAGCAAGGTCATTTAGTATCGCTGTATAGGCTGGAATTTGAACAACTCAGGAACCATTATGAACTACAATGTGAGTGGGAATCCCAGAATTGTGCAATGTGGCTACCCTGGGGGTGGTTCACAGATGCTTATTATAATATAATTTAATATATTATCTGAAAGTAACAAGTAATAGAAAATAAATATATGAAAGGAAAAGTAAATACACAAAATAAAAGAGGACAAAGAATAGTTTTAGTCAGTCAAATAGTCAACGGCATTTTTGGGGCACCCAGGAGCCACTTCCTGGGAGAGCCCCAGAGATACCAGGGCTCTCTTTAGAGATTAATGCCTCACCATAGTAGATTGCACTGGAGTGCTGCTTGGCTCGTAACCATTCTTTCTTTCTGGGACCAGCAGAGGTGGGTTCCAAGTGGCCCTGTCTGTGCTTCATGATCTGTGCTTATCAGGGAATGCCCTGACCATCATCATAGGGACGGTCATCTGACCAATTTAGGCATATTAATTATTTCTCAAAATTTGTCCAAGCTGGAATTGAGAAAAGGGATTCAGCCTTTCTCTGGCAGTGGAAGCCAAAAGCTGTGAGGCTCTGTAGTTCTTGGCCACCAGGTAACCTGCCAAGGAGATGGTCATTCAACAGAAGGGAATGAGGGAGCAGGCAGAGAAAAACAGGGGCAGGAAGATAATGTGAGCTGGTCCAGTTGAATTCAGCTACATCCTTGTACTCCCCAAAAACAAAGCTGGGTTTCTGTCGCTTCACATCGCAAGGTTAAGAAGAATGCACATACACCTGTCTGCAGAATGGCTCTTCATAGCCATGTTTCAACATGCAGATTTAAAAGCGAACACCTAAGTGCTCAAGTGTTTCTTAAAAAAAAGATAAAAAAGTGAGCATTCATTTATTTACTTTATTCAGTCTTTAAACCAACATTTATTAAGCACCTTTTGTGTGCTAGGTTCTTCTGAGTCCAGGTTATTCATAGTTGGGCAAACCTGCCATGATACTCATGAAACTTGTAGTCTAGTGCAGAGGTAAACATTAAACCACATCAGTCAACATGTAAATATGTAATTAAGAGTATGATGCTATGGGAGAATAACCGGATGGGCAGAGTGAAGAGTGGGTGGTCAGGAAGGCCTCTCTGAGCAAAGGATACTTAAGCCGAAACAAGATGGGGGAAAAGTCAGCTGGGTGAGAAACGTTATTCAGTTCATGCTCGTCACAGGGAACCGTATGTGCAAAGCTGTGAAGGACAAAATGATAATAATGAAAACACAGTGCTTACGATAAGCCAGGCATGCTTAGAATTAATCCTCACAACAGTCCTGTGAAGTTAATACAATCATTAAGTCTCTCTTTTTTTTTCTTCAGAATTGGCAGCCAAGGAACAGAGAGATTAAGTAATCTGCCCAAGGTCACACAGCTAAGTTGTAGAGCTGTGGTTCACTTCTAGGAGGAGGCTATTGCGGCTCGAGCTGGTGGGGAAGGCAAGAGTGGCAGGAGATCAGGCTGGAACTGTGTGGAGGGCCTGCGTCATGTCCAGCCTTGCAGGCCAGGGAAGAGAGTTTGAATTTTATTCTACATATCATGAAAAACAATAAAAATTACCTAACCAGAAAAGTGCATGACGTCTACATTTTGAAAAACCAGTGGTAGCATTTTTAAAATTATATTTTATGATTATAAAACTTATATATGCTCATTTGGAAAATGCAGAAAAGCACCAAGTAGAAAATAATAAAAATGTCGCACCCTGCAAACAACAGATAGTCACTGTTAACCCTGGAATACAGTCTTCCGAGCATTGATAAGTATTTGCATTACAGCATAGTTGGAATTATACTGCACCTAATGTTCTGTCAGCTACCACCTAAGAGATACGCAGTATCATATGGTAGTTTTGATCCAGGATTTTTCAGGAAGAAATGTACATTTGTGATGTGGGGTGTGGGATGGGAGGACAGAAAGAAGCTCTTGTTCTAGAAGAATTAGTCCAGCAGGAAGATGGGCCATGTCTGGGACGTGGGATTAGGCCCTCACTTTGAAAAGCTGCTTGTGATGCTTTCCAGATTCATCCATGTTCCTGCAAAGGACATGAACTCATCCTTTTTTATGGCTGCGTAGTGTGCCACATTTTCCTTGTCCAGTCTATCCTTGACGGGCATTTGGGTTGGTTCCAAATTTTTGCTATTGTAAACAGTGCCACAATTAACATACGCGTGCATGTGTCTTTATAATAGAATGATTTAGAATCCTTCTGATCTATACACAGTAATGGGATTGCTGGGTCAAATGGAATTTCTATTTCTAGGTCCTTGAGGAATTGCCACACTGTCTTCCACAACGGTTGAACTAATTTACACCCTCACCAACAGTGTAAAAGCGTTCCTATTTCTCCACATCTTCTCCAGCAGCTGTTGTCTCCAGATTTTTTAATGATCACCAGTCTAAGATTCTCAGCAAACTGACACAAGAGCAGAAAACCAAACACCGCATGTTGTCACTCATAAGTGGGTGTTGAACAATGAGAACACATGGACATAGGGAAGGGAACATCACACACTGGGGTCGATTGAGGGGTGGGGGGTATCTAGGGGAGGAATAGCAGGGAGTGGGGAGGTTGGGAAGGGATAACATTAGGAGAAATACCTAATGTAGGTGACGGGGGGATGGAGGCAGCAAACCACCATGGCGTGTGTATACCTATGAAACAATCCTGCAAGATCTGCACATGTACCCCAGAACTTAAAGTATAATAAAAAAAAAAGAATAAAGCTGCTTTTGAGCCACATGTGAGCTCTCTGAAGGTTCCCTTTTCTCTGAGTTCTCCAAGGAACAGACTAGTGCCAACACCTCTCCTTCTCCCCTAGGACTTATTCACACAAAGCAGCTGTCCTGTGGAACTGAGGCTGAGGAAAGATGGTCCTGCTGTGCTGCTTTGTAGCCTCTCTCTTACTCATCTTCCTTTCTGCCTTCAGGAGGTCGTAAATCTGGGATGAAGGGATGGGTAGCTTATAGGCTACGGACGGCTCCACCTGTTCACACATGCAATAAATCACCAGCTTTGTCTCAGGCGCAGCCACAAGCACTTTTTACCCTTGTAGTTTGAGTGAATCCTCCCTACAGCCTCTGAGTAAGTGTTATTACTCCTCACCTTCGCTGGTGAGGAAACTGAAGCCAGAGAAAGAACAACAGCTGGAAAGTGGAAGAGCCATTGCTTCCGGGCCTTTCTGTAAGTGGCATAACTAGTTGAACTCGAGCATGTCAGACCCAAATTCCATGCATGTATCCGCGTCTTCATACAGAATACGGCCCTTGAAACCCTCTCACATTTTTCTGCTTTGTTGGAGGCAGATGTTCACTGCTTTCCATCTGATCCTGGGATTGGGCTTGACTGAAAGATGGCCACAAATTATACGTAAATCTGACCAGCCCCAAAGGTTGGGATATTTAAGACATGTGAATAATGGGCAGGTGCTTGGAGGGTAGACAGCCAAGTGCTAGAAACCCAGGCTAGAACTACCGTGCAGACCCCCTAAAGAGAGGAAGCTGGACCACCTTGTGCTTTAAGATCAGGGCGAAGGTCTGAATCCTCACACATTCATCACGGCCTCTGCCGCAGCCGGATCAGGTTGGGATAACTTCCCCATAGCTGGCTGGGAAAATCCCCAGGATACCAGGCCACCAGGCAGCATTCCCAGGGAAGCTGACTCTGTCGCCACCCCTCCCTTCCATTGATGGAAAAGTACAGGCAGCGCCGGTGCCCCTCAAGCCTTCAGGCAAATGCCTGACTGCCCTCTGGGCTCACCAACTGCAAGTCATGACTTGTTTGTCCTTGGTCCAAGGCTGAAGGAAAATAGTTTCCCAAAAAAGCAGTTTAAAAAAATGTGGAAAATATCCACAACCCAAGTGTCTGCACAGAGCGGGGTGGGTAGTCTCCTCCCCAGACAGGCTTGCAGCTGAAGATTCTGCGGTCCTCCTGCGAACAGGCAGGGAAGGAATGTGAAACCCTATCACTCAGGGGGCAATGCACAGCATGCCCTTCACTTTCTGACCACTCACGGCTGCAGATCATGCTGGGAAATTGCAGCCGCCTGAGAGTCAGCTTTACATGCCGGAAGTTCAGCGCATGCACGAGTCAGGATACCTGTCTGATTCCCCGAGGAGCTCAATGGAGACCTGGAGCACACAACTACTTCCTCATGGACATTGAGGTCTCGCAGGCCTTCCAGGTCTCACCTACTCTCTATTATCCCTCCTTGTCTTCCCACCTCATGTAGTAATTCACAGGTTTACTTAGGATCTCATTTGACACTGGGCAGCAAATGAGGAAGTGAGATATAATAGGCGGGTATTACTGGGTTTATTGTACAAAAGGGGAGCCTAGGGTGCAGGGAGGGAAGTGGTCTGCTTAGCGTCACATAGTCCTGGTGCTCCTCTGAATCCTGGTTCCTTGCTACCAGACACGGCATGTCCCATCATCTTGTACTTGCAGCTGTTATCTCAGAAGGAAGAGGTACGGGGAGTGAGCACTGGTCTCCAGTCGGTAGGCCTGACTTTCTGTGGCATGTGCTTGGCTCACGGTTGGTCATTGGTTATATGAGTAAATGAGTGACCTTGGGCAAGTGACTTCACCTTTCTGTGCTTCGGTTTCCTCATCTGCACAATGCAAGTGTTAAGTTGGATAACCTCTGACATCCAAGCCCCATCCGGTTCCAGTTTTAAGTATCTGTACTTTCTGGTTAAATCCAAACTTTCTAGGCCCTGCCAATGAAGCTGTTTCTTTCTCCCCAGTCCGCTCATCCCCCTTTCCCAGCACAGACTCTCTGACGTGACTTTTCCTGATACCCACCTTGCCCTAGTGGAGTGAGTGCAGGCTCTGCCAGCCCCAGCCCTGCTCTGCACTGCATGTCTACATAGTGCCCAGGGTTGCCCGCACAAAATGCTTGGCAGAGTCTTTGATCCCTTGCATAGTCCAGCCACGGGAGGCTGGTATTTGGGTGAGAGACTGAAACGTGTGGATGAAAGTCGTGGTTATAGAAAAATTAAGGTCTCAGATTGGGGTCGGGGTGAGGCATTTAGGATGTGGATCATGGCAAGAGGCTGAGAAATGGTGGGTGGTGAGGGTGAGGCATTTTGACTGGAAGAGGGGGAAATGCTGTAACTCTGTCATCCTAGGTTAAATGTCTTCTGGACCTGGAATGGATGATTTAGAGGGTGCATTTCCTTTTTCTGGTCTTAGATGGCTGAGTGTTCCATAGCTGGACTAATGGTGCAGGGGATAGAAAAGGCAGGGAGGGATCAGGGACCTCAGTCCCTGAGTGCTGGGTGAGCTTGAAGGGGTCTGAGGGCTTGGCTTTCCACCCTGTGGATGGCTGAGCATTGTCTGGAGGTTCCATCAACATGGCCATGCATGACTGGCCAGGGTTGGTCTGGTGGTGCCAGTGGTTTGGGGAGAGAATGCAGAGGCTGACTTGGGGAACAGGGAGAATCTGGCACTGGGATGAGGGTGGGGCCACATCTCTAGGCTGGAACGCCCCACTTCTGTTGTGTGGAGATGGTGGAGGGGGGTAGGGGTGGTGTGGCTCCAGGCTTTCTCAGCCCAGCCACCATGTTGGAAATCAGTTTATTGAATTTACAGTAAAGGTTTTATGGGGCTTTCCTGGAAGCTTCTCATTATGGAAACTCTTGTGCTGGCAGTTTGGTGGCTGGTGTCTGGTTTGCTTGGGAGAGGTTGAGTCAGGCTCTGTCTTGATGGAAAGTTCCTCTGCCTGGGTCACTCGAGGGGAGCAGGCCAGGGGCCTGAGTGGGCCTGCCAGCTTCCTGGAGAGGGTAGGCTGTCCTGCAGTGTGGTGCTGAGTGGGACCCCCCTTGTTTTCTCTCTGAGCATCCTCTGTGGGTTCTGGACATCTGTTCAGGGGAAGCCATGGTGAAAAAGTCACTCCATTATTAAAGCTATTTTCATTATTTTCCACATATTTGAAAAGCATGAGATGCTGTTCCATTGAGCAAAAACAAACCAACTCCACAGAAAAGGATTTGTTGATTATAAACAGCAGGAACACACAATTCACCAGACCATGTCTGAATTGAGTATCCTTCAGCCGTGGTGTGAGGTCCCAACAGCGGCCCCCTTGCTGTCCCTTGGAAGTTTGTTTCTCTGGTATTTCCAACATCCTCTTCAACTCCCACTGTATTCGTTCATTCTTGCATTGCTGTAAAGAAATACCTGAGACTGGGCAATTAATAAAGAAAAGAGGATTAATTGGCTCATGGTTCTGCAGCCTCTGCAGGAAGCATGATGCTGGCATCTGCTCAGCTTCTGCGGAGGCCTCAGGAAACTTACAATCATGGCGGAAGGTGAAAGGGGAAAAGGCATGTCACACGGTGGGAGCAGGAGCTGGGGTGTGGGGAGGTGTTACACATTTCTAAACCACCAGATCTCATGAGCACTCAGTTCCTATCAGGAGAACAGCACTGAGAGGATGGCGCTAAACCATTTATGAGAAACCCACCCCCATATTCAAATCACCTTCCACTAGGCCCCACCTTCAACACTGAGAATTACAATTGAACATGAGATTTGGGTGGGGACACAGATCCAAATTGTATCACCCACTTTCCACTTTGCACTGTCCTCCACAACTGCACTCACATTGTCACTGCAGGATGGCTGACTTCATTAGGTAGCAGAACAGGGGCTTTGGCTCCAGGGTCTTTGAAAAGGCCCGGAAGCCTGTTTGTGAATGTGATGACTTCGTCATGCTGAGGCCCTGAAGTAGAGGCTGATTTACACCTTCCCAGCCTCCCTTTGGCTGTTAGAGGCATGAGATCTTGTGGCTCTGGGCCACCCAAACTCCCCCAAGTACTTTTCAGTTAAGCATTTATATCAATGGTGTTGTTAGTATTTAAAACACAGGGACATTCACAGAGTAGACTATCCTGCTTGGCATTTGAATGACCATTGTGAAATCATTGAGTTGTTAAGGTTTCTTTAGGCGCCCACGTGTGCTCCTTTTGACGCGGGTGTTGAAGAGGGTCACGACAGCGGCACTTCCGTGGGAAGTAATGTGGCCCCTCCTCAGGGCTGGTGAACAGCCATCTTTTTAATGGTCTCAGGCGTCCAAACTTCTTCTGTGCTGCTATGGGAGACAGCGAGCTGCCCATCACTGGAGACGCCAGCTGGAATTTTCACCGACTGCTTTGAAGGGTGGTTGCCCTGGATAACCTCTAAGGTTCTTGACCTGAGATTTGAGGGGAGACTGCCTGTAGTGGAGAGTTGTTGGCTGTGCAGTGTGTCAGACCCGGGTTCAAGTCTCAATTTTCCCACATACCTGGTTTCCTTCTTTTCAAAAAAGAGAGAAGACAATAATATCAACTCCTCAGGACTGCTGTGAGGAAAACATGACACAGCACCTGCAGCTATGAGGACTCTTATTATTCCCTCCTCTCCATTTCAAGTCAATTGTGGGCCCAGGGTATGGACTTTGCACTGGAAACAACCCTGCACTGAAAAATAAACAGCCACTTAGCTCCATCTGATACATGATATATACACCCAGATGAGTGTTTTGTCTTGTTTGAATTTCTCCCACTGTCTGTGTTTCCACCATGTGTATCTGGGTGTGTCTGTGCTAGATGGCAAGCCCTGAGGCATTCTGAGCGGCACAAGGCACAATTATCTGCCTCATAATGATGAGGATGATGATAACAATACCGTTTTACATTTATGATTGCATTTGACTTTCGAAGTACCTCTGGGGGGTAGGAAGAACTAATGAAGTAAGTGGCCACATTGGATGAGAGACTGCTGAAGGACACACAGCTGCCAGTAGTAAAAAGACTAGACCTAGAACAGGAGGTCAGTTTGTGGATTTAGTGGAAGGCTTTCCTGAATGACCCTCCCTCCCACCCCTTCCTAAGCATTCTTTCATCATGTGCTCCTGAGCCCCTTTGTTCCGGGCTTGGCTTGAGCCCAGATGGCTCAATTTTCCATGTGGTAGCATTATCTAGAAGGCTTTTCCCAGGACCTGCCTGGCTTGGGCGTTTGGGGTAGCTGAGGGCTCAGACGTCCATGGTGTGAATGCCCTGGGGAATTAGAGCAGTGGACCCTGATGCAGACTTTTGCATCTCTGAGGGAAGACCAGGGCAGAGGAGCATGGCCAGAGTGGGCAGGTGGCCATTTGCCCAGGGATCTGCAGGGCTGTCTTGCTTTAAAGAGTGAAGGTCAGTCAGTCAGTCTTTATTTTCTCCCTAAATTAATGTGTTTGTTCATTCATGCTTCTGGCCTGCACGAAATATTATCCTCAGTGCTTTGTCATATACAGGAAAGGTGAGATCCTCCCTGGCCCTGAGAATTTTGTAGTCTAGTTAATGGGTTAACTAGACAATGGGAATAGACAAATGGAAGTACCAGAGAATAATCTAAAGACAGAGAGAAAGAGTACTTTAGCAAAAATAGGGTTTAAATAGGCTCAGAGTGGGAAGCGGGGATTCAGCTGAAGGCTATTTTGGAATCCCAGGTGTGAAGTAAAAAGACCTAACCTAAAGTCACCTGTGGAAGGGAAAAAGCGACATACGTCTGAGCGCAGGGACATGGCAGTCATCGTCTGATCTGCCCAACTTATCGCTCACAGCTCCTAGCTCTGGAAAATAACCCAAAGCTTTTATTTTTGCCCAAGACTGGCCCTGGATTGGTCAGGGCATCTGACCCAAGTGCCAGTAATCCACAGGCTTGCCAATAGCATGGCTTGTTTGAAAAGAGGAGCCTGGCCAAGCCAGATTCCCCACTAAGGGCTCTGAACCAGGAGACGCTGAGTGAATGGACAGCACTGGGATTGATGCTGCAAGACCACGATGTTGGAGGGAGCTTGACCCGCATGGGCATGTGGAAGAGCAGGTGCTCTGAGAAGCAGGAGCTATGAGGTGGGGAAGATCGACAGAGAGTATGGGGAATCAGAGAGCCATTCAGTGGTAAGGAAGGCACAGGAAAAATTGTTATCATGTCAATGGTGGAACATTAGGTGGAAATGTACAAAGTCCCACTATCGAGGGCCTGAGGTCTGCTGCAGATCCAGAGCCAGCCTCCACATGCTGCTCCCACCCCACAACGCCAGGCCCTTTGGCTTTCTCTGGGTACCCAGGTCCTTGCATCCTTCAAGAAATCCCCATGACAAGAGGAAAGATTGGTTGGTCTCAGTCTCATGCAAACAGAATCTATGCTAGCCTCAGTCATTTCTTAGAGACCTGGAGAATGAAAGTCAGCGGAACATCCCCAGGCACATGCACACACGTGAGTATCTCAGTGTAACTATATCTGCAGACTCCACCGCAACCTAGAAGTTCTGTGTCGGGGAGGGGAGGTGAGAGAGTTCCGAGTTGGGGGAGACGGAGGAATCAGGGAGGAAAGCACTGCCTGCCCTTCCTGGAGAGTGCAGTTGGAAGAATTCATGGGTCATGGCAGTAGAGAGCGCTGCTTTTAGTCTCCTTCAGGATGTGGATGCCATGTAAAGTCAAACTATTTCCTAATACTGGTGCCCAGAAAATGATTCACTGGAGAATGCTGATGTTGTTTTCTGTGCCCAACATGAGGCAGCATGAGGCTGTTTCAGAGTAAAGGATATTGGCCCAAAGGGCAGTAACTGTGTGCTGTCCCCAAAGGCTGTTTCTGGGCAGTGTTTATCTTTTGTCTGCCTGAGACTCTCCAGTGTGGCTGACACTTCATCGTGATTCTTTGAATGCCTGTAACGCGTGTCATCTACACGTATCCTTTCGGCACCTGTCACCTAGAGTTCTGCTTGCTTCCCTTAGAGGCTTGTGTTTGTGTCTGGGGGTGTCTTGCTTTCTTTGCTTCCTGGGACCCTGGATCCATATTCAGGAGTCCCTGCTCCGACACTCGGTGCTGTGTCAACTTCGACAAGCCACGAATGTTCCCACCCTTCTATTTCCTCACCTGTAAAATGGGAATGATGACGTTGGCATCTGACCTTCCTTTCTGTAAGATGAGTTCACCATTCAGATGCCAATGTTGGAGAAAGCTTTGTAAACTCTGAATTGCAGTGTTCAGAGAGAAACTGATAACATTTTCTTCTTGTAAGGACTGTGCTTCATAGATTTTTAGTGGGTTTCTCATATCCACAACTCCAAGATAGCACACTGTTGAGCAAATAGGAGGAGCTCAATACATAATTGTAGAATGTGATCATCGTTGTTCTCATCTTTACAAATTCCTTATTAATGGCTGTTTGGTGTTGCCAGAGAACTCATTCTCCTCCAATGCTGACATTAGATAAGTCTGGCACACACATGAACGTGGGGAGGCATCAGAATGTTACATAACTGGCCAGTAGAAAATAAACATCAGTTACACATAAAGGTTAAGTGAATTTTGGAGGTTAGAAAAAGTGATGAGTGAATAATTGAGATAGGAAAGTGGTTTGTGGGAACAGCTTTAAGATACAGATCAAGGCAGGTGGGGTTGGGGAACTGCTTTTATCTAATTAATCTAAGAAGACCTTCCAGAGGAAGTGGGTTTTCAGGAGCAGGTAGACAGGAGGGCAGAATGGTCTTGGTGAAGAGATGGTCAGAGAACATTCCAGACACATGAGTGTCTGCAGGCTGCAGGGGCAAGATACCTTCAGGATGATTTGCTCCTCTAGAGCTGTGTGTGTGTGTGTGTGTGTGTACAGACATAGGGAAGAGGAGGGCAAGGGACAGAACGGAAGTGTGAGAGAGAGAAAAGGGGGACCTGGTGGGGCTAATGAAGAAAATGGAGGACTGATAACCTTCAGGTGTGAGATGATTTGGAGTCCTGTAGAGATTTCTTTACACTGTATCCAATAAAGTTGTCCTCAGCTTCTTTGTTTGGATTTGGAACTTGGAAACAGGGCTAGTTTAAAATCAGAGGGAGAGATAAGGTTAGGAATGTGGGTAGGGTAAAGAAACCAGGTCCCCAAATCCATACAACAATTTACAGACTTCACACCATTTTAGACTTGGCCTAGCACCTTTTGGTTTGAAGGTTTATCATTACATAGCTTTTATTTACTTGCTTCTCATTATGGAAAATTGTTGAAACCTTCAGGTTTCTAATTGTTCTAGGCCCCAGAAATGATTGATCATTAGGTGTTGTAACATTGGACTGTGACTTCTGAATATGCACATCCACTTAAAGTGAGGACAGAGGATGGTCTTTCCTCTGTCCAAGACAAACAGCTCAGTGTCACTTCCTGGCTTCACCTATTTCCATGGATCCTGCAGCCCAGACGTGACCTCATCAGGGCCACTCCCTAGAAGGAAGTGAAGAAGCACAGGACTATTCTGTCTCATTAGAGAAACTGAGGCACTGAGCAATGAGAGAAGCTTAGTAAGCATGAGATAATGAGCTAACTGCAGGGCTGAGAACAAACTGGGCTTTCACTCAGACTGGCTGCCATCCAGTACAGTCTGTGTGTGTGTGTGTGTGTGTGTGTGTGTGTACTTTCCCCTCTGATCCTAAATCTTCCAAAGTGACACCCTGAAGATGACACAGTTTAAAAAGGGACCTCATTTTCCAAGACAGAATGTGTGACAATGAGCTAGTTACAGAGCCTTTGTAAGTCCAGCATCCTCACCTGTAAACAGGGAATAATGGTATCCACCTTTACAGTATTGTTGTAATGAGTCATTAAGGTTTGTAACGAATCTTAATATCAGGATCCAATTTCAGACCCCCAGCAAACACATGAACCAGCTGACCACAGTGCCCAGTTGGTGGAGTTTATGTACTGGGCTGACATCATTCTTGGTTACCTGGTTCAGTGGTGGAAGCCTTGACCCGGTCAGCCTAGACACCAGCTAATCTAATGAGGGTCTGTATTCTATTAAATTTACTTTCCTAAGTATGTTATTTCAGTGGGGGAGGAAGCTAGCTTTCAGTGCCTACTATGTGCTGGGCGATATTCTAGGTGCTCTATCTAAATGATCCTATTGAATCCTTCTCATAGTCTTGTGACAGGTGTTACCAAAGCAAGGGCTTGGATCCTATAAGACATCATTTGACTGAGTGTCCTGGATGCAGAGTGGTAGAGGGAAACAAAACTAACATTTTAAGAATCCAAATTGAAGCGATTACAAAGCTGAATGTCGGCAAGAACAAACTTCCTCTCTCATGCCCATTAGCTCTTCAACTTGTTGCAAGACCTTGTCTTGGTAGCCATTTCGTGAGGTTGGTCACACCCTTCTTCTGGCAGCTCACTCTTTTCTGGCTTCAGCTCTTTCCTTGTTCACTTTCCACCTCTATCTCCTTAGGCTCCATGAGGGCTGCTCTTTCTCTGACTGCCTGTTAAACATTAGCTTTCCTTTAGGATCTGTCCTCAGCTCTTTTCTCTCTTCATGTTGACTGCTTACCTTGAGAGAGCTTTTCCCTTCCAACGCCTTAGATCACTGCTAACCACCAGATCAGTTCCCAGTGCTTCAGACTAAACAGTCAATTAGCAGTTACCTCCCAGAATTTCCTCTTGAGGCACATCCGATTCTGCATGTTCAGAATTGAACTCGCCATCTCTCTTCTTAACCTGCTCCTTCTCCTTTACTCCTGGCTTGACGAAGGACATCACCATCAAGCTAGCCTCCCAAGCCGGAGCCAGGAGTTAGTAGAGATCCCTCTCCACTAGTAGTGGAGACCCCTCTATTTCCTTTACCCTCCACACCCAATCTGCGCTAAGTCCTGTCGACCTTCTTTCCTTTGCATCTCTTCGCCCTTGCCATTCCCTCATCTTGATCCTAATTTAGGCCCTCGTTTTTAAACTTGGCATCTGTTTTGCTTCCCTGCAGTTCAGCTGCTCCTCCCTTTACCAGAGTGATCCTTTTATAAATCTGTAAAATTGATCGATGCCTCTGTGGCTTCCTGTCATCTTTAGAATGAAAGCCAGGCCCTCCATGATGTCCCCCTATCCACCCTTCTCCAGCTTCCTTTCTGGCCATGACCCCCCACCTTCTCTCTCCCCAGGTGGGGCCAGAACATCTCTAATTTGTGCTAATGCCCATCGCCCACTTGTCCGTCCAGCAAACATCTCCTCAGCACGAGGGTCAGCTCTCTTGGGAAGACCTTCCTGGCCCATCCAGCCCCTCTGCCTTGGCAAGCCTGCATTCTTGGCACACACACATGTCCCACCCCCTCAGTCTGGCCAAAACCCTCTTGGGAGTGGTGATCATGACAATTCACATGTCCTCCTGGTGTTCATCATAGTGTTTAGCACATAGTGGGAATTCAACCAATGCTTGTTGATTGAATGATTGAAGCAGGGTAATGGAAAATTCAAGTCCATGCTGATCTGGTAATACCTGGACCTCAGGGGTGGTGAGCGCTCGTTCCCCCCGCTAGAGGGCACTCTGGTTGTGTGCTTCACTGGAGACCGTGAGCAGCGTGGCTCCACCTAGGAGCCCTGTGAAACCAGCTACGCTCCAGTTGCTGGCAGCCTGAGCCAAACTGCGCAGACGCACTTTTGCTCAGGCCAGTCCCCTTACCAGGCGCCATCATTCTCTTCACAGGGACCCTTTGTTTCTCTCATTGCCTTCCCCTCACCTCCCCTCACGCTCCCCCTGGAGGTACACAACCTTCACCTATGGCAGATTTAGAACTTTTCCTACTTCCTTTAGTGGTAGCCAATGACATCTGAAATAACTTCAGCTAAGACACTAATTAATGTCCATTTCTGAGGGTCTCTTCCTCCTGTTGACATAGTTGCGACTTACCTATTGTTTTAATGCCTCTGAGTGACATGGAACAGTGATGTGTTCTGGTGGTGGACATTTTTTGATGGGAGGGATGGGGTTGCCCTAGAGCCCCTCAAGTCACCCCACACAGTGGCCTTCCTAGGAGTGCTCAGCCCTGCCTGTTGTGCCAAGGTCCCGTGTCCATCGGCATTCCACTTACAACATGGGAGTGCGGTGGCCCCTTGGGAAGTTAGTGCCCGGTTTTGAACAGGGTTGTACATTTTTTTTTTTATTTTCAAGAAAACGTGGTATAAGTAATGCATTTTTCAGCTTCATTCATAAAGCTGCTTTTTCATGGAGTTCCACAGTCTTATGTGTTGTGAAACCACACTCGAATTATTGCGGATAATTACTATTATCCGCAATAATTGTGCATCTCTTTTTAAAGACTATGGGAATTATTCAAGGGTGATCTCAAAAGGAATGGAACATCAGCGTGCTGGGTCTGGGAGCTGTGCCACTGGGGGTCAGTAGAAGAAACGGGGGTGGTGTAGACTGGAGAAGAAAAAGATGTTAGAGAAGTATGACAGCTTCCTGACAAGCAGATGCTTCTATTTCCAGCGACATGTTATAAAGAATGAAAAGAATACGTGTTGTCAATACTAAAGATGCTCCTGGGATTCCTTCTGTAGAGCAGAATCTGGGGAATGGGGTAAGAGGAAAAGACAGAAAACTAAAAAGCAAGAGAGGCTGAGAGTATTCACCATCGTTAGTTGTGCAGGATGGGGGTGGGGCCCTTCTGGAGAAAGGCTGCAGCCTGCTTGCGGGCTTGGTTGGGAACGGTCAGTAGAGGGAGAGTTTTGGGAGCCTCTCCAATGAGTAGGAGATCCAAAGAGAAATATAAGGAAAGAGGAATGTAAGAGGATGATTGCTCTTCAGTAATTTTTGAGAAAGCCCAGCATGTTTTGAATTGCATTTTTACCTACTCCGGGTTGTTAGACTCTTATCTGAATGAGATTTTATTGAGACAGGAATACAAGGAACTCTGGGATTATATGGGTTAAATGAGGAAGCATTTTCTAATAACCAGTCAAGAGCAAGGCAGGCTTCCTCACCAGGATGTGATGAGACCTACCGAGTTTGGATGAGCACCTGCGAGGGATGTAGAGGTGTTGTGCCCCAGGTGGAAGGCCGTGAATGGCTTCTAGGATCCCTTTCCATTCTAAGGTTCTATGACTTCATGAAAACAAGACATTGCTGGGCAAGTTTGAGTGGCCCACCTTCTTACTTGCCTATCCCACAGTCTGAAGAGGCATTTATGAAAAGCTGGGAATACACAAGGAGACGATGGGTCCCCAGCCTAGGGTGAACAGTTCTTTCCTGGCAGCTAATTAGCTCTCGGGGACTCCAGTTCCCACTCAAACATTGAGGGATCAGCTTGTAGTGTTGTGCACACAATCAGAACAGTTAAATAAAAATGCAGGTGGCTAGTTGAACAAACATCTACTGGGGACATTCCATGGCCAGGTACATAGAGGTCTAGGCAATCTATGTCTCCAGCCCTGGGAGCTGGGGATACAAGTGTCACTGAGACATAGCTCTCATTCTTGAGACATTCATCATCTGTGGAAGAGAGGGCTATAGAAGCTAATGATTACAATCCAGTGTCCCAGCATGGATAGAAATATGCACAAGGAAGAGGCCATGGGAGGTGAGGACAGCTTTGCTGTGGAGGCAGTTCTTGAGCAAGCTGAAAGAATGAATGAAGCCTTCCAAGAGCAAATTTGAAAGAGTGAATGAGGCCTACCAATGAGACCTACCAAGAGCAAGGATAGGAAAAAAAGCATTCCAGGCAGACAAAGCACCCTGGGCCCAGGAGAAGATATGTGAGGCCAAATAATGTATTAGGGGAGTTGAGGCCAGGGAGGGGTGGTCTGGCTGGAGCCTGAAGGTCTAGTTATGAAGTTGTGTGACACGAGACTGCAGAACTGTGAAGGGCTTTGTCTTCCATGCTAAGAAGCTTTAGCTTTATCCTACAGAGGCTTTGGATTCCTGAAGCATTTTAATCCTATCCCTTTTTGGTGAGCAAATGGAGGATGGATTGGAGGGGTGCGATTGACTGTGTACACATGTGAATGCACATTTGTGGTTTTGCATGATCCAGATAAAGGCCCAGGGGAATGGGGAACCTTCCTGAGCAGAGAGCCTCACAATCTGTTTCTAAACCAAGCTTGTATCTCCAAGTTGTTTCACTTCACTCTTGTGGAATTAAAAAAAAAAGTCATTTAGCTCAATTATCTCATTTGACAGAGTTGGAAATTGAGGCTCCAAGAGGGACAGTTTCTTGCCCAAGGCTACATAGCTAGGGATTGGCAGACCTCATGATTTGTTGGCTCTTGATCCAGTGCTCTCTTTATGATGTCATTCTGTTTTCTGAAATGCTCCGATAGCCATAGGACATTGGAGCTCCGGAGAATGGCTGATAAGGCTTTAGTAATCTGGGCACAACTATCTTCTCCACTAGGTCCCCAGCACATAGTGTGCCTGGGGACATCTCTATGCTTCACTTTAAAATCTCCTGATTCTACTCTTCCTGAAGAACTCCTACTCCTTCTTTAAGGTCCAGGGCAAATGTCACCTCTCGTCTGAAGCAGTCCCTTAGCTTGGTGACTCCTCTGGGAAAAACAAATCATGTATCCTCCCTGTTTGCACAGCACTTGGTACGGCAGGTTTATAAGCTTCCTGCATGATAAGTCTGCAGGCTCCTTGAAGAAAGGCATCATTTCTATTTGCTTCCTGGTTGTAGCTCCAGTGCTTGGCATGGTACCTGGCACTGACTAGATGTCCACAAAATGTTTGTTGAATGACTAAATTAATGAATGTATCAATCAAAAGGCTGACCACAAATCCCTCATGTGGGTCTATCGTGAGGTCCTTGGGGCTTTAATTGAGCTCATGATTTTCTTATTTTAAAAATCATGAAGTGGCCAATGCTGGTGTTCTCAGTAGAAACACCTTAGAGCAGGGAAACTTTCTATGCATTTCTTTTCTCTAAAGCAAAGTGAAGGTGAGGACTCTGGGCTCATTGCTCTTTCATAATTCCTCTATATTGAACTGAGGAAGTTAATTTCCCTTGAATACGTTCAGCCTTGTAGATTTTTTTTTTCTCTCATGACTAACTTAAAGCTATTCTTACAGTTTAGATTTGTTTTGGGTCTTCAGGGGAAAAATTCCCTTACTTTTTTTTTTTTTTTAAATTTCTTCCTTCTCCTTCTCAAATTCCATGCTTGTCTAATCTTGTTTAAACAATTAGATTCACCTTAAGAAAGTCAAAATTGGAGCCACTTTGGGACCAGCACTCCTGCCCGGCCAGCTTTTCTTCTTTCCAGAAGAGGCTTTTTAATCAGGGTCCTTCGGCCAAGTGATCAGCACGTCACGAGCAGTGCCCAGGCCCTGTCTTTCCAACGGTTACCTCTTTCTGGATAGAGATGACTTGTTCTTTGTTTATGGAGAGCTATTTACATTTTTTTATTTTGCATTTGATTAAAACTCCTGGGCTTGGTGTAGGCAAAGCTGAGAGAGGATGACCGTGGGGCCTCCATGGATGCCATGTGTGAGCAGTAGAAGACCTGCTTGTGTTGTAGATGTGTGGACACCTCCTTCCCTCACCAGCTTCATTTTTGCCCAAGCCTCAGCTTCCTGTCAGCTGGTGGTTGTGGGCAGGTGGTCACACATGGCATGGAAGCCCTGGAGCTCGTTGGTATTAAGTGGGTACAGAAGCGTCTTCCTGGAGCTCAGGGAAGTCTGAGGATGGAGTTGATAGTAACAGCCATCTGGGAAGCTGAATTGCAGGGAAGGGAAAGGCGTGGTATTTCTGGATCACCTTGCAAGCTTAAGGAATTGGGCTGGACATGTTCAAAATGTATTTTCATTTAGTCCTTGTGATAGTGAATCACTACCCTTTGCTGAGCACTTAGCTTACACACACGTGATTCTGAGGACAGAATGTTCTCCAGGGAGGACCTCATATTATTTCCATTTTACAGAAGTGGAAACTGAAACTTGGAGACATCGAGTTAAAGAACTTGCTCAAGGGTGGGAACCAGACTAAGCTCAAAATCCTGTGCCCTCCACCAGCTCTACCCAGGCAGGGGGCTGAGGCCTTGAAAGTCAAGAGGGGTTTTCAGAATACCGTAAAATACGACCTATCAATTTTCCTCAAAAGAGCAAGGCACAATTTCCCTAGCAAACAAGTGATTCTATTCTGTGTATACATTATTAAACCACAAGCAGTCTGGGGCCACAGAAAGCCAGCTGTTGAAGGACACATGCATGTTGGTTTCTGAGTTTTTTCATTAGTTTCTACTCATTCATTTATTTTGTCTAATGTTAGTTCTGGCTAACAGGCATGTGGTAACAGGCACTGAGGGCGGAACAAAAATTTATGGGAGTCTACAACTGAGAAAAGTCTATATGTTCACTTTTTTTTTTTTTAGTGCATCAGGAAACCTGATAATATTTAAGCAGTGGACACCCTAGGCATGCTTCCAGAACACCAGTCTCCACCGTTATTGATTCCGAGCCATACTGAGCTTGAATGATGAAAGCAGGTGTTTGTTGGGGAGGGCTTGTCCCAAAGTATGATCTTTCTTCTGAGCTCTGAATGATGTTGCACATCATTTTTATGGGCAGACCATTTATCTTCCGTGTCCTTTTTCTTAGGTTATTATCAAATTTGAAATGCTCAAGGACACTCTTGGGCCTATGAAAGTGGCCTGAGTGCGCTAGAGTATGGGTGGAGGTGGGAAGGTGCTATTTCCCTGGAATTTTAGAAACGGTTGGACATAATGCCTTACGTGGACCACTGCACTCCCAGAAATCACCTAGTTGATCATCTTCTTCTTGGGAAGTTCTCCAACAGTCAGACTCACAGACCTCATTTTCTCTAACTTGCAAACATTCTCCCTGGGGAGAACAAGAGCATTCTGGTGTGTCTTCCTGTCCTTATTCCTCACAAGGGCTTGGAAGGTATGAGCGCCACGGATTTCCTACAACCTTCCATTCCGTAGGATAGGGCTCTCTCTGCATGCACAAGATTAGCCCTGTTGACAAAATCTCATGTGGACCTTCTGTCGCTCCCTCTCTTTGGATAGTAAGGGTGGGTGCATGGGTTGGATAGAGGAACGATAACAAAGCTACAGTAATGCCAGTGCATTTCTCCAAATCATCTCTATCATCAAGTCTCTGCAGTGAGCAGGGACTGGGCCCCAGATGATAAGGCACTAATGAAATGTTTGTGCTGCATTTTGCACTGGTGTAAAAGAACAGATGTTAAATAACAACAATAATAATAGTAATATGATTTTGGTTTGAAGTTGAGGCTTCAGAATTGCAGAGATGGAACGCATATGGAATGCATTCATAGCTCTGTATAATGCTCTATAAACTGATTGGGTTCAGATGAGAAACATTTGTCAGCAAAGTTCCCATTACTGGGTGGGGTAGGGTCTGACTTGGGCTTTTACTGGAGGGGCTGCCTTAGGAGACAAGATGCTATTGTTAGCTGTGATAGTGGGAAATGTACTGCAGGGAATTCTCTTTATCTTCACATATGCTCTAAGCCAAGGAATGGTTGAAGTGGTTTGTTTCAGTCTTTTATACAGAAGGTGTGACAGATAAAATAGGAAATTCTTAGTAGGAGATCTGCTCAAGTTATGTATAGGTCATGAGAATTTCAGATTTCAAGTTCATCCCCATAAGGCCTTCGCTATTCTCTTGCCAGTAATGGGATATTGACTTTGGTGAAGTTATTGCAGGTTTGGGTAATCTAAAAGACCATATGTGATGAGTTCCAACATACTGATGGTTGGTTGCGGTAAATTGTGGTGCTGTTTGGGTGTAGTATACGTAATAGCAAAGCCTCTGTCATTCCAGTGTCTGGGCTGGGCACCACTTTTATGATAAGGTAAACCACCATTTGACTACATGTTTGCTCTGGGAAAGAGAATGCTGAAGGTTTTCCCAGAGGGCTGTGTCCCTGGAGTTTCCTGCTCCTCTGTGGTTTGGCTTCCCCACTTGGGTGGTCTTAGTGATCTACTGTTTATCCAATTTCCTTGCTTCTATTTAAATCATCATCACTACCAGTCATTGTTGCATGTTCCAATGGAAATTTTACAAATATTTGAAAATGAAATGGAGTTAGAGGTTTATCAAATAGAGATGTCTGCCACATTTAGGGAGTAGTTTTAACATACACAGAATATTACGAAGCCAAAGTCTATTTTAAGCAGGTTTTTCCACTGTGACATAAATTAGGTTTTTGAGTTATGTTTTGTAAAACTCAACTTTTGCAGAACTTGTCAGGGTTGTGGGTAAGTAAGAGACTTTCATAGAGTTTGGAGGAGAAGGGTGCTGGGAGCTGGAGCTGGTGGGGGGTGGTTGAGGAAGGAGTCAATAATGGAAAAATGGACAATTAACAGATCATAGATATTCTGATGGATGATGTAACAACCACCATTATCATAAAAAAATCATCATTGATATGGTCTTATATCTAGAAAAACCTAAGGAATCCAGCAGAAAACTCTTGCATCTGATACATAAATTCAGTGAAGTTTCAGTATACAAAATCAATGTATAAAAATCAGTAGTGTTTTTATACACAAACAGTGTGATTTGGCTGAGAACCAAATCAAGAAGGCAATTCCACTGACAACAGCTACACACACAAAAAAACCCTAAGAATGTATTTAACCACAGGAGTGAAAAGATCTCTATAAGGAAAACTATGAAACACCGAAATTATATTGATACAAATAAATGGGAAAACATCCCATGCTCATGGATCAGAAGAATTAATATTGTTAAAATGACCATACTACCCAAAGCGATCAACGGATTCAATGCAGTCTCTATCAAAATACCATATAATTTTTCACAGAATTAGTAAAAAAAAAAAAAACCCTAAACTTCATATGGAACAAAAAAGAGCCCAAATATCCACAGCAATCTTAAGCAAAGAGAAGAAATCTGGAGGCATCACATTTCCTGACTTCAAATTGTACTACAGGACTGCAGTAACCAAAACAGCGTGATGCTGGTATAAAAATAGACAAATCAATCAATAAAAAAGAATAGAATACCCAGAAATAAATTTACATACTTACAGCCAACTGATCTTTGACAAAGTTGATATAAATATACACTGGAGAGAGGACATCCTTTCAATTAATGTGCTGGAAAAATGGAATTGCCATATACAAAAGAATGAAACTGGACCTCTATCTCTCACCATGTACAAAAGTCAACTCAAGATGGATAAAAGACTTATATGTAAAACTTGAAATCATAAAAGTAGAAGAAGAAAACCTGAGAAAAAGTCTTCTGGACGTTAGGCAAAAAGTTCATGACTAAAACCTCAAAAACATAGGCAACAAAAAACAAAAATATTCAAATCAGACTTAATTAAGCTAAAAAGCTTCTACACAGCAAAAGAAATAATCAACAGAGTTGACAACCTGCAGAACAGGAGAAAATATTTGCAAACTATGCATTTTATACATCTGACAGGAGACTAATATTCAAAATTGACAAGAAACTCTACCCAGTGACAACAGAACCCCTAATAATCCCATTAAAAAGTGGTCAAAGAACATCCATGGACATTTTTCAGAAGAAGACATACAAATGGCCAAAAGGCATATGAAAAAATGGTCAATATCACAAATCATCAGAGAAATGCAAATTAAAACCACAATGAGATATCACATTAGACCAGTCAGAATGGCTATTATCAAACAGACAGAAAATAACAGATGATGGCAAGGATGTGGAGAAAAGGGAGCTGTTATACGTAGTTCATGGGAATGTAAATTAGTACAACCTCTGTGAGAAACAGTATGGAGATTTTTTAAAGCACTAAAAATAGAACTACTGTTGGATCCAGTAATCCCACTACTATCTACTCAAAGGAAAAAAAAATGTATCAAAATGTACCTGTACACATATGTTTATCACAGCACTATTCATAATAGCAAAGATGTGGAATCAACCAAAGTTTCTATCAGCAGATGATTTAAGAAAATGATTTTCATACACACACACACACACATACACACACAGACACACAAACACAGTGAAATACTACTCAGCCATAAAAAAGAATGAAATTATGTCTTTTGCAGCAACATGGATAGAACTGGAGGCCATTATCTTAAGTAAAATGAGTCAGACACAGA
This sequence comes from Cacajao melanocephalus, assembly GCA_963573385.1. NCBI lineage: Eukaryota > Metazoa > Chordata > Mammalia > Primates > Pitheciidae > Cacajao > Cacajao melanocephalus. The sequence continues at coordinate 132,973 of CAUYLG010059231.1, forward strand.
AAGACAAATCTACATGTTCTTGCTTATAAGTGGGAGCTAAATAATGTGTATACCTCTACCCAGAGTGTAGAATGATAGACAATGGAGAGTCAGAGGATAAGAAGATGGAAAAGGATGATGAGAAATTACTTATGGGGACAAGGTATATGATTTGGGTGATGGATACCCTAAAAGCCCTTACTTCACCATATGCAATCTATGCATTTAACAAAATTATACTCATATCCTATACGTTTATACAAATAAAAAAGAAGAAAATCATCATCCAGTGCTTCTGTATGCCACTAAGAGAAACATGGGAATGATGATATGGCGAAATCTAGGAAAAGAGTCAGGTAAGCTAGTGTTTCTTAACTTACGAAAGCAAGAGGGCTTCCTGGAGGAGATGAAGCATTTGAAATGGTGGACGGGAAGAACATTGTCTGAGCAAGAGGGCCAGGAGGCTGGACTTCCTCCTGTATGGGCTGTTCTTGTCCTATTTACTAAGTTTTTTCACTATCTTTGTTAGTCTTTGTTCTAGTTAAAATATTCCAAAGCAGTAGATGAGTTTTAGCAGAAAGTAATGCTAACTTCCAGCAAGGTAAACTCTACCTCCATAGTTTAAGCCACCCTGTCTCTACAGACTTCGGACCTCGACCTCCTGCCTGAGTCCCAGCTGTGCATTTCACTGTTTGTTGAACTTTTCCAATTGCACATCCATTTGGTATCTCACATTTTAAATGTGCAAAATAAAATGTTCTTATCATTTTTCCTTTTTTTTCTTTCCTCATTCAATTTTACTCTGAAATGCTTTTCACAGCCTTATGATTTTCATTCTTATCACCACTACTACAATAGTCTTTTGAGACCAACTTACTTCGTAACAGTGTCCTACCATGGCCATATTTCCCATTGCCCTGCCCCACATTCTCACTTCTCCTATGTTCTGAAGCTAGAATAGCTTCTCATATATAGTCCAGTTTAATAAATGTTAACTAAGTGCTTAGCATGTGCACAAGGTCTGACCCTTGTAGGCCTTTGATAAATGCGTCCTGTATTACACCAGTTGAGGTGCGTAAGATCTCTTTCAGGATTACAAATACAAAGTCATAAAATAGAAAGAACTAAACAAAAGGAAGGGTGAGATTAATATAAGAGAAAAGGACAGAGAAGAACTTTCCAGCAGTATGGGATAGTGGACTCTGTGCTGTGGGAGGATATGGGGGTCATGGCTAGTCAGTGGTAGACTTGCAGCCACGTGCAATCCTGTTCATGTGAGTTACCAGACCTTGGGCAAGTTATTAACCGTCTCTGGACCACAGCGTTCTCATTTGTAGAGTGATAATTAAAAACTAGATCATCGCCAAGGTCCTTCCTAGCGGATAATTCTTTGATCATTTTGCTGACTTTTGGTCATTTGCCAGTTATGCCTAAGGGCTTAGAGTTGGGCTGATGATGAATAATTTAGTTTTGAAATAAGCAAGTCAATAATTTGCTTAAAAATTTGAGTCCTTGAGTCTGTAAACCTGACAACAGGCATGCCAGTTCACATTGAGCTAACAGACAGATGCACAAGTCAAATGCTCCTGCAGGACTTTAATCTGCATTACTATTCTTGGGATTGACATTGAGGATTATGGCTAGCCACCAAGATGGGTGTGTATGTAAGGTCCCCAACCTGGAGCAGTACTTAGCCACCACCCCTATGATCCTGTAAGAGTTCACCTTATTCTTGACTCTCAACTCCCAAAGTTCTACTATAATCCTTGTTTGTAATGGTCTGAACAGTGCTTCAAAGGGCCCAGGCAATACACTATGCTAGTCTGTCAGATAAAGCCTGGGACATGGTTAGTTAAGGTCACCAAACTGTGAGACACAGAGAGGTTGTTGTCACTCTAAACACAGGCTTCTGGAAATCTGGTTCCAGGGTATGTTTTAACTCAACTGTCATCAGAGAAATTATGAGATCAAAACAACTCCCAAGTTTAAATATTACTTAGGGTCTTGTATTAAATTGGCTAATGATGAGTACATGGCCTAATTTCCCTGGCTTATTAAATGCTGAAATATTAGTTTTGAGGAGCAGCTCTAGAGGTCTGGAAATCATCTCAGGAAAAATAAATCATATGTCTTTGAATTCTTCCCAAACCTGGGAAGAGTTATTGTCATCAAAGATAATAAATTTTATTAGCCTAACAAGTCTAGGAAAAATTAATTTTTGTCCCAGGGTAAGATTAATAAAAAAATCATTCATATGCATTCTTTGCTCTTCCAGCCAGGCTAATTTACTCTCAGCATTCTCTCTCTCCATGCAACTTTCTCTTTCCTTTACCTCTATCAGTTTTTGCCTCTTGGGGTTTGATTCTTCTCTATCTGGACTTGAACTTCACCCACTCTTCATAGAACTCTGTCACTGGTGCTCTCCCAAACTTATTCCCTTTATAAGTCTTTCATTATCAAGATATCCAACTGGAAGATCACACAGGTGTGTGATAGTAGACAAGACTCTTAAACCCTGCCTCATTATGTTTAATCCTTGAAATGAGAGTGTAGACTGTTAAGGACCCGTCTAACTCTAAGAGCTATGGCTCAAGATGTGGAAATTTGTATTCATTTTCCTTCTTTGTAGGAACTAGATTGCAGATTCAGATATAAGGGGAACAGAAACAGATCTGTGGCTCTGTTTGAATAGAAATAAAACATAGAAGACACATTTCCAGCCCTCTCTGCAAAGTGGATTACCCCCTTCTTCAAATTAATGTTATCTCTATTCTTCCTGATATCCATCCTGTAAGGACAGGGTCATTTTGATTCTTTCTGTTTCTGTAGGCTCCCTCCCCATTTAAGGTCATCTTGGTGTGAACTATGTTCTTAGGTTGAACCATACGAAATTGCCTTTTTTTTTTTTCTGCAGGTCAAAAATGGTCTAATATTGGCAGTTTCTTCTGGTCAACCTACTACACAAGCCTTTATTGAAGGTCTTGCCTCAGTCTTGCCACTCTGGTTATGCCCTTTCTCTCACCATATCCCTTTGACCAACTGACAAACTTCTACTCATCTTCCCAGGTTTTGCTCAGGTATGAGCTTTCTCTCGGCAACATTCTCCGATCTCTTGGAGTACTTGTACTCATAGTATGTCACATACTTAACTTGTGACGTCAGGGTACCAGTAGGAAATACATGGCATACTCAAGTGGGGGAAATCAAGGAGAGTTTAATGAGGGCACCATTTATAAAGATGTGGTCATAATGAAGGGGAACTAACAAGGGACGTGGAAACACTTGGGTCTAGCAACAGCAGGGAGCTACTGCTCACCCAAAGGCCTGAAGAAGCAAGATGAGAGAGAATGACTGGTTCCCGGACAGGTCCACAGGAGAACCCAAGAGAGGCCTACACTTGGAAGATGTGGCCCTAGGTAGAGAAATGCAGCAACTTCTAACCTGCTGGCCAGCAGGGAGGAAGTCAGGGAAGAAACACCCTGTCTTTTCTCTCTTCTTGTCATGCCATCTCTGCCTCTGCATCCAACTTGCCAGACCCAATTTAGCCAGAGGACAATAATCCTGTTGTTCTCACAGGTCAGTTTCCCAGGGTTAGAGCAGGATGGAAGGGGGTCTGCTGAAGGTCAGAGATGTTTCCGTGTCAGCAACTGGCCAAGGAGAGTTGATGACCTTATTGCCAAGTTTTGTTTAGCATAAATTTCCATTTGCATCTTGAAGAAGAAGACACGTCTAACAGAATTAGACAATTTATCCTTTGTGAGGGAAGCAGGCGCTTGTAGCATGTTTCAAGAGAGAGAATTCACATTCATTTTTTGAAAGTCAGAAAATGTTTCAAACATAGAAAAGCAAGCAATAGTGTAATGGACACCCAATGTTCCCACCACTAGGTTCAAGCCATTGTTAATATTTTGCCATATTTGTTTCAGATACATATGGAAGGAAACAAAATATGAAAGATTCAGCCATAGCTGTCTCCCCTAAATCTCATTCTCCTTCTCAGAGGTAACCATTTCCTGGAAGTAGGTCACTTTTCCATAATTTTGTTTCACATTTATAAATGATATGCATTATCTTGTATGCTTAAATGTATATAAGTGGCATCTCATGGTATAAAATATACCCTTTGCAACTTTTTTTTAACTTAACTGTATTTTTGAGACTTATCTATGCTAATAAATTAGATCTGGTTCATTCATCATAATAACTGCTCTTCTTGTGACTATACCATAATTTATTTATCTGTGCTTATATTGATGGATATTTAGGTTGTTCCAGATTTTTTCCTTTCCTTTTCTCTTTGCTGTTACAGATAATGCTGCATTAAACACTGTTGTTTCTGTGTACTGTGCAAGAGCACTTCTATTTTTATTTATTTTATTTTTTAAATTTTTATTATTTTTTTTGAGACAGAGTCTCGCTCTGTCACCCAGGCTGGAGTGCAATGGCATGATCTCAGCTCACTGCAACCTCTGTCTCCTGGGTTCAAGTGATTCTCCTGCCTCAGCCTCCTGAGAAGCTTGGATTACAGGCACATGCCACCACGTCCAGCTGATTTTTGTATTTTTTAGTAAAGATGGAGTTTCACCATGTTGGTCAGGCTGGTCTCGAACTCCTGACTTCGTGATCCACCTGCCTTGGCTCCTAAAGGAGCACTTCTAGAAGTGGAATTGATAACTGACAAAAAATGTGCATCTTCAACTTTACTGTTAGTGTTAGTGCTAAGTTATCCTTCAAATCGGTTGCACCAATTTATAAAGTTGTGGATCAGAGGCATATCAAGGCTCTTTGTGGTTGCCCTAGGGTGTAATTCCCCAAGATTTTATTTCCAGAGAGTTTAGGACAGTCATAGTGAAGACTACAAGGCTGCTGAGGAGTCCTGTCCAGTGTTACGTAGGATGCTGAAGAGCTCTAGCTGGTGTGTGTTTTTGTGTGAGTGGGTAGGTAAGGGACTTGGGCAGGGTGGCAGGTGGGTGGTTCTTTGACCTTAGGAAAATAGAACCATCCATGGTCCAGCTGTATGTGAGCTTTCTACATTTCCTTGTCTCTTCCTCCACATATAGAGAGCTCTATTTTCTTGTCCAGACGGGAACATCCTGGTTCACTCTTTCCTCTTATGGGATCACTATATTTATGCTAAATCTGGTGCTGCTGCTCAGAAACGTGAAGAGACTTGCCTGGCATGGCTCCCTGTAAACCGAAGACCGAATCAAGGAGCCTAACTGCTGTGTACCAAGTGGCTTGACCTGGAGAAGCTTAAGCCAGCTCCTGGGAGGAGAGGCAGCAGTGACGGATCATGTGACTGCGCATGCTTAGAGCTCCTTCAGATAAAAGCAATCCTTGCAGAAGGCAGTGAGGGTCATGTAGATTCTTGTAAACAAAGTAAGAGAGGTCACTTTATGGTTTTTGAGTTTTAAAAAGAGGCACAAACTCAGCAGTGGCTGATGATGCTCTACATTATTCTGTACATTTTCTCTGTGTGTCCAAACCCTTCAAGTTGTTTTTCTGTTTAGTGGATGAAGATGTGGGTTGTTTTTAAGGGCCTGAAGCTTATACAGTTTAGGGGATATGTTTTAGGAAAAAATATAAAATTGCTAATATAAAATTAAGGTATTGGTAAAACTGCCTCTGCTTTGGTGATGTTGTGAGGGAGAAGGAGGGGAAGGGTATCCGTGAAGGTACTGCCAGTGCATTCAAGCAGCGAGAAAGATGGAGGATGGAGGTGAAGAAGCAATTATTAGGCATACATCAGGCCTGAACAAAGCTTAGGAGGTGACATGTTGGGAGAGCATGCAGAAGAGGGAGAAAGGACGGTGAAGGAAAATCTGGCAGAGAGTGGTGTAAATGATGAGAAAAAAATTAAACATTAAAGGCAAAGTTCTATGTGAGATGAAAGAAGAAGGAACGTTGGCACCTGGGACTATCCTGTGGTATCCACTCATTGGCTCTGCTACTACATAGAACCAATATGACCACTGGTATACAAAGACAGGCCGATGGTATACCAAAGTGCAGGAATGAAATACAAAGGAGCATAAGGACCCGCTCTCTCACACTCTTTGCATATGGGAGAATGAAGTCTATAAGGGCTGGAGCAAGATACCATTTTGGTTCTCACCAGTAGTACACATAGCTCTGTGGTTTACAGACAGTCTTGAAAAACTAGGTGTTTGCATGAAAGAAATAGGCACATGACAATATACAGACAACAGTTTGTATAAAGTGGCAGGGGGAGCAAGGAGTGCCCCTCATCCCCAAGGAAAGAAACCCAAATCCATAAACTAGTTCGTGGGTGCCAGGAGGGGAAAGGGTAGAGTTTTTGTGGAAATCCTCAGTGCAGGGGAGGAGATGATGTGGACATGCGCCAAAGGTTTTCTTTCTCTAGAAAGTATGCAACTTTGAGTAAAGGGGGAGTCATATTTTCTAAACCAAAAGTGAGGAACATAGTCCAATGAAGGAACAGAATGTTTAAAACCCTGATTTTCCAGGTGCATTCTGGTTCCAGGAAAATACTTTTGGATGCCTGAGCTTTCTTGGAGAACAGTGAAGAGGGACAGAAGATGCTAGGTTTATAAAGAAGCTACACTGGGATGGGCACTTTCATAAAATCATCTCATTATTTAGTTTCCTCCTTGAATCCATGCAATGACCCTAGGAAGTAATATAATTATTCTGAGGCCTGGAAAGTTTTAATAATTTTTGCAAAGTTACCCTTGTTCATACATGGTAGAGCCTGGACTCTTCAGTAGCACCTGGTCTCCAGCTCTTGAGAAAGGATGGATGATCACAAGAATCTATCCTTAGTCTGGGTCTGGTGTAGCAATGAAGAACTGCTTCTGGGTCCCTTCTATTACCTGTAACTCTGGACCCAGAGGGAGAGGGAGAGGAAGAGGAAGAGGAAGAGGAAGAGGAAGAGGGAGAGTCAACATTTGCCTGTGATAGCTTGTATTTTCCTTGGAGAGCCCTCTTGGTGAAGGATGTCTGTTCTGTGCGCTCAGGGGCAAGAGGAGTGCTAAGAGAAAAACAGTGGGAACTTTATTCTGAGTGCTGATGGCATGCCAGGCACTATTTAATGAATTTATTTATTTTTAACTTTTTGAAAGAAGTATAATACACATATAGAAAAAATATGTATCACAAAAATAAACGTGCTCAATAAATTATAGCAAGTATCTGTGCAACTTCCACTAGAGTGAAGAAAGAAAACAGTCATCACCCCAGAAACCTCTCTCATGCTCAGCCCTCTATATTCACACTAGAACTTTCCTCGGTGTCAACCATTACTTGACTTTTAATGCTACAGTTAAGTTTTCCCTGATTTTGAACTTTGTGTAATTAGAACCATATAGTAATTACCATATAGTAATTTTTTCTTCTGTGTCTGGTTTCAAGTCACTCATTCATGTTGTTAAATGTATTTGTAGTTTATACATTTTCATTGCTGCATAATATCCCATTGTACATATACATCATAATTTATACATTTTACTATTGATGGGCATTAGGCTGTTTTCAGTTTTAGCTATTACATATAAAGCCACTATTGAATATTGTTGATCATGTCTCTTGATACAGCTATGCATGCATTTCTGTTGGGTACGTAGCTGGGTTACAGGATATGAGTATCTTCAGTTTTAATACTTAATGCCAAAGTATTTTCCAAAGTGGCTGTACCAATTTATGCAACAGTGTATGATAACTTCTGTTGCTCCAAATCTTTGTCATTGCTTATTATTTGTAGTCTTTTTAATTTTGGCCATGCTGGTAGAAAGGTAGAGCTACTATCTCATTGTGGCTTTATTTTGCATCTCCACAATGACTAATGAGGTTGAACAACTTTTCCTATTTATTGATCATTTGGGTATTATCCTTTGTGTCCTAGTTCATTCTTGCTGCTATAACAGGAATACCTTAGAGTCAGTAATTTATAAATAATAGGAATTTATTTCTCATAGTTCTGGAGGCTGGAAAGTCCCAGAGCAAGACACTGGCAGATTTCATGTCTGGTAAAGGCTCATTCTTTGCTTCCAAAAATGGTGCCTTGTTCCTGTGTCCTCGCATGGTGGAAGGGAGAAATGGGCAAAAGATTCTAACTAGTTCTGTTGCATCTTTTATAAAGGTGCTAATCCCACCCATGAGGGCAGAGCCCCCATGATGGGCCTGTCTCTTAATACTATCACATTATGTCTTAGGTTCCAATATATGAATTTTAAGGGGGGACATACACTCAAACCACAGAATTTTGTAAAGTGCCTGTTCAAATTTCATGTGCACTTTTCTGTTGTGCTGTTTTTTAAATTATTGATTTGTAGGAGTTCTTTATATATATTCTGAATGTAAACCCTTTGTCAGTTACATAAATTGCTAATACTTTCTTCTACTTTAAGGTTTCAATGTTAGTGGATTTTATACGTCTTTTTCTTTACGGTTGATGCTTGTTTTCCCCCTGTTTAAGAAATATTCTTCCTCATAGTCATGAAAATATTCTTATATTAAGGTTTAAAATCTTTATTTTGCTTTTCACATTTAAAGTTATATTCTTCTTGGAACTGATTTCTTTATATGGTGTGAGATAAGAGTTGTTTATTTTTTTTCCGTATGGATATCCAGTCAACTCAGTACCAGTTATTAAAAATATATTTTTTTCCACTACATTGCACTGCCATCTTTGTCACAGATCAAGTGTTCCTAGATGTGGCAGTTTTTAGAAGTGCTATTTTATTACATTGGTCTGTTTGTTTATACTTGCACAAATTCTACTCTTAATTTTTGTGGTTTTATAGTACATTTGATATTTGGGGAAACATTTTTCCCATTTGTCTTTGTCAAATGTATTTTTTATCCTTGGTTTTTGTATTTCCATACATGTTTTAAAATTAGCTTGTTAAGTTCCACCGAAAAAATTCCTACTGAGGCCAGGCGCAGTGGCTCACACCTGTAATCCCAGAACTTTGTGAGACCAAGGCAGGAGGATCACGAGGTAAGGAGTTTGAGACCAGCCTGGCCAACATGGCAAAACCCTGTCTCTACTAAAAATATAAAAATTAGTCAGCATGGTGGTGGGCACCTGTAATCCCAGCTACTCAGGAGGCAGGAGAATTGCTTGAACCCGGGAGGTGGAGGTTGTAGTGAGCCGAGATTGTGCCATTGCACTCCAGCCTGGACGACAAGAACAAGACTCTGTCTCAAAAAAAAAAAAAATTCGTACTGAAATTTTTATTGGAACTATGTTGAATTTACAGATTAGTTGCAGAGATTGATGGCTTTACAATATTTGTTTTTTCAAGCCATGAACATGGATTATTGTTCCATCTGTTTAGGTCTTCTTCAGTTTATCTCCATGGTGATTTATATCTTTCTCTGTGAAAGGTTTGCGCATTTTTCATTAGAATAATTTCTGGGTATCTAATATTTTTAATGGTTTCAAATATGGCATCCCTCTTTTAAATTGAGGTTTAATTTGTAAACAGTAAAATGCATAGATCTTAAGTATACAGTTTGATGGGATTTTGACAATAGTATACATTTATGTATACTAGATATGTACAAGATATGTAACTTTTTTATCACCCTTGAAAGATTTCTTTTCTTTTTTTGAGTCAATCCCTCCTCCCTTCCTCCTCAGAGGTAACCACTGTTCTATTATTCTTATTTCTTTCACTATAGATTTGTTTTGCCATTCAAAATGTCATATAAGTGAAATCATGCAGTATGGACTCTGTTGTGTTTGGCTTCTTCAATTCAGCCTATATCTTGAGGTTTACCTATATTATTGTATGTACCAGCAGTTCTGTCTTGTATTTTGCTTAATAGTGTTCAATTGCATAGATCGTTTTTACATTCTCCTATTGATAAAAACTTGCATTGCTTCTAGTTTTTGGCTATTACAAATAAAGCTTCACTGAACATTCTTGTATAAGTCTTCATGTGGACATATGTTTTCATTTTTTGTGGAAAATACCTAGAAATGGAATGGTTGGGTCATAGGTAGATGTATATTTAAATTTATCAGAAACTACCAGATGTAGTTTCAAAGTGAATATACAATTTGACGTTCCCTCCAGCAATGTTTGAAGTTTTGCTTGTTACTTAACCTCATCAATATTTGGTATTGTAATTCTTTTTAAATTTAGTCATTCCAGTGGGTATGTTAATATGTTATTGTGGTTTTAATTTTGTTTCTCTGATAGCTAATGATATTTAGTATCTTTTCATGTAATTACTGATCACTTATAGATCATCATTTGTCAAGTATATATTCAAATCTTTTGCCTATTTAGGAAAAATGAATTGCTTATATTTTTATTGTTGAGTTGTAAGTGTATCAAAAATATATTCTTAATATGTCCTTTGTCAGAAGTTGTGAATATTTTCTTTCAGTCTGTCTTGCTTTTCATTTTTTATAGTGCCTTTTGATGAGTAGAAATTTTAAAATTTTGCTACAATTAATTTATCAAGTTTTGTCTTTTATAATTACTACTTTCTGAGTCCTATCAAGAAAATGGTTACCTAAGTGAAGATTGCAAAGATTTTCTCCTGTCGTCTTTCAAAAGCTTTATAGTTTTAGCTTTTGCATTTAGCTATGTAATCCATCTACAATTCATTTTACATATGGGTTGACATTCTTTTTATCAGATATGGTAGGAGATTGTTCTAGCACCATTTGTTAAAAAGATTTCCCTTTCCTCATTCATTTGTTTTGGCATGTTGGTAAAATATTGACCATATAGTATGGGTCTTTTTTTGGGCTCTGCTCATTCTATTGATCGATTTGACTATCTGTTTATCTTTATGCTACAACACTGTCTTAATTACAGTGGATTTATAATAAGTCTTGAAATCAGCTAGAGTAAGTTCTCCAAGTTTGGTTTTTTGAAGATTGTTTTGACTATTAATGTTTCCATATAGATTTTAAAATCAGCTTGTCAATTTCTATAACAAATGTCTTTGAGGATTTTGATTGAGATTGTGTTGAATATACAGGCCAATCTGAGGGAAACTGACAAAATATTGAGTCTTTTAAACCATGAGTATGGTATACCTCTGTATTTATTTAAACCTTCATTACTTTCTTTCAGCAATGTATAATAGTATTTTATTTATGGAACTCTTCCACATGTGGCCTCAAATTTATCTTTGAATGTGTTATGTTTTTGATATCATTATCAATAATACTTATAATTTTATTTTCCGTTTTTTTGCTAAAAATAAAAATACAACATATTTTTAAAATATCTTGACCTTATTTATTAATTTGTTACCTACTGCTGTGTAACAAATTATCTCAAAACTTAGCAGCTTAAAAAAAAGCACACGTATTTATAATCTCATAGTTTCTGTGGGTCAGAAATCCAGGAATGACTTAGCTGGCTCAAAGTCTCTCATGAGTGGCAGTCAACTGTTGGCCAAGGCTGCAGTTCTTCACAGATTCAACAGGGGCTACAGAATGTTCTTTCAAGGTCACTCACATGACTATTGGCAGGAGGCTGCAGTTTCTTATCATGTAGTCATCTCCATAAGACTACATGTGACATGGCAGCTGGACGTTCCTTGAGCAAATGATCTGAGAAAAAGAGAGTAAGATAGAGTATCCAAGGCAGAAGTTGCATAACTTAATCTCAGAAATGATATACTATCCCATCTACCATACACTTAGCCAGGCAACCTTTGGTACAGTATGGAAGAGGGCTATGAAAGGATGTGAATGCCTGGAAGTGGGAATCATCCTGGAATATCTTGGAGTCTGGCTACCATAGTCTGTTCTCTAGCCCCCAATAATTTATATCTCTCCCACATGCAAATACACTTGTCCCATCCCCAGACCCACAAAAATTTTATCCCATTACAAAATCAGCTCAGAGTTCAGAATCTCATCTTGTAAATCATGTCCAGGTCCTCAGACATAGTTGCCTAAACACAGATCCATGAGCACAGTTCTTCTCAATTGGTAGGCCAATGAACTTAGGAAACAATTTATCTGTCCCCTGCACACCCAACATACAATGGTGCCATGGGTAGAGAACAGCCAACATAGACACTCCTGTTTAAGAGGCGGAAACTAAGGTACAAAAGAGTCACTGGTTCATATCAATTCTGACCTCCAGCCAGATAAATGTTGTAAGTTCTGTAAAGACTCAGTCCTACTTCTCCCTGAAAATTATTCTATAGTTCTTGGTTCTGTTCTCTAGGTTCTTGTTTCGCCTTTTGAATCATCCTTCCTTTCTTATGAAAGGTATCATGTATTTGCAGCTGAGTGATTTTTTTTCGGCCTATTTCTCCCTTGTAGAAGTTTGAAGATTCAAAGGTTTATTTTCATTTTTTACTGTCTCTGTCATTTTCAGTCTGTGTCATGAGTATACCTGGTGATATAAATCTCTCAACATTTCTGTGATCCTCCTGTGAATCTCACTGGGGTTTGCTTCATTAGACACATCTACACCTACAGATATCCTTGAGATAAATCCTCTCCATGTGAATCTTCTATTGAGATGGCTGAGGAACTTAAGCTTTTCAGAACCCTTATTATTTTATGCATAGATGCCGTGAAGCAAAACTTTAAACTCTTTAGAGGGTCTTTTGTCTGACTTATCATATTCTGAAGAACCTCCGTTTAACTTTAAAAAGGTTCTAAAAAAGGATTTTATAATTACACCCTTGGCTTCATCTCTAGAACATTGTTTGTAGAGGGTGTCCTGGATTTGACCTTTGCCTGGGAGCAATTTCTTAATTTTAGTATTGTCTGCCATCTGGATAGCCTTTGTATCTTCACAACCAGCCAGATCCCATCTTCTTTCGGTTTAATAGTGCTTTCCTTAGCTTCTCTCTCTCCTCTCACATATAAATATAAGCAGCCACAAGAAACCAGATGGCACCCTCAACACTCTGGCTGGAAATTTTAGCTAAATTTTCTACCTTTCACGTTACTGCGGGAGACGGTGCTGCTAAACTTTCTGCCATGCATAACAGGGGCCTCCTGTCTTCAAATTTCCAACACAATTTTCCTCTCTGTTATTTTAAAGACCTCACAAACAATTTTTTAAAGTCTAATTTTTCTAATGGTCTGTTTGAGGCAAGTTAGGTTTTCATTAACGTTTTCCTTAAAGTCCTTATAGCTATTCCATCTTCTGCTCACTGTCTGGTTCAAATGCCACTCCTGCGTTTTAGAATTTTGCTATTCTAGCACCCCATTTCCAGGCACCAAAATTTGTATGGGTAGATATAGTAGAAGGTGTACATTTTTAGGTCATTAAATGATGAGTCATTTCACCCACCAAGAGAAAACAAATAAAGGAGAGGTGTCTTGGCATACACTGCTTCTTCCAATGGATGGTCATCTGGTTCCATCTAGAGTCCCTGACTTCGTGTGAACCAGACCTGCAAAACTCTAGGGGCCTTGGGAGGAGTTGATGATAAACATATATGGGGAAATATGGAAAAATCTAGGTCAATGCTAAGTTTTTAAGAACACACACACACACACACACACACACACACACAGAGAGAGAGAGAGAGAGAGAGAGAGAGAGAGAGAAACCTAGATTGATCTCATATTACAGATGAGGAAGGAAGCTGTGATTTAGAAGGGTAAAGTGACTTGTCCAAGGTCACCATGGCCAATTAATAGTTGAGAAGGGAACAAAACTAGTTCTTTAAATTGTATCCAGTGTTCTTTCCAGGTGCCATGTGGCCTCAGGCTCCCACAATGTTGTATGCCTTCCACAAAGCATCTTTGCCTGAGTTCTCAGTGGCATTGTGTGGGAAGAAAACCAAGGGAAGAATGTTGGAGTTTCCTGTTAGAATATTTTACACTCTGCAGTAAGTCAGCTTGCTAATGCTGCTCATGGGAACCTTTCCATTGAGAGTCTGAAGATCTGAGAAATTCACCATGACATCTTCAGATGCAAAAGAGCAGAGGATGATGCCTGACTCCTTCTCTTGTCTTTGTTTTGGTTTCAGGAGTGATGAAGCAGGAATCTTTAAAAACAGTTTTAGTTTTCTTGTTTACTTTTCTCCATGGAAGTAAACTTTTCAGCTCATGTTAACAAAAAGCTGGATTCTGAACAATTTGGTTCACCTGCCTCAATGAATGGTTATAAGTAAAAATCAGCCAGTGAACTCTTAGCAGCTTCTGACTTACATTTCTAGCTGCCCATTGGACTTTAGGACCCTGGCTCAAGGACGCCTCAAACTCAACATCTTCCTAACTCAACTCATTATCTTTCTTTCTTTCCCTGCTTCCACTCTTGCATTTTTAAATGTAAGAAAAAAGTGGTGAAAATTTTAGTTTCAAAGAAAAAATAACCAAAAAAATTAAAACTGTTTTTGAAGATTCCTGCTTGCATTTTAGTTGCCCAATACGGAAACTTTGGATTTTTCTCTTTTACTTAGACCAAACTCTTTAGAACCTAATTCAGAAAAGATTTCTTAAATCTACATTTTCTCTCTATCCCTACTGCTATTCACCTTTTTATGCCTCAATTTATACATTCACTTATGAATGGTGTTTACTGCATGCCTATTCTACGTAGGACAATCTGCTTTGTGCTAGGATACAAAGGTGAACAGAACATGATACATGGGCACGAGAAACTTATCTCTGCATGAGGGGTAAAGAAGAAGATAAAAACAAATCATGATGGTAAAATGTGATCTTTTTTACACATGCCATTTTTTCTCCTGAGCCATTCCAATAGATCTTGACCTCTTTTGGCCTTCCTTCTCCCCCTCTTGACCCATTCTCTTCATTGCTATCAGAATTACCTTCCTAAAATGCAGACTGGGTCATGATCACAGTCATCTTTGCCTTCCTGTTGCCTAAAGAATGAAAGCCCTAGTCCTCAGCATGTTGCTCAAGGCCTTTACAAGCAGACCCATATCTGCCCGTCCTCCTCTCCATTCCCCTCTCCCCTAGCATTGAACTCTATGCTTTAGCCACACATAGACTGCTAGTATGTCTCCAGTAGGCCTCATAAACTCTCACATTTCTGCTTTTAATTTTCCTGTCCCTTTAGTCTTGAATTCCCTTCAAATCCCATTCACCCTCTGGGTTCTTACTCATCTCCCAACTCTTACTCATCATTTAAGACTCACCTTCCTCAACTTCCCTACCCTAAGGCGGAATTAACTACATACTCCTTTGATATACCAGAATTATATAATTTATTTCATTATATTATAGACAATTTATAGATGCTGAATTCCCTCTTACCACCTGCCATGGTTCTCAATATATGTTGTATGATTGAAAAAAATATAAAATATTAAAGATATACAGTGTACCACTGTAAGAGGTGTTCTTATTTTTACTGGTAATGCCATTGTGAAAAAGTTAAAATACCCAGAGTCCTCAAGAACCTTTCCAGGGTAGTAAAAATTCCTGCATTTGGAAATCAAAGGAAGTTTCCATGTCTGTTTGTCATGCTGTCTGTTTCATGTAAAGTTTAGGGATACAGATTGAGACATTTCTGTTAGGTTATACTGAGTTTACAAAGTAGAAGATGGGACTAAATGACTCTCAGGGATTCCTATCAGAGAAGTAAGCAGTGGTGGGAGAGGATTCCTCAGGGATGCGAGAGGTCAGGAGGAAGTCCCACTTTCACTTCGTGGATGTGGCTGAAGTTCTTTCACAATCCGTTTCATGGTGCTGGCAGTGAGGTGTATGTGAATGTGTGTGGCAATACTTGGAGATAGTTTGAAACTTAGACATGACAGGACCTAGACATGATTCACTCGTTGCTGTCAGCGCATCTTCCCTAATAACTTGATGAGTAAGTGGCAAAATATCTGGCTTAAGCTCTTTTTCCTACCAAACCCTGCTTTGAGAATGCCAACATGATGCTTTAGAAAAGAATATGCTCCATATTCAATTAGATAAAGATTCCTCATACATTTGGGAAAAATCACTCAGAAAATTTTCATCCTTCATTGCAGATTAATCCCCAGAATTTCGTTTTATCGACTATCTACTATTTCGAAACATTTCCCATAGGGAATTCTATCAAAGAGTAGGAAGTCTCCAGAAGGTTACACACAGGAGCTAGAATTCTCTCCTTTTTTTTTTTAAAAAAAAAACCACCTAAATTTCCAAGAACTAGGTCAGATGATCCCTAGACATGGTTTAGTGTTTTGTGTTTTCAGGCTTTTAGAATGTTGGTGCTGGAAGGGACTTAAGGGAACATTTGGTTCAGGCCACTCACTTTACAAATGGTATCAGGAAACCTAATGGCTTTTGAAGGTCCTCTAGCAAGTCAGGAGTGGAGCTGGGACTAGGACTCTCAGGCTCTCTAACTCTTAGCCAAGGGATCATCTTTCCTCCATGCCAACTTAGACACAAGGCAACTTGCTATACAAGATGAAGACAAATTTTTTAAAAATGCAGGGGTTTAAACACCTTGAGTACGGACGGGTACCACTGTTTCCCTGAAACCTGAACTTCACTGTAGGACCCGCCTCTCAAACGGAGACTTGTAAGAGACTTCTGCTGCCAGCCCTTGTCTTACACATGATCTTAGAGGACCTGGAGATGTTTATGTGGATAATGGATCAATATTTAACTTATTTAACTTAGATTTTAGGGGCTGGTTAATTCAGTAAACTTAATTGGCATTTGCTCTGTCCTCCCGTAACTAACAGGAATCTCTAGTGCATCTCCAACTTTCAGCCTCCTTTATCCCTTAGTCATTAAAAACGGCTTCCTACTCCCCTGTGAGTGAGTCCCACTTCCCTCTCTTTCTATCCAGTTCAGCCCCACTCCCACCCTTGCTGCTCCTCAATGGGATGAGCCCAGTGGAGCCCTGGTTCTTTTGAGAACAAACTCCCCTTAACCTTTTCCTAAAGCCGCTTTTCTGCTTCCTTACCACAACAGACTTGCCTTTTCCCTGGATACTGTTCTTGCATTCTTCTTCCACAGAGATTTTCCTTCTTCTATTCCCAGTGGAATACAGAGGGTGGGGAGAATGGGCTTCTTCATTTCTTTCAGATTGTGCTCATCGGTCATCCTCAGGCAATCTCGATGTCTTTACTTTTATTTTAAAGTTTCTTAGTGGCTCACTAAGCCTTCTCTAGGAGTCTATTTTTTCCTCTCTCTTTAAACCTTGAACAGTACTTCTGCTTCCTCAGGCTTTGAAGACAGCTTCAGTCCTTCTTTTGGAGAACACTAAGGCTTTTCCTTCTATTTCAAAATTTCTATGTATTTTCATCCTTTTAAAAAGTCTTTCCTCCTGTTTCAGAGAAAAAGGCCAAAACTTTAAAGCCAGCTTCCCTGTGGTTCCTGGATTCTTGCCTCTTCTTGCTCTCGGATATGGAGACCCACGTTTCTGAGTTGCCTATCTTGGTTTTTTCTTTTCATTGCATGGGAACTTTCCTCCCCCATGTGCATCGGAATTATTTAAGGTATTTCAAAATGCAGTATCTTTAGTGTCTTCCTAAAGAGTGCTGTCCAGATAGTGCTGTATCCCCAGTGGCTAAATAAAATTTTTTTGGATCTGATTCATTTATCCAGATCCAGAGCTTTCAATTACAGGTTTCAGGTTCCAAGGTAATTCTTAAGCACAATAAATGTAAGCCTAGAATCATGTGCAGACTTCTCTTACAAAAAATGACCATTCTGTATTAGCTTCCTGTTGCTGTGTAATGAATTATCCCCAAATTTGGTGACTTAGAAAAAATTCATTATGTCGGTTTTCTGTAGGTCAGGAGTCAGCATGTGGCTCAGCCAGGTCCTCTGCGCCCAGGTGTCTCACAGCAGCAGAGTGTTGGCTGGGGTGGTTGTCCTTGTCAAGGCTCCATGAGGGAAGGATCCGCTTCCAGGCACATTCATGTGGTTGCTGGCAGCTCTCAGTTCCTTGTGGGCTGCTGGTCTGAGGCCCTTATTTCTTTGATGGTTGTTGGCTGAAGGTCATTCTCAATTCCTTACCACGTGGGCCTCCCTAGGGGAGCTCATATCATGGCAGCTTACTTCATCTGAGTGAGTAAAACTGAGAAAAACTAGAGAAAGGGGGAAAGAAGGAGAGTGCAATTAGACAAAAATCACGGCCTTTCATAACCCACTCTCAGACATGTCATCCCATTCCTTTTGCCGTATTCTATTTATTAGAAGTGAATCACCAGGTCCAGCCCATACACAAGGGGAGGAGATTAAACAAAGATGTGAGCATCAGGAGGAGAATTATTGGGATCCTTTTAGATGCTGACTGCCATATACCTCAACCCCAAAGTCTTTTCCTTAAATGCTGCCCATTTAAGGTATCAACCTAGTTTTCTCCTTATATTGAGCACTCAGCTTTCTCTGGAGAAGAATATGAACTGGTAGCCTTCACTCCAGACTACATGTTCTCTTCTTAACCTATCCCACCGTGGCTTTCACTCTCGCCACGCTGCCCCACTATTTTCTTGATTCCAAGTGAACTCCTGACTGCCAAGTTCTTCTCTCCTCCTCCTCTAGCTGCTCTATTTCCCGTTGGATTGCCCTTTTTTTCTTAAGTTTCTCTCCTCTTTGGCCTCCATGATATTTACCTTTCCTTGATTCTCAGGTTCTCTTAACTTCTCTGTCTACTCCTGTACTGACTCCTGCCTTGAAATTTTGCCCAGTTATTAAACTGTTCTGCACATATTATTTGTATCTGAATAGGACATATTATTTGAGGGAGATCCAAAAAGTTTTGGGAGCAACTCAATATTTCATGGGGACAGAGAAATGACAAGTCTACTAAGCCTGTTTGGAAAGGCAGTATGAGAAAAATAAGATTGATTTAAAAATGCACCCTATTACCTGTCAAGGAGACTTGATCAAATTCAGTGTGGTACTCTGGATGGGATTCTGGAAGAGAAAAAAAGACGCTAGGTAAAAACTAACGAAATATGAACAAAGTAGGCACTTGAGTTAACAATAGTCAATCTTGTTTCATTAATTATAAATGTATACTCATGTAGGATGTTAACACTTGGAGAACTTGAGTGTGAGGTACACAGGACCTCTGTACAGTTCATAGTTTTTCTGTTAATCTAAAACTGTTGTAAAATTAAAAGTTTATTTTTTAGAGTGTGTCTTATCAAGTTTCACTCTTCCTATGGAAAGTTCACACTAGTATTATAGGCATTTACATATATGTCTCATGTCTCTACAAGATCCTGCCTTCAGGTTTGTGGTCACCTTTGTAATCCTTAGAACTAAGTCCAGGGCGTTGCATGGTCTGCAAGTAATTGTTCAATGAATGAGTGAGTGAGTGAATGATTGTGAAATACCAAAGTAAACTCTTGGACAGGACATTCTGTAAGGACATAATTAACCTGATTGAAGCCAAGGGTAATGGGAATGATTTACTGGCCTTTGTCTTCAGTTCATTCAGTTCAACCAAACCTCTAAAGTGGCCTGTTTCTGCTTTCTTCTTCAAATTACATGTTCCTGCTCTGTTTTTATCTCTGTCACTCCCTCTTGTTTCTTTCCTCTTTTTATCTCTATTATTGTTTCTTCTACTGTGGTACATTTTCCACCCATTTTTACCCAAACAATAGTTATCCTTCCTAATGCGTTGTGGTCTACTGGAAAGCTTGTTGAGCATCAGTGATGAGCTCAGATTGAAGCACATGGAGAGACAAAGACGCTCGGCTGTGGATGTGTGCCACCCAGGTAACCACAGATCCTGGATCCAGCTCTGTGCCACTTCCCATGGAATTACTCAAAATTGACTTGTCTTTACTAGCATTAAACAATTAGACTTAATCTCCGAATTTCATCATTTTGGAACAATTGTTTTAATTTCCATTAGCTACAGTTTTAGTATTTGCTTATGGATATGGTTGTCAAATAAACAGGAAAGTTTCTTTCTTTTTCTTTAAGACAGAGTTTCACTGTTGTTACCCGGGCAGGTTTCTTCTTCTTTTTTTTTTTTAAGACAGAGTTTCACTCTTGTTACCCAGGCTGGAGTGCAATGCCGCGATCTCAGCTCACTGCAGTCCTCACCTCTGGGGCCAAGCAATTCTCATGCCTCAGGCTCCTGTTTTGTATTTTTAGTAGAGACAGGGTTTCACCATGTTGTCCAGGCTGGTCTTGAACTCCTGACCTCAGGCGATCCACCCACCTTGGCCTCCCAAAGTGCTGGGACAGGTGTGAGCCACGGCACCTGGCAGAAAGTCTCTTCTTTAATGATCACTCATGGAGCGCCCATCTCCACATGATGTCAAACATTTGTGTATTTAGAAATATCTGGATGATTGGCCACATTTTTCCGCTCCTTTCTCCTCCTCTCTCTCCAAGCACATTCTCCTCTCCTCTTCTACCCTCTTCTCCTCCTTCTTCTCCTCTTTCTTCACCTCTAGGTAGATGGCTTGCTTATTCATGGACTTGGGTTTTCCTGGACCTTGCTAAGTGTCTTCGTTCTGTTTCTTTTGTGTGTCAAACAAACAAAACATTCCATTCTCTGAAAAGGAAGCTAGTGCTATTGGCTGATGCTCAAAAGGATAGATGGGGGTCAGCCGGTTTTCTGTTGGCCTTAAGCAGCTGTCCAAAATTTCCCTGTTACATGAGAACAAATGCAGTTAATTAGACTACAAGGTTTTGACTTTGGCCACACTGTTTTCTGATCCTCTGACTTAATTGCTTATAGATTACAATTTTAAAACGCTTGTATTTTTACATTGTTTCATGCTCTTCAAGAACTATCTGAGTTTTATAGCCTTTGGACATCATTCTTGCAGGAATCCTACTTCTCAGGTGTTTAGTCCAGCATGGTGCTGGGTGGAAAGTGTGACTTCCTTGGAATGGGCTTCCCTATACTGTGTTTCAGAGTGGTGAAGGCTAACTGTAGGGCCCAGGAAGTAATTTATGACCCTTCCTGGAAGCAGGGACTGCATCTGCCCTTTTAATGCTCTATCCTGGTGCCCAAAACAGTGCATGGCAGCAAGTATGCACCCAGAGAAAGTTGGTGCAGTATCTCTTATTCTTGTGGAGGTAAGAGCAGGGAGCTATAATGGGCAGAAGGTGTGGTTTACTCTCATCATCCATGTCCCTAGATAGAGGCTTTAGTCAACAGTCTTGGGGAAACTGCTCTTCCCAAATTGCTCCTATTTGTAGGAGAGGGATGGGCTTGGCTCTATTCCCACGTCCCTTCTTATATGACAAAGTGATGAATTATTAATTAGATTAGCCACAATCCTGGACATAAAGCCACACTTACCAGTGGACAAGAGTTGAAAGACAACAGGCAGGTGTGTTTGCCAAGCCACACGTGTTTGTGTGGGCTCATCTTGTGGTTTTCCATGACAGGCCAGAAGGTGGTAAGACCTTTGGACTGGACACACGTGTCAGCCCAGCTTACCAGGATTGCAGTGGAGTTTCAGCCCCCAACCTACTTAGACGGTTATGTGGTGATATGTTGGTTTTCCATTTGCCATTTTTCCTCATGCTCACATCTCTTCTGGGAACTCACAAAAACAAGGGGTGGCTGAGTCAAAGCACATCTTGGATACTCCATGGGCAGGACCCCATCTAAGAGCTCTCAATCTCACTCAGGCTTCTAATAGAATCACTTTTGGAGGTGCTGTTCTCTCACTGCTCTGTACCGTCACTTTAATCTGAATGTGTGCTGAATAGATGCAAACATCAGTCACCAGTGGATACTTTGTGTGTAGAAGAGCTCACAGACTATTAGCCCACTTGTGCTCTCCTTTTCCTCCCACCTCCAGGCGTGTCTGCAGTAGCTTCTGGAAATAAGCAGTGCATTAGTTTCCTATGTCTCCTGTAGGAAATTGCCACAAACTTGATGGCTTAAAAACCGTTTTTACTTCACAGTTCTGGAACCTGGAAGTCCAAACTCAAGGTGTTGGCAGGACTGCGCTTTCTCCAGAGGCTCTGAGGGGAACATCCCTCTATGCCTCCTGAGCTTTTGGTGGCTGCCAGCATTCCTTGGCTTGTGTTTGCATCACTCAATCTTTGCCTCTATCTTCACATGCCATCCCCTCTCCTGTGAGTGTCAAATATCCTTCTGTCTCTTTCTCAAATGTAGATATGTGATAACATTTAGGGCCCATCTAGATCATCCAAGATGAACTCTCCATTTCAAGATCCTCCACTTAGTCACATCTGCAAAGATTCTTTTTCCAAATAATGTAATATTTATAGGTGCTAGGGACCAGGATCTGATAACTTTGGGGTCTCCCATTCAGCCCACTATAGTAAGACTCTAGAATTTTGCTTTCACTTCTTTTTCTGTATAAATGCCCTTATAAAATGAGAGTGGCATGTCCACAACTACATTTCTTTGAGCAGGCTAAGCCCGCAGGTTTTGTTCTTGGGTATAGATCTGGAAATGCCTAGCTAAAGGACGAGTGGCCTCTCACTTCTTCCAGTTGTTGCAACTTATTCCGAATTGTAATAGAGAACATAACTTTTAGCTGTGACCACAGGACTTCCATGCAGGGTCTACATTACACCAACATCTGGATGAAAAGCAAAAACCAAACAGAAAAACCCCAGCCAATTAACCAGATGCCTGTTTCCAAGCATCTAGATGTTTGGCTCTTGTATGTGGGGTTCAGGAAACTGCACAGGCAGTCCTGAGTAAAGGAGAGGCAAGTTTCCCTTCACCCAGATGGGACAAGACTGAGGGAGATGATGCTGGGCAGGGGCAGGGCTGGTGGTCCAGAGTTGAGGGGCCACCTTCAGCCGTGCCTGAGATGAAAGGGAAGAAGGTGAAAGTTCTGAACTGTCCAGGAACTTGGTGTGGACGTGAACTCTGTGGAGAATGAAGACAGAACTAGCTGCAAATGTGAGCTCCTGGCCCACCGAGCAGCCATAGTAAAGATCAAAGGGACAAAGGCTGTGCATTACAGACAGAATCAGGCAGCAAAGCGCAACTAGGAAAGCATTCTCGGCTGTCATACCCTCGAGTGCCGAGAGCAGGCTCTTTGCTCAGCACTCTGTGTTCTGCCTGCTGAGTCAAGAATGCTCCTTTAGTCTTCGCAGGGTCAGGGCCGTGGCAGGGAAGATTTTCAGTGCAATCAAAACAACACGCTTCAGTGCAGTGGCTCCTCTCTGCTTCCCTGGAGGCAATCAGGGACCTTTGGGAATAGGAGAATGGGGTGGGGGGACTTGGTCTCCTTGGTTTCTGGCCTTTTGAGAGCAATTTAACTAATTCACATTTAGGCCAGGGCTTTTTGAACAGTCACCTGGTTGACAGCCCGTTTTCTCTTTGGGACCTTTCTGAGAGCTCAAGATTCTAGGCTCCTGGTCAGAGTGTGCTTGACCAAAGGAGGGCAGAGCCGTTGCTTGGGTTTGAGCCTCTGGGCCTTTTTGTCTGGGATGATGATGTGATTCTTCCTTGTCTCAAATGACAGAAACTGATATTACCCGCCTCCTCGCCCACAGTGGCAGGCTTGGATGTTAGATTGGCTAGCATATGTAGGCCATGTCAACTTGATCATAGCTCAGGTGAAAGTAACATCCAGATGGGCCACTGGTGTCAGTGTAACTGGGTATTAAGAGATAAGCTCTGAAGTTAGTGGCTCCGCCACTTACTAGCTGTGTGACCTTGGACCTTGGCTTCTTCCTCTGAAATGTGTGATGATAATGCCTACCTTTTGAACTGGTTGTGAGGACTACATGAGATACATTTTGTAAAGCACTAGCTCTGTGGCTGGACTATAATACATGGTCAGTAAATGAGATTTTTATTCTCAGAGAAAGGCTATTTTTTCCTCTTTTTCTTCTCTTGCTTCCCCCTACTTGCTTTCCTTTTAGGATTCTACATCTGGGAACCAAAAATTAGAGAGAGAGAGAGAGAGAGAAAGAAAGAGAGAGAGAGAAAGAGAAAGAGAGAGAGAGAGAGAGCACGGATTCTTCCAGGGGCCCTCTCATCCTGGGTGGAAGCTTATTTGTAAAGCAGTTTTGGGTCACTCATGCTCTGAGGCAATTAATTATTTTTAGAAATCTCTAAATCCCACCTAAAGAAAAAATTATGAACCACCATTATGGTTCCTAGGTAGAGTTACATCCAGTTGGTAGGTTAATATGCCTTTCCTACAAGAAGTCATGGTACCAGATCTTTGGATCAAGCTGCTGTGCATTCTCTTCACTCTCCACCTTTATCTTACCCATCTCCTTCCTGAGGCTCAGGTTTCCAGTTTTTCTGATACTTCAAACTTATTTTTCACATGTGGGTCATGCCTATCTGATTTTGGAAATCCTAGTGAATCAGAATCCCTTGCTCATAGTAGGTGCTCAGTGAGGTTAGTTTGAATAGTTTAGCTTGCTTTCAAGTCCATGAGTTTTGTTAGCAAGCTTCTTTCTTCACAAAAGGAAGGATGCGCTCACAACTATCTGTAAAGTTAGTGGATGGTGGCCCAGGTGGCATGGTTTAGAGTAGTAAGTAAAGGGCCCCCACTTATATATAGAGCCCACCTTTACCTGCCAGCTAGAATGGATGGCATATATGCTTTAGAGTCAACACCCTGACTTCCAAAACCAGCTGTGCTGTGCACTCTGTGGCCTTGAGAAGGCTTATACCCTGAGGACCCTGGTCACCCCATCTATAAACTAAAGATAGTAATATATATCTCAAAGGTGCTGATAAAGCTTAAATGGAACAAAGTAACGTATATGCCTGAACATAAGTGAGGATTTATCCAAATGATTCCAAGGAAGCAACCTTATATTTGAGACTGCACAAAGGCTGGAATATGATGGACAACTCTCTCAATTCAGTTATTTTGCACAACAGGATACTGTTTGGGTAAAGCCCAGCCTGAAACAATCTTAATGCCCATTTGAAGGGCTTTAGAGATTTTTAGATAGAATCTGTGGGGGATGAAAGGACAGTCATTATTACTGAAAATGAGGCTTCTCACTTGCAATTGATGGATGTAATGGTAAATGAGTCCTTTGAAGATCATTCTTAGATCATAAATACTTACCAATGAGAAAATGAGGCTAGGTATGGTAGCTCATGCCTGTAATCCCAGCACTTTGGAAGGATTGTTTGAGGCTAGGAGTTAAAGACCAGTTACAGACCCTGCCTTTACAAAAAAAAAAAAAAAAATAGCTGAGCACGGTGGGGCATGCCTGTCGTCCCAGCTACTCAGGCGGGAGGATCACTGAGCCCAGGGGCTGGAGGCTGCAGTGAGCTATGATGGCGGGACTGCCGTCCAGCACGGGCAACAGGGCGAGACCGATCTCTAAAAAAGCAAGCAAACAAACCAACAAAAAAAGCGAAAAGGTGTGTATATAACAGTTCTGATGTTATAAATTGTAAATTGCTTTTCTCCTGCCTTTCTTCCTTCCTTCTTTTTTCCTTCCATGGCTTGGGATAAAATTTCCAGTGACAGGCTCATGGATGATCTTGAAAAACATACATGGAGGAAGTGAAATGCTCTAGAAAACAATGTCCAATAACTCAGAAGATGGCTTCAGGGAGGTCAGGACACTGGTATTAAAAATAAATTTGAGCAGTTTGAATACAACTGTTTCATAAACAGTGGGTATGGAAAATAAAAATTTTTAAGTATTATATCATTTAATATACTATGTGATTTTAAACATGTTTCTAATTAAATGTTCTATTGTAAGTAGACATTTGCTTCTTTCATCTACTGCCCTATATGTCTGTGTATTGAAATTGGGGAAAGTTCCTTTGGGGTAGCATGGGTCCCTGGGGATTGTAAGAGACAGGGGTATATTTTCTTCTGCATCTGCTTTGCTGCACATGTCAGCTTCCTTCCTCCCTCACTGTGACCTGCCCCCTGAGCTTTCCTGGTCACGTCCGGGAAAAAATGGCTCCCACTGCTCCTCAGTTTTTACATCTTACTTGTTGAAGGCTTTGGTCCACACCGAGACTGGAATTCCTGAGCCTCTATTCAGGGTTTCCCCAGGTGAGATTCAGGCTGTCCTGGGTCAGGTCAGGGACTCAGGCCTGGACCACTGAGCTGTGGCCAGGGCCACTTTGCACAGACATGGCTTCCAGGAGCTCATTCCTCCCACCCTACATGCAGCGGGCAACAAAGTGACCAGTGTCAGGGACAAGGTCTTTCTGGAGATCCTGAAGACATTTATAGGGACTGAATTTGGTATGAGATGGGGGATTTTGAACAATGAGCTACAACTGAGGAAGGCTGATCTGGTAATAATGTAAAGAATGATTTCAGGGGGTGAATAACAGTTTACTAGAAACAGTATTATGGGATTGGGGGAGGGGAATTGGGAAGACTTTGGGCCTTCAAGAGTTTTCTAATAATAAATGGCAATAGGTAGGGAGGGAACTGCCTTTTTTGCAGTTATCCCCTATGAGTCGATAAAAATCATGGTGGCAGTGAGGGGAAAAGAAGCCAGAGGAGGGAGGCTTCTGAGGAGGACCGGTGGTACGGCTTGGGGTGGTCCTGGGCCCCATCTCACGGGGGTGATCACGGTGAGGCGGAAATGCAATTGCTGATGCCTGACAGGCCTGGCTGGGACGCGGAGCTCCTGGCCTGACACAGCAGGGGCAGGCTGGGCTTCACGTCTGTGGACAAGGCAGCAAGCAGTGAGTCAGGGCAGCGTGACAGGACAGAGTGGCGACAGAGCACAGGGAAACGTGAGGGGAGCCCTGAGTCATCGCAGCTGGTGGAGTCCGCTGAGTGTGCGGTGTAGATACAGACACCCACGGGCACACCCCACAGCCCTCGCCCAGTAGGGCAGCCCACCGGGGCCGGGTGGTGACTCAGAAAGCAGCCACGCAGATAACCGCTGACTCAGTTTAAAATTCTTCAGCTCCCTGCGCACGCCTGGGTTTGAAGGACAGGTGACTCACAGACTGACCCTCTCTATGGTCTGTTTTTTCAAAGAGTTATCTTTAGATCTCCAGGTCATCCCAACCTCTGGGACATCCCTCGTCTGGAGGCCAAGCCAGCCATGTTGACATTCTCAGCCTACACTTGGTTTGCTCACCGGGATTTCTGTTCCAGCGGCCTCTCCGTTCTAGTTGTCTGTCCACTGCACACATTTTCAGTTGGCGTCTACAATGCCTCAGCTCCATGCTGGGCACCGAGGACACATCAATTCACCAGAAATGACCCCTGCCCTGGGGGAACTGTAATCGCGTCTCGGTGACTGTTTCTCACTCACTTTATGTGGAAGTTGGTTGAATCAGGAAAGAGATACCTCTTTGGACCCCCGTCTCTCACCCAGGGGTCTACACTTCCTGGCGGTCGGCTCCCTAGTTTCCTGGTCTGGCCTGAGCAGCCGGATCGTCTCCCACGTGCCTGCTTCATTTTTCCTGCAGGTACATGGGAGAAGAGAGTGAGTCCACTTCCTTCCAGTAAATGGGTAGTGATGTGGGAGTGTTTTGATAGCTGAAGGGCTGCTAGCATGTTTGTACTGAGTTTCACACACATGCAGAGGCACCTAGCCCTGCACTGAGATTCCTGGAGATTGTCCATGGACACACTCTGGGACAGCAATCACTCCATTTAGTGAGCCTGTGTTTTATGTACAATTTGATGATCAGAGTAGCTCTGTGAGATAGAGTTTTATTTTAACACCAGATTGTATGAACATCATTGTTACTTCATATGTCACTAAGATCCCACAGCTTGTAAGAGGCAGTTCTGTTTCACCTTAAAAGCTGCTGCTCTTCATGACTTGTACATATTGTTCCAACCCTAGGGTGAGTTCTCTACCCTCTTGGGAGCATCCTTATCTTGAGATCAGGGCTTCTTCATCTTCTGATTTCCCAAGGCCCATAACCTCATCGGGGCATAGCAGGTATAGGCTGGCAGCAGAAGGAATGGACAAAATCTAGATAAGAGTGTGAGGGTGCAGATTCGATAAAAGTAGAGAGTTCAGGGTTGTGGGGGACGGGTGACCAAGGCTTGTGATGGCCTGCAGGATGGTCTGGGGCAAGGCTGTCATACAGACATCATTCATCATCAGGCTCCAAGTCCTTTCGTAACATCTCCTCATGGTCCTGGTTTGGTGGGCTGCTCTTTCAGATGAGCCCCACCTCTGCTGCCTTTTCAAGAATGTAAAGAGAGAAGGGTGCTAGAATCGTGATCATATGCTTTTGAGCTGGAGGGGTCTCAGAGGTCATTTAATCCAATTTCCTCATGTAATAGGCAAAGAAAACGAGAGGCAGAGGAGATTCTATGACTTTCCCGAAATGGTGGCAAGATGGAGACTCGAACCCAGGTCTCTGTTCTGCCTAGTGCTCTTTCTCTGACATCACCTATCAGTACTCTGAACAGGATTGCAGGCAGCTTGAGAGTCTATAAATTTGGCATAAAATACAAGGAAGCCTTCACCTTACAAGTCCACACCGATGGCCTACTCCTTCCCCATCCCCTGGACTCCCCTCTCCAAGTAACCTATCTCATTATTCCATTCTCGGCCTCTTGGGGCCCATCCTGCCTCATCCTTTATTTATGTAGTCTTATGAAGAATCTGCAGCATAAGAATTACTTTCTAACAATGGCATCTAAGAGTGGAAAGTCTAACGTAAGTTTGGCGGGGAGAGCAAGCATTGTATTCGTCTACAGATGTCCTTTCTCTCTCTTTTGGCACTGATAACTGTCAGT
This sequence comes from Cacajao melanocephalus, assembly GCA_963573385.1. Taxonomy (NCBI): domain Eukaryota; kingdom Metazoa; phylum Chordata; class Mammalia; order Primates; family Pitheciidae; genus Cacajao; species Cacajao melanocephalus. The sequence continues at coordinate 161,485 of CAUYLG010059231.1, forward strand.
TAGTTCCCCTCCACCCCTCAAGAACCTGTATTTGGCAGAGTAGATATGTCAGCATGCTTGTAAAGTACGTTTTTTCTTTGTGAGAGGCCTTGCAGAGTGAGTTCTTAGCTTTCTTCCACTGGCTTCAAAGTGTCTCCTCCTGGGAACTTGCGTGATTCCCTTTAGACTATGCTGTGATGGGTTGTGATGTTATGGAAAGATTTAGTTCCTAAAGTCAGACAGGTCCTAGGTTGAGTCCTGGCTCCACTACTTTAATAGTAGTGAGACCTTAGCTCCAAATCTTGACTTCCTTATCTATACTACGGGAACACTGGGGACCACACAAGAAAATGTATATGAAAGGGACTTGCATGTGAGATGGTCTGGTTGCCTTCTGGCAGAGGCAGCTTTATCTTTAGCAAGTTGAGGAGCTTTGGCTGCCAGCCCTTGCCTGAGAAGAGTAAAGGCTTTAACTTCCAGAAAACTCCACAATCATTGCTTTGGTACACACATATTTGTGTACCAAAAATAATAAAAAATAAAATTTTTAAATAAGAATAATTATTTTAAAAATAATATGTTTATTTTAAAAATAATTACTTAAAAATATTTTTTAAATAAAAAATAATTTTTCTCTTGCTGTTGTCCATGTTATTTTCCTCAATGGCATCATGGGGAGAGTGGTTACCATCTAGGGAAATAGCAGGGCCTGGTGTGGGGAAGTGTGGCTCAGAGGGCCCTGGTTCTTCCCCAGCTGGCATTTACCAACCATCTGAGACACTGGGCGTGATATTTAACTTCAGATGACTCATCTGGAAAGTAATAGGGACACTTACACATCGTGGGGTGATTAGAAGATTGGTGGGAAGGTGCTTGTGGAGCACTTACTGTACAAGGTCTGATGCATGGCAGGTGTTGCTTACTGAGTTGGCATAAGTTCTGAAATCCTTGTTTTGAGGGTATTTCTACATTATGAATGAGGAAATAGTCAACTATAGGAACCTCACCTAAGAGGTGATAATTTTCCTGGTCCCCCCTAAAGTTTTTCCAATTCCCTGGGTCATGTTTCTGATTTTGGAACGCAGGCCTTCCTTAGCAGGAGGGTCCTTGGTCTACATAGTAAGTATTGCTTATTCTCCATTCCCTCCGCTCTTTCTGGAGCTCGAGGCTTCGTAATCTTGAGCCTTAATATGGCTCTACAGACGAGCATCTGGTAGAGGGTGTGTTGCTCATCTTGGACCCCACCCAGGGTAGGAGAGAGAATAGGGTTAATTTTCAAAGTGCCAAAATGTCTTTGCATATATTGTTTCCTCTGCCTGGAACGGTCTCGCTTCTCCTGGTAAGTCCATAGTCATCCTTTAAGAGCCTTTTTTTGATCAAAGCCTTCTCCAGCCACCTTTAGTAAGTTCCATAACTCCTTTCTTCACGCACCCCTCAAGCTCCTGCCATGCGTGGTCCAGGTGGCTCTGCTGGCTGTCCAGCTTTATCTTTGACAACCTCAGCCCCTGGATCCTATGCCCCAGTCTTAGTGTGTCCTCTTAGTTTCACAGGTGCGCTATGCCTTCCTTTTCCTTTGAGCTTTCATACCTAGTCCCTCTGTGTGTGACACTGGTCCCCTCCTCTGACCCCAATTTCCTTGACCCCCCAGCGCTATGTGTGAACTGCTGCCCATCCTCAGCGCTCAGTTAAACATACTTCTCCTGGTAAGAAATCCCTGTGCTCCCAAGTCTGGGGTCCTCTTATGGGCTGCTGCGGCACCTTCTCACAGACCCCATCACACTTTGTGTTTTATATCGATCTCCCCAGCTAGACTGTAAGTATCTTGTGGGGAAGGGGCTGTGCATCTTTCTCCCTATCGTATCCCTGAATCTAGCACAGGCCTGTAGTAGCTATTCATCATATTAAAAACAGAAATTGATTTTCATGTTTTCTTCCCCCAAGATGGCTAGCCCCTTATCTCTCTTATCATGGAGTCCAGTTGCTGGCACAGTGCTGGGGGCTTCTCATCAGGACCAACTTACAGCATGAACTCCCAGGTCCTGTCTCATCTAGCTCTGAAGTCACTTTTTCCTGAACAATCAAAATTTCTCTTTTTAGCATCAGAGGAGCAAGAAGCTGGAAGGAGTCCCAGAGCCCCAGCTCCTTTCAGAAGGCCTGAGCTCCCGTCCCCTCCCTGGCGGGTGGTCCTGCGTGCCTTCCCTCCCTCCTCTCTTCACTTCCACTTATCCCCACTCTCAACCCCCCACCCAGCCAAGCTGTTATTGGCAATTAATGTAATGTGTCTGGGCTTTTCTTCAGGCTGAGACTCACTCGGATTGTGCTTAAGATCGTGAATCAGTTTTGTCCACACTTGGACCTGCCAATGTCAGTAAATGATCTTCTAAGTCTGGTCATTGCAAACACGTCCCTATCCTCTTCATTTATCAATATGTTGAGCAACCAGGTCAATGGGAGTTGCCCTATGGGTTCCAGGCCCATTTATTAAAAATGTGGAACAATTTAAGTTCTTGCTGCTTCGACTGAAAGTTGTAGAGCACATGTTATTTCCAGCAGGCTCCAGGGCTGGAAGGTCAAATTTCAGATGCGATTAATTCAGTGTAAAGGTGAGTCTGCCAGGCTTGGAAGAAAGAAGAACTGACAGCTGATTTATGATGTGGCTTTTAAACAAATCACCCCTAAAACTCAGCTCATTTCATTATGGCAGAGGTTCAATTTGTAATAAAGTGTCATCCTTGGACACTGAATCCTGCCCCTATAGTCAGCAGTTGGAAAAGAGAAATGGAATTTCAGCAGCTCCAGAAACCCTCTCCACAATGCTTGGCAAAATAAATACCGGCGCCTTAAGGTCCCTCTCATATCTACTTAATGACAAAATGTACCATGAGCTGCTGGGCATGTGTGTGACTGTACAAAAATAGCTCTGTGAGTCCCCATCCTTGGGGCCAAGGGTGACCGCATATGCAGAAACACCTAGTCACGAACTGCCCTTTGCTTCTGTGGCCTGGAGTGCTTTCTGGAGGTGAAGGAGTTTAGGAGTAGGGACAGGTATGGAGATGATGAAGCTGCTCTATGCTTTCAGGAAGTGACACTTGCCTGGAAATAGTGACGTGACGGGGACCCTTTTTCTAATTAGCATGCTTCAGTTTAATGTGTGCCATGCAAGAACTAGAAAGCACACGTCAGTGCTGAGGAAATGAGAGTGTGACTAAAGCCTTCTCTTAGGTTTTGGGGACGGCCTGACTTCCAGGTATTTTGGTGTTTAATGACAGACTGCCTTTCTGTTCTAAATATGAAATGGAACATTTCGCCACCATCCAGGCACACTGGGGCCTGAAGTGGACCTCTAACTCTTCTTCCCCCAGTATGGCACTGTAGGGAGTGGCCCTCAGACAGAGACTCGGTTCACTTTCATAGGTTTGGCCTTCCCATCCCTGTCCCAATAACAATGACTCAGTGGCAGAAAAAGTGGAGTCATTTCTGAATCCCAGACACACTGCTGCATAGGCTCCTAGTTAGTGGTCAATCCAGGCAGTAGCTGGCGGACTGTGAGGGAGCCCTCTGTGTGGCTGCAGTGGGAGGGCGATGCTGAGAGCCAGGGGCTCTGAAAAGCCATGGTGACAGGGGAAGAAAACCTCTCTGTGAGGGGTGTGTGCGCATGCCCACGTAGGTTTTTGGCCAAACAATGCAGGGTAGTGAATGCTCTCACACCCTGGGTTTCCAGGCTGTGCTCTGCTCTGCTTGGCTTGAGGTAGGCATGTAATGAAGATTGCTCCCAGGATGGGCAGCCCTTACTCTGGGTGTTTGCAGACAAAATGCCTGTTAGCATCTGGAGCCCTGAGCCAGAGACGCCAGCGTCTCTTGGCTGGGTCAGTGGCTTCCTGGACTGTGGAGCTGCAGTCCATAAAAGGAGAATTTATGAGCAAACAAGGAAACCTGTCTCTTTTCTGCAATGTTAAAAAAATACGTTTTCAACATGAAGTCTTCCCTGCTGCTGTTTTCTGGTAAACCAATCAAATTTAGTTAATATACCATAGTTCCATATACTATATATACACACACATATATAAAATATATGATAGGGTACAAATTTCATACATAGTATACAACTGTAGTATACAAATATAGTTCTCCACTGAGTCTACAGCGGGGTCACCTACCACCCACCCCCGACTGCCTCCAACAAGGTGTTTGTACTTCTCATCTTGCACATATCACATAATGCCCAGGGCTCAGGGGCATCTACATTTGTCTATGTCCTCAGTATGGCTTGATGAAGAGAGTTTCAGCTTTAGAGCCAGACAGACTCAAATTTGAATCGAAGTCCAACTTTTCAGTGGCCGTGTAAGCTTGAGAAATCTGGTGAACTTTTCCTAGTCTGGCTTTCTTTCTTTGGAAGATAGAGCCACTGATTTCAGGGTGATAGTGAAGGATAAGTGGGGCGATGCATGTACTGTAGTTCTGCTGCAGTGAGAGGCCTGGCAGAGGGTGGGCCACAGACTCCACGTTAGTACCCATCTCTCTCTCCACCTCTACTAGACTCTCATTCCTTAAAGGCAACATGGTATCATATGCATTTGTATATCTCTCTTCTTGCTCAACACATAATCCATTGCCTTGTATCTAGTAGGCACTCAAATAATAAAGGAACTCACTTTATTTTAACCTCAAAGTGGAGTAAGAAATGGACCAAAGGTCGGGTGAATGGAATGTCTAATTGGGCTTCGACCCTACTGGAAATGCGGGTCAAAGACCAGCAGCATCAGCATCACCAGGGAACCAATCAAAAATGGGAATCTCAGGCCCCACCCCAGAGCTACTGAACCAGAATCAGCATTTTAACCAGATGGCCAGATGATCCATGTACATGTTGAAGTTTGAGAAGCCCTAGAATATTGTGTCAATAACCAGGTACTAAATAAATAAATGAAGGAGTAATATTAGGAAGCCAGCAAAATAACTTATTAGAACACTACTGGTTTTATTTAAAAGGAAAAATCTATTAAGTTGAAATATAATACTAAGAATTTCAAGACCAATGGCAGTTTTACTCCAATTCTAACAGACGCTGTCCTTGGCTATGATTCCGCAGCTGCAGACATGGACTCCCTGACTTGTGTTTCCCTCTCCTTCTCTGAGCCCCTGTGAACTCCTCTGTTGTGCTGTGCTCTGCAGAAGGCCATCTCCACTCCCCAGGTCTGGGAGCTACTTGGGTCTCCCCGAATAACCTGTGTCCCAGGACGCTCTCAGTTACCGCAGCTGCTTGCAGGCCCCGGTGAGGATCGTGCTCTGCTTTCCACACAATGGGTATTGTTCTTGTTTGGATCACTGCCCTAAATTCAAGTTCATTCAAAAGCGCCTTTGAGAACTTGGCTCTCTCTTGCATTTGCCTTTCAGAGTTGTGTGTACCTGGAGGGCAGCCTGGGGACCACTGCTTCCAGGAAGACGTCGCATCCCTTTGTGTCTTTCTGTCTTTCTTATGGATGGGGCTGTGTAGTCTTTCCTGCCCTCTTCCTTTGGATTTATGCTTGGCAAATCATCTCATCAAGTCATCTGCTTGAGCTCTAAACTCTGTGGCTGCCTATAAAACCTGTTTTCCAATGGTGGTAGAAACAAAGCTATAAGCACCTGTGGATTTTATCGCTAAAATACCTCCCAATTGCCTCTGCTCTCTGCCTTGACCACCACCACCTCTCTGGGCTACTGCACTCTCCTGCATGGGTGACAGCAGTACCCTCCTGAGTACATCCCTGCAAGCTGTTCTCCCCACAGTGAGCCAGAGATCTTTTCTTAAACATAAATTGGAGTGTCTTTCCTGCAAAAAACCCCCAATGTCTCTGCACTGCCCTTAGAATGAGATCCAAACTTTTTATGGTGACCTCCAGAGGCTGCTGTGACCAGGTCTGCCTGACTCTGGGGCCCTGCCACCTCTTCCCTGACTTTTGTGCTCCTCTTCCAGAAGGATCTGCTGCTCTTCCAGCGTCTCACACTCACCCAACTCTTTCCTACCTCACCTGAGACGTTCCCTCCACAGACAGGACTTCCTGTCACCCAATTGTCACTCCTCAGCTCCTTTCTTCATTTAGCCATCACTTTGCTAGCTGTTTTATTTATTTAGCCTGGCACATACTGGGTATTCAATACACACCTGCTGGATTGAGTGCATAAACCTATTGGAAGCTAAGTGTTTTCTCCTGAAATTCATTTTCCTGTCTCCATCCATATTGATGTTCTTCACTGCTCTAGGTGCCCTCCATCAGGTGGATGGAATTCCTTCATGAGGACTTCCTAACCCACTCTAGTCTGGAACTGTCTTCTGTTTTAGGATCTGTTGTCATCCTATTCACCAACAAATCTCTTGCGTCACTGAAATAGCTTCTCGCTCCTCCCCTGCACTCCCACACTCACATATACACACACCTGTTCTTTCTGTGTTGGCGGGATGTTATTCTTAGGGGGTAGTAAGGAACAGTGGTTAAGTACCCAGGCTCTGGAGCCAGACTGCTTGGGTTTGAATCTTGGTTCTGTCAATTACTTGTGGGGCAGGTGATTTAACCTCTCTTTGCCCCGGTTTTCTCATCTGTAAAGCAGAGGCAATGCTAGAACCTTCTTTACACGATTGTTGCGAGAATTAAATGGATTAAAACATATCAAATATATAGAACAGTGCTGGGCACACATTGAGCAGTACAGAAGTAGTAGGTATTATGGTCATTTAAATGAGGAAGAAATGGTTTTGTACTGTGAGATCCTCATGGAACTGGGTTTTCAATCTAGATTTCTCCTAGACTGAAGGCCTGTCCACCTTCACTATGGCTGCTAAAGGATTCCTCTGGGGCACGTTTCTCCTGGTATCTCTTAGGGCTTAGTCTGGTTGAAAGAGAAAAGGGAGTTTAGGCATGAGCAAAAATGTATGTTCATTTAGCAACTTCGGTTGCTCTGCTGACATCTGACTGCCAGCTGAAAACAGGAGGCCAGGACTGGCTGGGCTCCCAAGATAGGCTGACAGGCAGAGGGGGACCATCCCAGCAAGTGATGCCATGAAAGTGGCTGCCCACATATCCCCTTCATTCTCAGTGGCAGGGGGGAACTGGCCTTCTCTTTCCTGGAACCTTCCCTCCTTCTTTCCGTCCTGCGGCCTGCTGAAGTCTTGATGGCCTTGTTCTTATTTTGGGATTAAGTCTTTTAGGATTTGTCTTAGTTTAGTGGCACCTCTCTTGATCTCTCCCACCATATTTTTCTGCCCCTCCCGTCCTCCTCTAACAGCTGAAATGTCTCAGCCTCTGGAGCTGAGTCACGGTGCCTCCTGCTTCCTAGCCCTCCCTAAGAGTCAGCAAGGGCACAGGTTAAATACACGGTTTACCAGGCCTTTCTCCTGGAAATTCTGATTCTGGAGCCCTGGATCAAAGTCTAAAGGGAATCCACATCTTTAACAAGCGCTCCTGGTGACTCTTATCTTCAGGGAAGCTTGGAAGTCACTGCCCAGGGCTTGCTCACGTTTTCATTCTCCACAAAATCTCATGGTTTCCTCCAGCCCAGTATGCATCTCATGTTTTTGACAGCAGACAGATCTTGTTTTGTTACCCTGTGTTGCTACCTAACTCTCAACAATCTATACCTTTTCTCTTCAAGGTAGAAACTTCTGGAGAGTAGGCATCAAGATTTTTTTCTTACATAGTAGGGCCTTAATAAATATTTGGTTGAGATTTTACTTTTTTCTCTCATTATATTCATTTAGGGTGAACGTTGAAATTGTTTTACTTAAGCACCCTCAAAAGGGCATGAAGGAAAGGGCTTAGAAATATGTTAGGTAGGCTAGGTGCAGTGGCTCACGCCTGTGATCCCAGGACTGTGGGTGGCTAAGGTGGGTGGATTGCTGGAGCCCAGGAGTTCAAGACCAGCCTTGGCAACATGGTGAAACCTGGTCTTCACCAAAAATACAAAACTTAGCCAGTCTCATAACCCAGTCTCAAAATAAATAAATAAATAATCAAAATTTAAAAATAAAATAAAAAATTCAAAAAAAGAAATAGGTAAAAGAGGCATGTTAATTTGTGATTACACATGCCTTACGTATTCAAGGTTTGATTAAGTAAGTTAAATGAAAACATCTCTGGTGACTGGAATAACTTGCTGCTGTCTAAAAGTGATGAGTCATGGATAGAGTGGGCAGGGATGTGTTACTCGAAGAACTTCTCCAATTCCTGGCCCCACCATGAATTGTATGTGTGATCTTAAGTGAGATGTGTCTGCAAACTAAGCCTCAACTTCCTCATTCTAAAAATGTTAAATTCCGACCTCACTGGGTGCGTGAAGTGAAAGGAGATACTGTGTGCAGAATCATTTTGTAATCTGTAAAGTGCTGTACAGAGGGTAGGAATTACTCTTAGTCATCCTTACAGTTACTTTTCCAGCTCACCTGCCTATCTGCATTCCCTCACAGCGTTCCTATCTGAGTCATGTGACTAAATTTAAATGCTATGCTAGGGAGCCTAGGAAATCTGCTTCCCGGCAAGAGCTGTGAAACCTCACATCCCGATTGACAGAGACTAGGAGGGACAGTGATTCAGAGGCAGCTCTAGGGGAGCAGCCAGCTCAGGCCTGAAAACGTCTCCTTGGATGGGTCTGCTGGGGAATGGGAACAGATCCCTTCTAAGCTTTGGTTTGTCTCAGAGAGGAATTTAGAAGCTGGACTATGATTGGAGAAATGGTTAACGTCCATGAACATATACAAGATTTTCAGATGGCAATGCTTAAAATCTCAACAACAATAAAAAATCATAGCTGCATTACAGCAAAAGGGGGTTGCTGTCCTCTAAGTGAACCCTTAGAGAGTCAGTTTTCTGAGCTTGATAAGAATATATTACAAGAGGCAGTTTTCAGAGTTCTGTAAGCTTTGGCAGGGATGGGCTGGTACATGTGAGAAGAAAGCAACAGATTTAAAAAATCTGTATAAACACCGACAGAAATAAACTTGCTGCTTGCTGCAGCGTACCCATGTCATTAGATTTTGCCCTTAACATCTCTCTTTTAAATTTGACTCCAGGAAATAGATTTGGAACCTGATCAATCCCATCCTCGACTCTGCCATCCTTCTCCCAGAATTATAAACATAAGATTATTACAGCGCATTTCCTGCATGTGCCTTCCATGTGGCTTCAGTCTCCACCTCACAAGTGCAGCAAGTAAACACTCCCCAAGTGTAATTTTGAAGTGTAGCCCATATGGTATGGACTTGATGGGGAGGGCTGGGGACCAACGGTGCAGACAGTATATACGGTGAGAGGTTGTGCCTGAGGGAGGAAAAAGGTCTCCCGGTGGCAGAAGAGGCATCCTTCCTTCATTTCTTTGCATGTTTGGTTGGTATGTGGGAGCTACAAAGGAAGGTTGAAAATGTTTTCTTTTCTTTCTTTCTTTTTCACAAGTCCATTTCAATTCATCCCATTCCTGGAAAAACCACAATCCCCCAGCAGTCTCTAAGTCCCTCACTTTGGAAAAGCACACAGCTTCCCTGCTACCCCTTGCTTCTGTGGGTCCGGCTGGAACGGTAATTAATTTTGGTGTAAATGAGTTTAGGGCTGAGGCTTTCATTAATGTGTTAAGGCTCCAGGGTTCTGTGGTTTGACACCATTTGAGTGTACAAACTGTTAGCTTTATAAATTTTCAACAGTTTTCTTTCCTCTCCCGAATCTCATATGAAACTCATTTCCCACGGAACTGACCAAGGTCCTTTGACCTCTTGCCTCAATTGCTTAAAGGCCTCCAGTTCTTTTGCTTTGCCTTTTACTCTTGTTATTAAAAGGTGAATTGAACTTCAAAGGGCAGTAAGCCAGATGCCTTCTTTCCCCCATGAGGGGCTGGCTTCCTCTCATGGGAGGAAAAGGCTTTGTCGGCACTTTGTGAATTCAGGTTGGTGTCCATTTCCCCTGGGCCTCAAGTTGTTTCTACTGCCATACCCAGATGCTTGGGTGCGAGGCTCTAATTTGTGTGGTTTGCTGGTCCTGATGCTGATATTTGGCAAAGTTCCTTGGTTTGTGCTGGTCTGGTATGAACATGTGCATATGTGTGTGAATGCGTGTGCATGTGTGGGTATGTGTGCACATGTGCATTGTGCACAGGTGTACATGTATCCATGTGGGCATGTGCAGGTGTCCTCTGTCAGCACCAGCGGCACACACGAGACCTGCACTGTCCAGTACCTATGGCTATCAAACATTTGAAAAGTGGCTGGTCCTTGTTGAGATGTACTGTGAATATAAAACACACACCAGATTTTAAAGACTTAGTATGAAAAATATAAATGTAATACATCTCAATAAGTTTTTATGTTGATTACATGTTAAAGTGATCGTATTTTGGATGTATTGGGTTAAACAAAATATATTATCAGTATTAATTTCACTTTCGAAAATGTGGCTACTGGAGAATGTGAAATCACACATATGGCCTGTATAATATTTGCACTGGACAGTGTTGATTTAGATTGCCAGTTGAGGGCCTGAGACATGTTGTTGCTGAGTCACAGGCTTCCACCTCAATTTCTCTGGTGTCCTCCAACTTTCAAGTTACGCAGCATGTGAGTGGCTGAGCTTCCATGAATCTTGCTTTGTAACTTGGAGCGGCAGAAGACACTCTGTACGTGTCTTTATGATCCCACCTCCTGTTTCCTCTGGCGTCCCTCCACCCTGACCAGGCTGGTCTCCTGTGCATCTGCTCACGTACCGCAGGAGAGACTAGTGCCCATGGGTCTGGGGGCCAGAAGGAGGCTGCTGGTGACTCATATCTTCTTGGTGGCCCACACTATACCATAGGTGCTGATATGGTTTGGCTGTGTCCCCAACCAAGTCTCATCTTGAATTGTAGTTCCCGTAATCCCCACGTGTTATGGGAGGGACCCAGTGGGAGGTAATTGAATCATGGGGGTGGCTTCCCCCATGCTGCTCTTGTGATAGTGAGTGAGTTCTCACAAGATCTGATGGTTTTGTAAGCATCCAGCATCTCCACTGCTGGCATTTATTCTCTCTCTTGCTGCTGTGAAGAGGTGCCTTCCACCATGATTGTACATTTCCTGAGGCCTCCCCAGCCATCTGGATCTGTGAGTCAATTAAACCTCTTTTCTTATAAATCACCTTGGGCATTTCTTCATAGCAGTGTGAGAACGGACTCATGCAGGTGTGTTTGTCCTGCACAGTACCCATTTGCTTCTTACTATGTCTGGGCTGGACCATTTCGCACTTAGGATGTGGCTTAATGGCTTTAAAGATTATCTAGTCTTATCTTTTCATTTTACAAAAGAGGGCACTAAGACCCAGGAGTAAAATGCTAGAGGGAGATGATTATAAGCTTAGACTTTGACAGAGGCAGCTTCAAGTTCAAATCCTAGCCCTCCTACTTCTTTGCCAGTCTCCAACACAGCACTCCCCAGTCTGTACTGAAATGATCTGCTCAGTGATTTGCGTCCCTCTAGTTCTGTAGGCTCCTTGAGGACCAGGTCTGTCTCTTACGCATTATTATAGCTGTTTTGTTTTTTCAAGTGTGTGTTAAAGATCTGTCATATGCCAAGCCTGTTGTAGACTCTTGGGATGCATCCAGGAGAAAAACAGAGAAAGCTGTTGCCTATGTGCAGCTTATATTCTAGCTGTGGGAGATGGACATCATGTTGGAAGGTTGTGTGGGTTTCACTTTATGCACAGTCCAGATCCACACACTTACCTTGTCTTGCGGGAGCAGCCCTGGCAACAGCTTGCTGCTGGTGTCTCCTTTACCCACTGCTGCCACCCTGCAGGCTCAGGGGCCACTGTGAGGATTGCCCCATCCCTCCTGTTGCTCACATGCAGGGCCTATATCTCTTTACTGGCTGCCTGAGCTGCATGTCTCTCCACTCTCACCTTCTGCCCTGGGGCTTCCTCCCTGACTCTTAGGTAAAGGATCATATACAACCCTTGTTCTCACCACCTGGAAGTATGAGAAAACCAACACCCACAGGGCAAACTGACCAATGGAAGTCAGATACTGAAGATACATTGCTTTCTCTCTTTCCCCTAGGCAGACAGTGGAGACACATCAGCTTCATGCCCCTTTCTGAAAACGTCCAGTGGGACTCAGCCAGTAGCTTGTTACAGAGCTGTGGTCATTTGGAAACCTATGTTTGCTCTTCATTTTTCCCTCCCTACTCCTCTGTTCCCTCCTTTCTGCTTCCCTGGAATTCAACCTTTTGAGCTGTGTATTCTAGAGATCCTGACCAAGGCAGTAGGTGCTAAGTGCAATGGAAAAAGCAAACCCAGAGCAGGCAGGCTCAGAACAGGGATGAGGAGTGCTGTGGAGGGGCTGCAGTTTTCAACAGCACTGTCAGTTAAGTCTTGTTGAAAAGGTGATATTTGAGCAACAACTTGAAGAAGCTGGGGGAGTTAGCCACTCTGGGGAAAAGGTGTTCCATCCAGTGCAAGGGCTCCAAGGTATGACTGCAGGAGAGCAGACCGGGAGTTTTGTAGATGATGAGCTTAGGGAGGTGGCAGAGGGGGTTATCTTAGGTCTTTTAGGCCATTGTAAGGGTGAAATTGGAGTCTGGGTGGAGTTTTGAGCAGCTCTGGGACTTGGCATCTAGCAAGTGCAGTATGCCTGGCACATAGAAGGCACTCATTCAGAGTTGTTGATTTGAAAAAAGGCATGCCGTTGATCTTCCACAGATGTCCCGCCACCCCCTTCTTCAGGGCAGCACTTTGCAGAGGAGCCCCTCACCCTGCAGAGGGGTAGAGCTGGACTTGTACATTTCTAGCCAAGAGTTGAAAACAGATGGAAACAAAATGCCAGCATTAATCCAAAAGGCATGTGGAAGAAAGATCAAATGGGAGAAGAGGATAAATATGTTTTCAGCAGAGCTGTGTGCTTCCTACAGAACCAGACTGTGGGAAGCCAGTTGAGCCAGTCTTGTGCCTCGTGGCAGAAAATGGGTTTTGCCTGGAGCCTTAAGATGGGAAATGAGGGGTGGGCTCCCTGCTAAGAGCCAGACAAGTTCTGTAAGCTTCGACTTGTTGGGAATCCACACAACCAAGTTTCCCATATTCGCTTCTGTAAACCTCCTTGGCAGAGTCCTTTCAGGTGTGAGTTCTGTGGATCACATACTTTTTAGGTCCTTGGTGCAGTGGCTGGCTTTTTTTTTTCCTGTCACAAGGGCCAGCCGAGAGCAGGAGGAATGTCAGGGATAAGAACCCACAACATAATCCTTATTTTCCCTAGGGGCTTCTCTTCTCCTTGGCCCCTTTTTTCATACCTACCTTTAAAAGATATGAGTGTAACAGGAGAAGGAGTCTGTGGTGGTGGCTGGGAACTCTTGGAGTATAGGTGAGGGAACAGGAGAGTAGAAACATCCCAAACATTTTCCCTAGTAAAGGGGACTGGAAGCAGAAAACAGGGGAAGTGTGATTACATGAATCCTTTTATTCTGGGAGCAGTGGCTTGGGCAGAGGGAGGGATTTATAGGCCAGCAGTTTTAGAGACTGAATTTGACATGATATTGGTTATTTGTTTTAAGGAAATCCCGAGACTTGTACTTAAGCCAAGGAAAACAATTGGGCTCTTTTTCAAAAGTCTTGCAAGTTCATCTTCCTAATGATCTTATTTTGATGCACAGCTGCCCCTCGGTTAAGACAAAGCTCAGGGATTTTCAGGTGTTTTTCCAAACAAGATCATATCAATCTTTGGAAACTAGAAAAACTCATTTAGTATGCAGTGGGGGAACTGATTGAGATTCGTTAGGGTAAATAAACACTGTGTTGTGTTTCTGCAGAAGGTCCGAGGATCCCACAAGTGAGAGCAGCCGATTGGGCAAGGGCAAGTCTCAGAGGTTCTGCCTATTTCCCGGATGGACAACTGAGGCCTAGGGCCAACTGGGAGGTCCAGCTGAGGCCTGGGCCAGCTGTCCGCTGGATTCTTTGATTCTTTTTAGTAGCTAGAGGAGCATATGATAGCCAGGATATGTATTGCTGTTTTTTTCTTGTTTTGTTTTGCTTTGTTCTTTTTAGATGGAGTCTTGCTTTGTCACCCAGGTTAGAGCACAATGGTTCCATCTTGGCTCACTGCAACCTCTCCCTCCCAGGTTCAACCAATTCTCCTGCCTCAGCCTCCCAAGTAGCTAGAATTATAGGTGCCTGCCGCTAAAATTTTCTACTAAAATTTTTGTACTTTTAGTAAAGATGGGGTTTCAGGCTGGTCTCTAACTCCTGACCTCAAGTGATCTGACCACCTTGGCCTCCCAAAGTGTTGGGATTACAGGCATGAGCCACCGTGCCTGACCTGCTTTTGTTTTATTATTTAGTTTTTTTTTTCGAGGACTTTAATTACCCTGATATAGTTTATAGAAATATAGGAAACAACTTTTTAAAATTTAATTAATATAAATGCATGTGAAACCCCATCACCACATCCTTAATTATTGGGGAAAGGGTGGTACAATCCATGACTAAACAACTTACTGTTAGAGAAGTAAGTGAAACTTGTAAAAGCATAGAGGGCAGTTCTTTTCTTCAAGTTCAGTCCAATGTTCCATCCCGTACAGATTCCCCAGGGGCGTAAGTTTGGAAGCAGCTCCTCTATGCCGGCTGACCCATCCTGGCTCCCCACCTGTCACGAGATCCTTTTTCTAGGCCAGGGATGGCAAACCGTACTCTGCACACTAAATCTAGCCTGCTGCCTATTTTTGTATATGATCTAAGAATAATTTTTACACTTTTTAAATGGTTTTTAAAAATGTAAAAAAATAGTATTTTGCAGTGTGAACATTTTATGAAATTAAAATCTCAGTGTCCATAAATAAAGTTTTATGGAAACAGGGATGCTCATTTCTTTATGTATTAATGCGTGACTGCTGTTCTCCACAATGGTAGAGCTGTGTAGTTGAGGCAGAGTGAATTCACACGAAGCCCTTTACAGAAGTGTGTTGACCCCTGCTGTAACCCTTGGGGAACCCCTATGATATCCAGGTTGTAAGGAAATCTCTTGCTTTTGGACACTGTCTTTCCCCCTCCCCAGGGACCCACCCTCCTTGATTGTGCTCCTTCTTGGCACACTTCTCAGCCAGTCACTCCTGACAGCGCCTGGATGGCAGGGCGTGGGACTGGAGGGGAGGATGAGAGAGGAGCAGAGGACAAAGACTCTATTCTTATCCGGTCACAGCCTGAAGTCACCATATGACCACCAGCCCTTCCGTGCCATTGGAGGCAACTCTGTCATATCTTTTCTGGATTTATAATCTAGAAGAATTTCTGAATCTTTCTCTACCTTGAGCTTATTTTAGTCTCTCTTTATGCCTAGCCTTAGGAAAGGAGGAGATTTAGGGGAGAAAATATAATCTATCTTTCCACAAATGCTTTCCCTATGATGGGGATGAGAATTCACAATGTAGAAGGCATGTTGATCACACACCCTTACCGCTAGCTGACCTACTTCTTCTGTGAACACCACCTAAATAATGCTGCTTCTTTGATTTTTTTTCAGTTCTTTTTCCCTGCCTGAGATCTGCCCCTCATCTCCACCTAGGTCCCATTCTTCTTTAAAGGGCTGCTTATGTCTCACCTCTTCCATGAAGCTTTCCCAGACTGTGCCTGTGACAAAACCCCTGCTGAAGTTTTAGTATTTCCTTTCTACTTCTCACTGGGCTCTTGGGATCATTAAAGACAGTCCTGCCAGTTGACTTCCATCCCTCTGATCTCCATCCCTATGATCACTGTCTCAACCCGAAAGCATCTTCCTTCTGAACCCTTCAGGGTGACCCCTAGCTGCAGCCAGGCTTGTCCCGTGCAAGTCTTCCCTCCACAGGGAACCTGGAATTCCACAGGGCTGCAGAGCCTTTATCTGAAATGTCACTCTGACTACCGTAATGCCTGTCTCCTTGGCTTCAAATCCTCTGTTGCTCTCTGGTTATGATGTACAGAACCTCATGTGAGTTGGTTCTCACTCATCTCTCCAATCTCATCCCCTGCTTCAAATTCTATGCTCTGGCAAAACTGCACTGCTTGTGGTTTTCCAAAATGCTGTTGCATGGGTTTTCCTCTCTGCCTGGGATCTTGACTGCATTCCACCCAGTCCCTTTTTTCCTAACTCCTGCTTATATGCTAAGGTTCAGCTAAGGGGCCAACCTCCTTCAAAAATTCTTCCTAGACTTCCCCTCTTCCCACACCAGATTGAATGAGGTGTTTATCTATCTGTGTTCTCATATGCCTAGCTTTAAGGTACGATCACCACACTCTTGTGTTAATCTGTTTCCCTTATTGCATCTCCTTCACGGAACTATAGCAAGGACTGTGTCCTATTTATCGTCATACTGCTAGTGCTTCTTTTAGTCTCTGACATATAGGAGGTGCTAAGTGTTTATCGAGTAGATAAAGAGATTGATAATAAACCCTTTTAAGACAAGGTAGTGTTTTATACATTTGTATATCCCTAGGACTTGACTCAATACCTGTTTTTGCTGTGGATAAGGATGATTCCAGGTTTTAAAGATGCCACTGCAGACTTTTGGCCAAACCTGTGGCTCACAGCAGGCCTAGCAATGCCTGTCTGTTCTCTAACACACTTCTTGGTTCATACTATGTGATGACGACAAAATTAATTAGAGGCTGAGTGGTTGCTCTGTGTGTACTAGGTGTCTAACATCTAATCTCTAATTCTAAACACAATCCTGCAAGGTTGACATTATTCTCTGTCAGAGAAACTGACATACAGGGAAGTTAAATAATTTTCCCAAGATCATACAAGAAGTCATTGGCAAAAGTGGGCTGTGAATCCAGCCTTGTCTATCTATGAAAGCTTTAATATTTCTGTTATCCCTTTTCCTATCTGTAGTTTATATTTTAGCAACGTAAATGAAACTATAAAGTAATGGTTTATAGTTTAGAAAAAGAAGGAAAAAAAAAAAAAAGAGAAAGTTTGGCCATAACCCTGACACCTGAAAAAAATCCAGCTGTTTTAATTTGCCCATGTTTTTATCCTGTGTGTCCACATGTATGTCAAGTGAACATGGTAGAGCTGCCATTTATGTTTTGCTCTCTTTCTCCCTCTCTCTTTTTTTTTTTTGAGATGGAGTCTTGCTCTGCCGCCAGGCTGGAGTGCAGTGGCGCAATCTCGGCTCACTGCAACCTCCGCCTCCTGGGTTCCAGTGATTCTTCCGCCTCAGCCTCCCGGGTAGCTGGGACTACAGGCGCGCGCCACCACACCCGCCTAATTTTTTTGTATTTTTAGTAGAGACAGGGTTTCACCGTATTGGCCAGGATGGTCTCGATCTCTTGACCTCATGATCCGCCCGCCTCGGCCTCCCAAAGTGCTGGGATTACAGGCGTGAGCCACCGCGCCCGGCCCCCTCTCTCTTTTTTAACCAAACGTTATATCAGAAGCGTTTTCCAGTGTCTGGTCATAGTCTTTGTGACTGTAATTTTAACAACTTGCGCTTCACTTCTGATCTTGACATTAATAAGACTCTCCCAACTCCAGTGGTTCCCCGTCCCTTCTCCTTTCTAGTCACTGCTCTCTAAGTGCACGTGGCCTTTATTGGAGGCAGCTGTGAAGAGAATGCTGCACTTGGTGCCAGAAAAGTTGGACTGAGTCCCAGATCCGAGAGTTACTAGTTGTGTGACCTTGGGCAAGTCAGGTTCATTCAATTTCAAGCTCCTCTCTTGGTCTGCGAGCACCTTTAAGGCGGGGATTATTTTATTTCTCCTTTGTAGGCTTTGTTTCTGGGACAGCCTACGAGATCAATACATGCTTGATAAATCTCTCAAATTCCTCATCTGTAAAATGGGATAATTAAGCACATTCCATAAAGACATTGTAATTAAATGAGGCTTTATATACACACACATACACACAAAAAAACATTCTCTGCAGTTGTAAATCATAATGTAAATATAAGTTGATATAACTATTATCGTTGCTGGGTTTATACAATTCACATAAAAGTCCATTCAATTATCTGGAAGAGCGGCAAACTTCCTGACTGAAAGTTTCATCTTTCATCCAGATGTTTGGTATCCTGTAGGCACAGTAGACCACAGACTTAAAGGAATCCATGTTTATGTTGACTTGGCTGTGCTACTTTGACATGATGTTGTCTGCCTTGACAAGAGAGACTGCACATGGTTAACCTGCTGGATGCAACACCATGCTCAGCCAGGACCTAAATAAGTGCCCTTTAGCGTGATTAAAGTGAGAGATGTGGAATGTTTTTTTAAAAGTTCAGGTCCAAGCCAAGGGACATAGTAGTTTGCAAGAACTCATTCTAGTTGGTGCAGTCATTAGCCAGGGGGCAGACTAGGATTAGTTGGGTTTATCCACAAGGAAACAGTCCAATAGTGGGGGAGCAGTTTTTCATTTTCTCCAGGTATAAAGACAATGGCCTTATAGAAACAAAAGCAAATAGTTTAGAGACTTGTGAAATAATTCTTATCACATCTGTTCTTGTGGTAATAATAATTTTTTTTCACAAAAAAGTCCTAAGAGCCAAATTTTTCCATCATCTACATAATATCAACATTGTAATTCTCAGTATTAACAAAGATTAAGTTGTTTTCAAGGCTGGTTAACTCAAAAACACCAGAAACATTTTGGCACATAACATTGGAAAATAAATACTTTTCAAAATTTTAACATTTTATTTAGAGTGTATTATTGTTATCTGCAGGAAGGTTAATACAATGCAAGCTACTCTGCCATTACTAGAAGCACACTCTCTCATACTGCTTTTAAACTACATTAATCAAATTAAACAATATTTTAAAAGTATACACCTGAAAAAATGACCACAAACAATACAGGTGATGATTGACAAACTAGAAAATCTAAAGGGAATTGATAACTTCCTGAAAACATACAATTCCCCTACTTTGAATCAGGAAAAAACAGATATCATGAAGAAATCAATAACAAGTATTGATATTGAATCAGTAATAAAAAGTCTGCCAAGAACAACAAATAGCCCAGAACCAGACAGATTTACAGCTGAATTCTACCAGATATTTAAAGAAGGATTGGTACCAATCTTACTTAAACTATTCCAAAAGATTGAGAAGGAGGGAATCCTCCCTATTCTTTCTACAAAGCCAGTATCACCTGGATGCCAAAGCCAGGAAAGGACATAACAACAATAACAACAAAACAAAATTAAAAACTACAGATCAATATCTCTGATGAACATAGATGCAAAAATTCCCAACAAAATACTAACAAACCAAATTCAAGAGAATATAAAAAAATAATTCACTATAATCAAGTGGGTTTCATCCCAGGGATCAGAGAAGGTTCAACATACACAAGTCAATAAATGTGATATATCATCACATAAACAGGATTAAAAACAAAAGCCATATGATCATCTCAATAAATGCTGAAAAAGCATTTGATAAAATCCAGCATCCCTTTGTGATAAAAACCTTCAACAAACTAGGCATAGAAAGAATATACCTCAAAATAATGAAATCATATATGGCAAACCCACAACCAACATCATACTGAATGGGGGAAAAGTTGAAAGCATTCCTCCTAAGAACTGGAACAAGACAAAGATGCCCGCTTTCACCACTTCCATTCAACATAGTACTGAAAGTCCTAGCCAGAGCAATCAGGCAAGAGAATGAAATAAAAGGCACCCATATGAGAAAAGAGGAAATCAAACTATCTCTGTTTAACCATGATATGACCTTGTGTTAGAAAACCCAAAAGACTCCTCCAAAAGACTCCTAGATTTGATAAATGAATTCAGTAAAGTCTCGGCTTACAAAATCAATGTACACAAATCAGTAGTACTGTTATATACCAACAATGACAGAGCTGAGAATCAAATCAAGAACTCAATCTCTATTACAATGGCTGTAAAAATAAAATAGAGTACTTAAGAATATACTCAACCAAGGAGATGAAAGATCTCTACAAGAACTACAAAACAGTGCTGAAAAAGAATCACAAGTAATACAAACAAATGGAACTACATCCCATGTTCATGTACTGGAAGAATTAGTGTCATAAAAATGACCACACTGCCCAAAACAATCTACATATTTAATGCAATTTCTTTCAAAATACCAACATCATTCTTAACAAAATTAGAAGAAACAATCCTAAAATTCATATGGGACCAAAAAGAAAAAAAAAAAAAGCCTGAATAGCCAAATCAATCCTAAGCAAAAAGAACAAATCTGGAGGCATCACAGTATTTGACTTCAAATTATATAAGGCTATAGCAACCAAACCAATATGATGCTGGTATAAAAGTGGATACATAGACAAATGGAATAGAATAGAGAACCCAGAAATAAAGCCAAATACAACCAACTGATCTCTGACAAAGGATACAAAAACACAAACCAGGGAAAGGACACCTTTTTCAATAAATGGTGCTGGGAAAATTGGATAGCCATATGTGAAAAATAAAACTGGATCCCTATCTCTCACCATATATAAAAATTAACTCAAGTTGAATTAAAGGCTTAAATCTAAGACCTGAAACCATCAACATTCTGGAAGCAAAGCTAGGAAAAACTTTTCTGGACGTTGTCCTAGGCAAAGAATTTATGATGAAGACCTCAAAAGCAAATGCAACAAAAACAAAAGTAGACAAATAGTTAATTAAACTAAAAAGCTTCTGCACAGAAAAAGAAATAATTATCAGAGTAAACATCCAACAGAATGGGATAAAACATTTGCAAGCTATGCATCCAACAAAGGACAAATATCCTAAATCTACAAGGAAATCAAACAATCAGCAAGAAAAAAATACAAGTAATCCCATTTAAAAATGTGCAAATTACATAGACATTTCTCAAAAGAAGATATACAAAAGCCATATGAAAAAAATGCTTAACATTATGAATCATAGAGAAATACATTAAAACCACAATGAGATACCACCTTACCTCAGCCAGAATGGCCATTAATAAAAAGTCCAAAAATAATAGATATTGAGTGGATGTGGTAAAAAGAGAACAATTCAATGCTGATGGTAGGTATATAAATTAGTACAACATCTATGAAAAATAGTATGAAAAATTCTCAAAAAGCTAAAAGTAGATCTACCATTCAATCCAGCAATCCCACTACTGGGTATCTACCCGAAGGAAAAGAAATCATTATATCAAAAGGACACCTGCATGCATGTGTTTATTATGGTGCAATTCACAACTGCAAAGATATGAAATCAACCTAAGTGCACATCAACTGATAAGAGGATAAGGAAAATGGGCTATAAATATATCACGGAGTACTACTTAAGCATAAAAAAGAATGACATAATGTCTTTTGCAGCAAGTTGGATGAAATTGGAGGCTATTGTTCTAATTAAAGTAACTCAGGAATGGAAAACCAAATACTGTATGTTCTCACTTATAAATGGGAGCTAAGCTGTTGGGTATGCAAAGGCAGATAGGGTGTCCAGATATAATGGACCCTGGAAACTCAGAGCGGGGAAAGCAGGAATGAGGTGAGGGATAAAAAAAAACTACCTATTGAGGTACAATATACACTATACTACATGTGATTTTATAGTTGACTTTATTTTCTAACACACTAGAAAATATTTTTTACTGTATAATTTAAGCCCAATTCATTTTGCCACTCGAGCAGAAGAGATGCCTTTAAAAATAACTATGAGTTATCTCTATTTATTCTTTGATTCTTAAATTCAATTTATTTGGGTATATGTTCATTTTGAATTTTCATCAAATTTATTTATAAAGTAATGAAATAAATATTTTTAATAATCAGTAAACAAAATAAGACATATAAGGAATAGTGGAGAATAAAAGGTAAAGAACTATTAGGTTGGTGCAAAAGTAATTGCTGGTTTTGTCACTGAAACATAGAATTCTATATCCAGCAAAAATTTACTTCAAAAATAAAAGCAAAATTAAGATGTTTTTAGATAAACAAAAGCAGAGAGAAACCAATTCCGAGACACATAATTATAATAACTGCTAAATAAATTCTTCATACTAGAAATTTAGATCTATTTAAAAAAGGAAGAGAACTTAAAATTATAAATACTTTTAAAAAATATAAACCATGTTGTATTTTTCTTCTCTCAATTTCTTTAAAAGATAACTTAGTTCCAGTTATAGTGGAATAACAGAACTAGACTTACCTTTCCACTATAAACAACTAGGAAGCTGAACAAATACATGAAACAATGTTTTCAACAAAAGACAACACGCAGCATGAGCTTATAATTCCTGTAAGAAGGAAAATATATAAAGGGAAAGATATGTAGCAGGCCTGTATTTCTGCTATTCTCATAGGAGGCACATTCTAAATGAAAGTATTAGGAGGAGTTTCCAAAACAGAATAAAAAGTAGTTTTGTTAGGTGATTATACAGAGTTCAGAGTTCAGGGAGGCTGAGGTAACTGGAATTCATGGGGCAGAGTTCTGTAGAGGAGGAAACTAAACAGAAAAAGAGATCCAGAAATTTGTATCTTAAATGTCCAGTTGAGTCTTTGCTGAATACCAAACTGCACATGTGTAGAGTGGAATTCCACAGGGATGGGCAAAGAGAGGCTGTGGAGCTATAAGCTGAGCAAAGGCTAGATCTCACACAGGACTGGGACACAATTGTATTCCAATCAGCAAGAAGAGCGAGCCCTTTTTAATCACCCAGGGCACAGAATAGAGACTCCTGGTGGGGGTTAGGGGGTTTCACACTTTATTAGTAAGGTGAAAATATCTCTAGAAAAAGTGAATTCTACTTTAGATTCACAACAACAAAAAGCTTAAAAACAACTTCTGAAAGTATTAAGATTACTGAAAATCATTTACTTTCCTGAAAAAATGAAGCATAATTTTATTGTTTAAAATGGCAACACATTGAGGCACTCGACAACAGAAAATTCATAATATCTAATGGGCAATTAAATATTTCTAGACGTGACAAGAAGAAAAATGTGACTAATAACAAGAAGTCAGTTAATAGAAATGAACCTCAAAATAAAAATGATAATGGGAATAGTAGGCAAACATGCTAAAATAGCTCTTACAAATACATTCAAGTATTTTAAGAAAACAAACATAATGATAAGAGAAATCGTACAAAAAGAACCAACTGATACTTTGGGAATGGAAAAATTCTAAACATTTCACATCTCAAATAAAGGCTCACTGGATGGGATTAACAAAAGATAAGACACAACAGGAAGAAACATGAGTGAACTTGAAAACATGAAATAGAAAAGATCCTATTTGAAGCACAGAGAGAAAAAAGAATAAAAAGAGCAGTGCCTTAGTGATGGGTAAAATAATATCAAGCATAGTCTAATGTAAAAGAAATATCAAGGTGGTAGACTTATACCCAATCATATCAACAATTACATTGAAGTTAAAGGGCATAAACCATCCAATTAAAAAGCAGAGATTGTGAGACTAGTTAAGAATGCAAGACCTGATTATGTGCTGTTGAAAAGGAATCCACCAAAAAATATAGTTTAAAAGTAAAATGATAGAAAAGATATGCCATTAGTCACTCATACATTGCTAGTGAGAATGTAAAATGGTATCGTCATTCTGGCTGGTGAGAATGTAAAATGGTATCATCATTCTGGAAAGGAGTATGGCAGTTTCTTACAAAACCAAACAACCTAATAAATGGTATCTACAAAAAAACATGTAGCTAACATAGTGCTCAGCGAAAGAAAGACAGAGTCTGCCCATTGTACCCACTCCCAATATCATAATCAAGGCAAAAATATTAATCCTCACTACCTCTTTTCAATATTTTACTGTAGGCTTCAAATGATACAATCTTGTATATATTATTTATTTTCTTGTAAAAATAAAGCATAGTTCTATTTTCCATTAAATTCCATAAAATCCTAATGAATCTACAAAAAAGTTGCCAAAAGTAATGTGAGTGTAGCAAAATCACAGGATAAAAGAACAGAAAAATTAATTGCAATTCCATATACTAGTAATGAAATTAGAAAATGAAATTGAAAAAACATTACCTTTTACAGTAACATCAAATTTGGAATTCTTCAAGATAAATTTAACAATTATAGGCCAGATTGTACAATGCAAATGACAAAACATTGTTGAGTGAAATTAAAGAAGACCTAAGTAAATTGAGGGATAAGCCAATATTCCCAGATGAGAGGACTCAATATTGTTAAAATGACAGTTCACCTTAAATGGTCCATAGATGCAATGGAATCCTACCAACAATCTCAGAATGTTTTCCTTTGCAAACTATATAATCTAATTCTAATATTTTATGGAACAGCAAAGGACTGAGGTCAAAATAATTTTTAAAAGAGGAAGAAATTCAGAGGATTAAACTACTTGATTTTAATACTTACTATGAAGCTGTAGTAAACAAGACACTGTGATACTGATGTAAGGATAGATAAATATGCCAATGGGACAAAACAGAAAATTCAGAAACAGACCCACACATACCTGGTTAATTGCTTTTTTAACAAAGGCATCAAGATAATTCAATGAGGATAGGATAGTCTTTTCAACAATGGTGTTGGAACAATTGGCTATCCATTAGAAAAATAATAAACCCCAGCATTTAACTTATTCCTTACACAAATATTATCTTCAAATTAATCTTAGATCTAAAAGTAAAAGCTAAAACTGTAAAACTTCTACAAGAGAACATTGAGGAAAATCTTTGCAAACTCAACAGAAGCAAAAAATTGTATAGATAAAATTTAAAAAACTGTGAATCATGAAAATTGTTAAACATTGTTTAGTTTTCACAAGCATTAAAAACTTTTGCTCTTTGTCATTGTTGGGGAAATGAAATTCCTATATACCAATAATAGACTAAAAGAGAGCCAAATCAAAAGCGAACTGCTATTCACAATTGCTACAAAGAGAATAAAATTCTTAGGAATACAACTAACAAAGGATGTAAAGGACCTCTTCAAGGATAACTATGAACCACTGCTCAAGGAAATAAGAGATGACACAAACAGATGGAAAAACATTCCATACTCATGGTTAGGAAGCATCAATATTGTGAAAATGGCCATGCTGCCCAAAGTAATTTATAGATTCAATGTTATCCCCATCAAGCTACCTATGACCCTCTTCACAGAACCGGAAAAAACCACCTTAAACTTCATATGGAACTGAAAGAGAGCCCACATAGGCAAGAACAATCCTAAGCAAAAAGAACAAAGCTGGAGGCATCACGCTACCTGACAAACTATACTACAAGGCTACAGTAATCAAAACAGAGATATAGATCAATGGAACAGAACAGAGGCCTCAGAGGCAAAGCCACATATCTACAACCATCTGATCGTTGACAAACCCGACAAAAACAAGCAATGGAGAAAGGATTCCCTGTTTAATAAATGGTGTTGGGAAAACTGCCTAGCCATGTGTAGAAAGCAGAAACTGGACTCCTTCCTTACACCTTACACTAAAATTAACTCCAGGTGGATTAAAGACTTAAACATAAGACCTAACACCATAAAAACCCTAGAAGAAAACCTATGCAAAACCATCAGGACATAGGCATAGGCAAGGACTTCATGACTAAAACACCAAAAGCATTGGCAACAAAAGCCA
Source organism: Cacajao melanocephalus (assembly GCA_963573385.1). Classification (NCBI taxonomy): domain Eukaryota; kingdom Metazoa; phylum Chordata; class Mammalia; order Primates; family Pitheciidae; genus Cacajao; species Cacajao melanocephalus. Next base: position 187,010 of record CAUYLG010059231.1, read on the forward strand.
AAATAGACAAATGGGATCTAATTAAACTCCAGAGCTTCTGTACAGCCAAAGAAACTATCATTAGAGTAAACTGGCAACCAACAGAATGGGAAAAAAATTTGCAATCTACCCATCTGACAAAGGGCTAACATTCAGAATCTACAAAGAACTAAAAAAGATTTACAAGAAAAAAACAAACAACCCCATTCAAAAGTGGGCAATGGATATGAACAAACACTTTTGAAAAGAAGACATTTATGAGGCCAACAAACGTAAGAAAAAATGCTCATCATCACCGGTCATTAAAGAAATGCAAATCAAAACCACATTGAGATACCATCTCATGCCAGTTAGAATGGTGATTATTAAAAAATCTGGAGACAATAGATGCTGGAGAGGATGTGGAGAAATAGGAACACTTTTACACTGTTGGTGGGAGTGTAAATTAGTTCAATGATTGTGGAAGACAGTGTGGTGATTCCTCAAGGACCTAGAAATAGAAATTTCATTTGACCCAGCAATCCCATTACTGGGTATATATCCAAAGGATTATAAATCATTCTATTGTAAAGACACATGCACACATATGTTCATTGCGGCACTGCTTACAATAGCAAAGACCTGGAACCAACCCAAATGCCCATCGATGATAGATTGGACAAGGAAAATGTGGCCTATATACACCATGGAATACTATGCAGCCATAAAAAATGATGAGTTCGTGTCCTTTGTAGGGACATGGATGAATCTGGAAACCATCATTCTCAGCAAACTGACACATGAACAAAAAATCAAACACTGCATGTTCTCACTCAGAGGCAGGTGTTGAACAATGAGAACACATGGACACAGGGAGGGGAGCATCACACACTGGGGTCTGTTGTGGGGGAATAGGGGAGGGACAGTGAGGGGTAGGGAGGTTGAGGAGGGATAACGTGGGGAGAAATGCCAGATATAGGTGATGGGGGGATGGAGGCAGTAAACCACATTGCCATGTATGGACCTATGCAACAATCCTGCAGGATCTGCACATGTACCCCAGAACCTAAAGTGCAATAAAAAATATATATAATCTGTTTTAGTTCTTTGTAGATTCTGGATATTAGCCCTTTGGACACAGGCAGGGGAGTATCACACACTGGGGTCTGTGGGGGGGAATAGGGGAAGGACAGTGGGGGGCGGGTCGTTGGGGAGGGATAACATGGGGAGACATGCCAGATATAGGTGATGGGGAGGAAGGCAGCAAACCACACTGCCATGTGTGTACCTATGCAACAATATTACATGTTCTTCACATGCACCCCAAAACCTAAAATTCAATAAAAAATAAAAAATGCAATAAAGATATGTATTTTATATTTATGTGCATATATAAAATATATATATGTGTGTGTGCATATATATATATATGTATCTATATATAAAGAAAATGAAAAAGGCAAGCCATAGACTGGAAGGAAATATTTGTCTCACATGTATCTGACAAAAAACTTCTATTTGAAATATATAAAGAACACTTACAGTTTTATAATAAAAAGACAAATGATCCAATAAAGATTTTAACAGGCACTTCACAAAGGCAGATATACAAATAGATTCTAAGAGAGAGCATATGATCAGAGAAAAGAAAAGCATTTCATAATAATAAAATGAGGGCATTATAACGAATTCATTAGGAAAACATGACAATCACAAATCAGTTTTCACTTTGTAGCAAAGCTTTTACATTTATGAAATGAAAACTGACAGAACTAAAGGAAAATACAGCAAAATCCTCACATAAGATGAAATTTTTAAGAGTTCTCATTCCAAATGTCCCACGTTACAACTTTTCTGCAATGTATGTTACTCTGAAGGAGCCTTCTCAGCTTCAGAAATGTCAGGTAGCTGGGGAGAATGAAAAGGAGGAGACCTGTGTTCTGGGACTAATCTGACCCTTAGGATCTTTGAGCAAATATCAGTTAGTCATTCAACAAATATGTATCGAGCTTCACCCATGGGACCCAGATTCCCTAGAGACAGCAATCTAGAAACAATCTGTTCTCTGGACTTATGGTTTAATGGAGCACATGGTGAGTACGTCTCCGAGACTCAGTTTTTCTGTTTCTGAAATGTGGGCCACAGCAACAATATGGAAATATCATAAATGGCCAGCCACATATGGATGCACAAATACACTGGGGTATAATCGTGAGAATCTACATAGTGGTGAAATGGATCAACTGGAACTACATTTATCAATGTGAGTAAATATATAAAGTGAACTGGAGAATGACATATTGGTAGATTATTCATATAAGATTTTAAAATGTGCAAAACAATAATGGATTATAGGCACATATCTACAGTAAAGGCAAAAAACCTTGCACAGGAATAATATATCAAATGTGGAAAAAGATCTTTGGACTTTTATGGTAGGAAAAAGAGGTCTTGAAAGTTATAAACGTAAGATAAAATTTAGTAGAAAGATTGGAAGGTAAAATGGAAAAAATATTTCAGAAACTATAGAAAAAGAAATGAAAATTAGCAGCGAAAAGATATAAAATTAGAGGAATAATCCAGGAAGTAAGGTAACTAAATATCAGGAGTTCAAAAAAGAAGCCAGAGAAGACAAAAGGGAGGAAAATTTCAGTGAAATAAAAATTTTCCACAACTAAAGTCTGTGAGTGTTCAGGGCCTACTGACTATCTATCACAATGGTTTAAAATAGGTCCACATCCAAGGATATGCATGTGAAGTTCCAGAATATTGACGTATTTGCCAAGATTATTAATGCCAGCTCCTGAAGCAGGCAACCCTCAAAAATCTCAGTGGCTTAACAAAACCACTTGTTTCTCATTTATGCAAAATCTAGTGCAGAAGTATTTAATCTTTTGGCTTTCCTGGGCTACATTGGAAGAAGAATGATCTTGGGCCACATATAAAATACAGTAACACTGATAGCTGATGAGCTAAAAAAAAAAATTGCAAAAAAGTCTCATACTGTTTTTAAAACATTTACAAATTTGTGTTGGGCCACATTCAAAGTCATACTGGGCTGCATGAGACCCATGGGCTGAGAGTTGAACGGGCTTGGTCTAATGTGTTTCTGGTGGTCCCACTTCATCTTGTAAACATGTCACTTGAATCATGTGTCCCTTGAAGTACCTGTGGCAAGAGAAAATAGGATTGAAGGAAGCACACTGGCTTTTAGCTTCCTTAGCTTGAAGGTGACATGTGTCACTTCTGCCAGGCCACTTGCAAGAACATGGCTCCAATCTAACTATGGGAGAGGCTGAAAAACCCAGAGGGGCACATAACAATACTTGATGTTTTGTACACCAATATGAGTTACAAAAGGAAGATCCCATACATTTTCAAAGAAAACCAAACCGTTCATACAAAAAAGATCAGGAACCAAAAAGGCTTTGGATTTCTCAATAGCAACATGGGAAAGCAGAAAAAGTGAAGTAATGCTTTTAAAATTTTCAATGTAAGCAACTTATATGTAGAACTATTTACCCAGCCAAACTATCAGTCAAGGGTCAGTGCAGAGTAAACCCATTTTCAGACATTGAAGGTCTCAGCTTGGCTTTCCATGTACCTTTTTTCAGGAACCTACCACAAAATGTGTTCCATTAAGTGAGGAAGAGGAAGACAAAGGATCCAGGAAGTAAGGGACCCAATACAGGAGAGAAGTGACAATTCTCAGGATGACGATGAAGGGAGATCCTGTGATGAGAACTGTGCACTTGGCAGAGAAAAACAAACAAACAAACAAACAAACAAACAAACAAACAAATCAACCAGTCACATAGTAGCAGGTGAGAAAACTCCAAGAGAGGCTTCTTCTAGAAGATACAGTTGACAGATTACCTGGAGTATCTGAATATGTTGAGAGAAAATGTAAACAGTTGGCACTGAGTTTGTTGAATTAATCATAGTTAGGAAAATAAGAAAATGGGGGAAAAGATAATTATTAAATCTAGAGAAAGCAAAAAGTTTTGCAGGGAAGGAATTAATTAGCGCTTGCTGTAGAACTCAGCTGTGAGCTGCATAATAGTCATCATTCCAAATATTGTTCTAATCAAAGTTGTGATCTAAGTATATTGGGAGGTTGGAGGAATGAAAAGAATGTATGTGGCAGAGTGGGCAGGGGTGGGGGGAAGGAAAGAGCCAGACTTCACCTTCTACTGTGAAAACTTAGTTGATAATTCCTAAAACTGGAAAAAAAATGTAGTAAATATTTTAAGCGATAGGAAGTAAGTACCCAAGGAACCCAAAGAACCAGCAAGAGGAAATGCACAGGGTTGCCTTGGGGAGAAAGAAATGCAGAGGGTGGGGAAGCTGGGAACTGCTGTTTTACTTCATCAACTTTGATCTGTTTGACTATGTGCTTGTATAACTTTGATTAAAAACAGCTAAAAAAAAGATAAACCAAACTCTAGCTTGATGTAGTATAATACGAGTTTTATAAAATTCTCTGCATTATATTTTATAGACCCATACATGGGATGTGTATGCACCAAACAGAAAACAGTACTACCTCTGGGGAGGTGAGCCTGGTATAGTGTTTAGTGGAGAATTTAGTTTTATTGTCATAAAATGCATTCATGTGTTGCTTGTGAAATTAAGCATAAATAAACAACAAATAATAAAAGACAAAAATGTATTTTAGATCTGGAATGTAATGGCCTAATTAAAAAGCCATTTTTGAACTTACCCCACTTTTGCGGGGTTGACAGTGGAAGTGTCAACAGGGAGAGTCAAGCTGAGTAAAGAGGTGACCATGGGAGGACGTAGCAGGGGGTGGCACTAAGGGAGGAACAATGCAGGGGACCTTTACTTTGCCTCACTGTCCATAACTGTATGTGACTCATCTGGTCCAAGGCCTACAAAGAAATTTTCACATTTTCAACTAGAAAATCCATTCAGGTGGAAACTGATTACTACTGTCTCCATATTCCAGCCTTGAGAGAAAGCCCAGATACAGGGTGGGGCTGGATGAGGACTTGCTCAGTGTCAGGCACTAAATTAGGATTGGTGCTGAGTTGCCCAGGAGTTTTATCCATGGTTAGAGCTTCTTACTGCTGAACACTCAGACAAATGGATCTGGATTTGAATTCCAAGTTCCCTACTTACTGATCACGTGAGGTTGGCAAGTTCCTTAACTTCCCTGAGCTTTAGCATACTCACTTAAAATGATGATAATGCATGGAACATCCTTAGCGACTATGTACTATATGCCTGGCACACAGCAAGTACTCAATCTATGTTGATAACAATAAATACAATAATCAGAAAGTTGGCCAGGTGTGGTGGCTCATGCCTGTAATCCCAGCACTTTGGAAGGCCGAGGTGGGTGGATCATCTGACGTCAGGAGTTTGAGACCAGTCTGGCCAACATGGAGGAACACTGTCGCTACTAAAAACATAAAAGTGAGCCAAATGTGGGGGTGCATGCTTGTAATCCCAGCTACTCAGGAGGCTGAGGCAGGGGAATCGCAGCCAAGATGGCGCCACTGCACTCCAGCCTGGGTGACAGAGCAAGACCCTGTCTCAAAAAAAAAAAAAAAAAAAAAAAAGAAAATCAAACCTTTTACTTGCCCTTCCTCCTCCCTCTGAAATCAAATGACACGTTCTAGATCCAAGCAGATACGCTCACGGTTATCTGTTGTTTTGGGTTATCCATAGACATTAAATGCAGTATTAAACTTTTATTTTGATATATTATAGGCATATCAAAAGTATAAGTAATAATATATCAAACATCTGTGTACCTACTAGATATAAATATGTTTATCAAAAGCATAAATATTAGGTACACAGATGTTTGATATATTATTATTTATACTTTTGATCAAAAGTATAAATACTTCAAAAGATAAAATGCTTCAGGTTCAATTAAAAACTTCTGAGTGCATCTTCCAGTTCCTCTCCTCCCCAGAGATAATAATTTTTCTAAGTTTGGTATATTGTTCCCATGCTTGTTTTACTAGAAAAACATGTGTCCATAATCTATTAGTAAAGATTTTTGTGGTAAGGGTATAATGCTTCCATAATTATTGACACGTGTATACAACTGAGTCATCTGAGCTTCATCCTGATAAAGCAGATCCTCCTCAATTTCCCCTTGCTTTCACCAATATCCTGTCAAAAATGCAGTCTTACTGCCTGTGCAGTCCTGTGAATGAGAGAGGTCCTGACCCAATCACATGCAGGAAGGAAAAGAAATTCCTCAGAATTCCTTACCTTACATTTCTACCATGTGCGTTACCCTGGAAGAGCCTCTTTGGCCTCAGGGAATGTCAAGAAGTTGGGTAAAATGAAAGGGAGAGATCTGTCATCTGACACTGAGTTTCTTTGAGGAAACTTCATTCAGTCATTCAACAAATATGTATTGAGCTTCATGTATGTGCCCAAGATTCCCTAGAGGCAGCAATCCAGATGCAATCTGTTCTTTGGATTTATGGTTTAATGGAGCACACAGGTGAGTACACATCTCTGAGACTCAAGACTCCCCTCGGCTTTGATTGGGTTCCTGGATTTCTGCCTATTCCTCATTACCCGACTTGTTGCCACAACCAGATGCACCTTCCAGCCTAACTTGAACTATTTTTGAAAGGCTCCAAGGGAAGCTCTCTCCATTCAGACAGCAGCTCCAGGGAGGTTTATTGTGTTCCCGGCAACTTCAGAATGGGGGTTGGTACTTCCAGGCAGAACCAGTCCTGTGACATGTAAAGGCTTAATTTACCCACCCAGAATGAAGTGCCTGCTGGGCACTTAATTCACAGTCTCCTGTTTACAGGTTGCTCCAGCCCTGCGGCCCCTGCTTTCACCCCTGCATGCGGGGTCCCGGTGGCTCACTGCAGGCCCTGTGCCCTCTTCATGACACACTGTGCTGGGATGGTGTCCTCTGTGGAAACCTCTTGAGTGCAAATGGCCCCTTTATGACAGAAACACAAGAACATCCCCCAAGGGTGCTGTTTGCTGTGGTAGTCTGTCTACAGATTTTCCCACCAGGATCCTGGAGCAGGTCCAGTTTGGAATTGCCACTGTCATGAGAAGGGAACAGATAACCGTGGAATGAAGTAATAGGCCTTCCCCTTTCCCTCTTCAACCCTTTGATTTCAGAGGATCTGTACTCACTATTAGTGGTCAGGAGTCCAGCAGCTTCTTTTTGAATGAAGAAGATATGGGAAAAAGAGGTTTTTTAGGCACTTAAAAGTGGTAACAAATAACCCACGAAACTACTATCTGCAGCTTCAGCCACCCTTGCTGTGAACCTCCCTGGATCTTAGCCAGGAAAACAACTCAAGCCAACCCCCCAAATAGGCTCCTTGCAGACACTTTCTTAAAAAGAAAAATAAAACAAAATCTAAAAAAACAACAAAAAAATTTCATCCAGAAGCAATAATGTTTGTAGAATGCATTTCTACTATTGCTCACTTGGCTCAAGTTTATCTGTGAAAAATATGTTATTGACTGACAAATAGCATGGCTGTCAAGAAATTTATCACCATTTTCCCCACAAAGCAGCAGGTTTCAGATTCAAATAAGGCTCTGCACTGCGATTTCACCTTTACCACGGCTGTCAAGCAAAGGTCTGTGAGGTGTGGAGAAGACTCCTGTTGAGGGTGGTCCCCACGTTATTCCTTGCATTTTCTAGAAGGCCTTTCAGATTGAATAGATGGCCGTTTATTGAAAAAGGCCAGTCGGCTGCAGTGGCTCACCCAGCACTTCGGGAGGCCAAGGTGGGCAGATCACAAGGTCAGGAGTTCGAGACCAGCCTGGCCAACACAGTGAAACCCCATCTGTACTAAATATACAAAAATTAGCTGGGTGTGGTGGTGCACACCTGTAGTACTAGCTACTCAGGAGGCTGCAGCAGGAGGATCACCTGAACCTGGGAGGTGGAGGTTGAAGTGAGCTGAGATTGCACCACTGCAATCTAGATTGGGTGACAGAGGGAGACTTTGTCTCAAAAAAAAAAAAAAAAAAAAAAGAAGGCCTATATTGTGTTAGAGATACCTCACTATGTAGGCACTTTTGCAAATTTTGGCTCTTTTGGGCTTCAGGACAACCCTTCTTGGTAAATATTACCACAAACTTCATTTCACAGAAAAACAAAATGAAGAGCAGAGAAGGGGAAGCAACTTGCTCAGAAAGTAGCAGATTATTCTGGTTTTATGAAGCTCAGTTAGGGTTTCTTACTGTCCTTATAACCACTTATTCATTTTTTAATGACAACTTAATGAGAGAAGTTAATAAGTGACTACCCAGAGTCATAGCCATGTCCTGCCATTTTAGAACTGTGCCTTGCAAACCTGACCTCTACCTGAAATTCTGGACTGATTTCCAACTGTCTACTCAACATCTCCCTTGGATAGCTAGTATGCTTCTCCAACTTGACAAAGCCAAAATAGATCTTTTGAGGTTTACCCCAAGTCAGCTACTCCCACAGTTTTCTCTATTTCTGTAAATCTCCCCACTACGTACCCACTAGCCCAAGCCAAAGTCTCATCCATGAGAAATCCTATTGAAAAATGCAACAAAATCAGTGCACTTCTTTCTTCTCTGCCATTACTGCTCTAATCCTTTTTCTGTTTCTTGCCAAGACTACTGTGAAGAGTGGTAGCAGCCTGTCCTCTGGTTCTTCTATTTTTACTCTTCTCCTCGATCCCGTCTCCATTTTCCATACACAAATCAAATAACCATACAGTTTCTTACTCAAAACTCTTCAATGGCTTGACCCTTCAGTGGCTTTTAGGTTAAAATCATAACTCCTACATGACTTCCTTATTTGACCCTCATCTCACACCAATCTCACATTCCCCACCATGCCAGCTACTCTGGCATCCCCTCTGTTTCTTGAACATGCCAAGCCAATGTCATTCCTGCCTCAAGACAGGTGTTACTCTCTTTGCCTCTGATTGTTGCATGCCTGGCTCCTGCTTGGCATTAGATCTTAAATGTCTCTTCCTCAGAGAAGTCTTTCCTGATCACCCAACTTAAAATAAAACTCAGTTATTTTCTATGACATCATCACCCTTTTCCTAATTTTTCTTTATAGTACTTACAGATATCTGGTTGTATTCATGCACTTATATATTTACCTCCCCCTGTAGAATGTAGACTTGGACTGGTCTTTCTTATTTATCTCCAACATCCAGAACAGTTTTCTCCAATACCTAGAACAATGCATGGCACATAATAGGCATATCATGGGAATGCTTTTGTGGGCAGCAGCAAAGAATGGTTTCTGGGAGATTTTTATAAGTGTCTTCTATGACCCAGTCCTCAGAGGTAGAGATGTACACTGTTCTGTGTTATATGTCCAGATAAAAAGGTGACAATTTCAGAGATTAATGTTACAATCGAGGTCACAAACCTGGTTGGTGACAGAGTTATAACCAGACCTCAGGTCTCTTTTCAAGGGACCACAGTCATCTGTCTCTCACTCTGTCTCCATGATGTCAAGGGCTTGCTGCGTGACTATTGAAATCCTCTTCACCTTCCTTAAATAAAAGTGTTTCTCTAATTAATTCAAATAATTCACTCATTTATTTGATCTTCATGCATGTATTCAACAAACATATACTCAATGTTCAGTGTTTCCAAACACTTTGATATTATTGTAGAAAAGGTTCTGTATTTGTGGCTTGAGCTTTCTGAGAAAAAAAAAAAAAAGGAACTGATTGCAGCTGCTGGGGGATTTCTGGCCAATCAGAAGGAACATTTGACTAAAGAGCTGAATCTACTCCTAGGAGACCGAGAGTTGGCCTGTGGGAAAAATTTTTGAAGATTCCATTGGCCCCACATCCCCCTCACTATGTTTGTCATCAGAAGTTATATAGGTACCACTGTGTGTGGACCTCTGGGACTAGCGATGTGGGAATCCTTCCCCATGGACCCTTGGCTTGACAGCCTGGGGTCTAGTTGAAACTTTACAGGTATGTACAGGTGAAGGCAAATGGTATGACTCACGGCAGAACAATGACAAAGATGTGTTGGACTCTAGCCTTTTTGGTCACATTTTGAACACTTTGTCCTACTAGTCCTGCCCTTCCCTAATGTTACATATCCTGAAGAAAAAGACTGAACCATATATTTTAAGCAAATGTCATGTGAGTGAGCCTATCCTGCTACTTTAGTTACATTTGTAGTTCTCCCTCTACTTGGTCCTCCCCATCCCCATTCCCTATCTACTTTCCCCCATAGCATTTATTAGTCTCAAACCCTCTAGATAATATATTACTTCTTTGCTTATTGCAGCCTCCCTCCAGCAGAATGAAGGTGGGATTTTTTTGTGTGCTTTGTTCACATCTGTATCCCTAGCACCTTTACGAGTGTCTGGACATTAGAGATGATTAGTAACTATTTGTTGAATGAAAAAATGCATCAGACACCATGAAGTATGCAATATTTTTTGACCTAGAAATTCTATTTCTGGGAATCCATTCTTCATAAATAGGCGTGAATGAATGGAAAATAAGTGAACTAGTATCGTTCATTTTCTTATTACTTAGAAGTGTGAAAAATGAGAAAAAGCATTAAGCAATAAGGGGTTATTTAAATAAACTGTGGTACATTTATACAATAGAATGTTATGACCTTAAAATTCATGTTTGAGAAGAATACTTCATAACATGAGGACACGTTAGGATATATTGTTAAATGCAAATAATGAGTATTGTGTAATTTGATTGCAAATTTGTAAAATGCCTATGTATGCATGTACAGAAAATATAGTGGAAAGATAACCAAAATTTGACAGCAGTTATCTCTGGGAGATGGAGTAACAGACTATTTCAGTTTTCCTTTATTGTGTTTTTCTCTGTTTTGAACTTTTCTATGATAAAAAGAGGAGACTGGTGATGGTGGATGTTTCCCTTTGCCCTGGAGGACTGGGAGAAATGGCCTTCTCTTTGTTACCTCCAGGTAACCGCAATCTCAGGGAGACCCCTCTCACACTGATGCTGGGGCTTGGCCATGTGGCTTGCTTTGGCCAATGGAGCTTTAGCAAATACGAAACAGAGTTTTAAAAAGGACTGATGCGTTGGGGCTATCTTGCTGCTGGGAGTTGTTCCCCCATCAAGTGAACAAACCTGCACGGATAAAAGATTGATGGGAGAACAAACCTCAGAATAAGAAGCTATATGATGAGAAGCTTCAGCTTTCTCAGCCATGCCAGTCATCCCAACTGAGAGACCTCAGACATGTGAGTGAGGCCATTCGAGACCTCCCAATATGGTGGCTACTAAACATTTAAAACATGGGTGGTCCACATGCAGATATACTGTACGTATTGTATGAAATGCATACTGGATTTTGAAAACTTGTATGATAAAACAAATGTCAAATATTTTATTAGTAATTTTTCTGTTAATTATATATAGTAATAATTTTTTGAGTACATTGGGTTACATTTTAAAATATTATTTAAATTAACTTTACTAGTTTCCATTAATTTTAAAAAATGTGGCTACTTGAAAATTTTGAATACATACATGGTCTGTATTATATTTCTGTTGGACAGCTCTATCTTAGACCATGTAGCCATAGCCAAGTCCTCTCAGACCAAAACCACCTAAATGATCCAGGATCGAAGCACATAAATTAGTTGTTGCTGTAAATCACTGATTTGAGATCTTTTGTTCTGTAGCAAAAACTCTCTAATATCACAAGTTTACTGTATTTCTCAGATCCTACCAGCTTCACTTCTTGGCCTTATAGGAAGGAGCCAGGGTCCCAAAGAAGTCTGGGGAGAGCAGGATGTGGCAGAGAACAGTGACTGATGCCTTCATGTGGAACAGGGAGCGTTGGTGAAAGGCTGCAGAGTCTGGGGGAGGGAGAGACTGAGGGTTCTTGGCCTTCTGAGATTCCCAGTTTGGAAGGCACACTTGCTCAGCCTGCAGCCTGGAGAGCAGAGGCTTGGGAAACGCTGGAAAGGCCCTTTCTCCCCTTTCCCACTCACACCCTCCTTTCCTATCTGCCCTGTCTGTGCTCTGCTGTCCTATCCCACAGAGTTCTGTGGGAAAAAACACTACATCAACAACAACAAGATAATAAACGGCATGTCAATGAGAGAGCAGGAGAGGGGAGGGGGAGAGGGTGATTCTGGCAGCAATACCCCATCATCTAGTGCCTCTGCACTTCCCTCACCTCCCTCCTCCCTGAACCAGATGGGACTGGAAGGCAGAGCTGAAGGAAGCCATAGAGATCGCCCACCTAACCCCTTTCTCTTACAGATGAGGAAACTGGGCCCCAAAGACATTAGCCGATTTGCCTAGGGTCACACAAGAAATTTGTGATGGTCAGATCAAGAATTCAGTTTCCAGACTCTCAGTCCAGTGCTCTTTCTGCCACTCCCCATGATACCGACTTGTCAGGTATCAGTTATGTTACATTCAGCCTTGGCTTTTGGAGATCCATTTCCAAGAGCAGTGTGAATCCAAGGATTTCTTTTTGCCTGAGCACTGTTTCTCTCTCTGAGCGGATTCCTCCTCTGCTACTTAACTTTGGCTCTAAGATGTCAAAGGTTCAGAGTCCATTCCCATTGGGGCCTCTCTCCTTCTGCAGTGCTCTCCTTGAGTGGACTCTCATTCTGCCCCTCTTACCTTCTGCTGTATGCTGACTAAACAGAGCTGTGGGCCCTGGAATGCTTCTGCAGCCAGCACACAGAGACGGATCCTGTAGCACAGGGACAAGGATTGACAGCTCTGGGACTGATGTGGAGGAGAGTGAGGAAGTCCTGGAGGCACCACTTCTCTCCCTGTGCATGCCCAAAGGATGAGCTGGGCTGGGATGATCCTCATATCTCCTCTGCTTCTCAGCACAGCACACTTTGGAGGCCAGTTCTCTCTCATACTTGCACCATTTACTGCCTCACTGCATTTATCATGTGACTCCAAGTGGACAATCTGTGGCTGTTCTCCATGATTTAAGCACATGCTGAGATGCTGGAATCATCTCAGGGATGCTGGCATCCTCCCGGATACATCCCTGCACCCCCAGCTCAGTTCCTTGATGGAATCAGCTCACTGATTTATCTCTGTTTCTCTTTAGCTGTTGTTGGCCAAATCCTGGGGCTGATTGCTAGGCCATCGCCAAACACAGCCTTGCTTATCTTCAGGATTCCACGATCTTTGACTCTTTTCTCCTGTGCATTCAATCTCTTCACTTTGCTGTGTCAGTCAAGTGTTCTTTCCCTCTTGGTTCTCCTCGCCGACTCTGTCCCCTATCTGGGTGAAGGCACACAGTGCTTTCCTTCTAGGACCTTGCTTCCTTTCCTTGGGACAGAAGAGTTCACGCCTGAAAGGCTGTCTACTGTCAACAAAACAACATTGAAAGAAGCATTGAAACCAATAACCTAAAAAGGATCTGATTTTTTAAAAAGTCGGTCCAGTATCTAGAACTTGGTCCCCATGACGCTAAGCATCTTCTTCTTTTAAAAGCATTTTCCACTTCTTACCCAGATGTTTGAAGTCAGGAAGATGTCCAGAATATTGCATAATTACAAGGCTGCTCACTCTCAGTTTCAGGAGGCAAACGTGGCCCAATCCAGGGAAATCAGCTGTTGGCACATGATGGCCATCACAGAGCTGAGGAGCTGGCCTTTGGGTAATTTCTGGTCCACATGACAAACACTCAAGGTAAGTCAGAGCAGAAGAGCTACATGAAGTAACGGGCAAGTTGCTAAGAGAAAAGGGTGTGGTGCTATCCAGGAACCAACGAAAAACCTCTTGCAAGGCAGATTGAGAATTTTAGAACAGCACTTTCGGATCCAGCTGCCCCATGACATCTGTTAACACAAAAGGCAGAGCTATTTCCTGGAAAGGCTCTTAGTGTTTACAAGGGTGAGACCCTCCTGATGTTTTTGCAACTTTAATTAAAGAGACGAGGGATGGATTCACATCCTCAGCATTTCCCGCGGGGGAACACACAGGCTGGTTGTGCACAATGCTCTGCATTCAAATGAAAAGAGAAAAAGTCAATCAGGTATCCAGATGTTTTTGAATTTTACATGGACATAGCCACAGTGGGGATTTGCTCCATGATAGTGATATATTATTCTTGCAAGATGGAGGGAGAAACATGTTCTGAAAGGAAGAAGAGGGTGTTTTCTTCATACCCTTTTGCACTTTCTTCTCCTTTTTGGGTTTATGGTTTAACAACATCCAGCAAAACAGAACATGGAGACTGAGGACAGAAAACAGAAAGAAGCAGAGGGCAAGACCCTTCTTCCAAATTGCAGGTGGGTGCTGCTGCATAGAAACAGCCTTGGTATAGGGTAGGAGTTGTGGAAACAATACTCAGGCGGAGCCTGGCAGCTCTAGGGTGAAGGCGCAGATACGTAGTACATGGGCACTCAGAAAGTATGAATGGCATTAAACATGACAGTTTCTGTTTCTCAAATAGTTTAATCTTTCTTTCTTTGAAGTCTAAAATTTCACCGTTAGAAATCTAGTTCTTTGACTTAATGAAAAGGTTCTCGGACAGAAGTGTGCATGAGAATCATCCTAGAAATACGTTAAATTGCAGGTTTCTGGGCCGGGGCCATTCTCAGAGATTGTGATTCAGCAGGTCTGGGATGGTTCCCATGAATGTGCGCTATGCACAAGTACCCCAAATGGTTCCAGCATGTCTCTGCTTGTGAGACAATTAAGGCATTGCCTATTCCAGCTGTTCTCCTTCAAAAGAAGACACACAAACTACAAAGAGTGATCGTCCAGCCACAGTATGGGAACCAGGCTCCAGAACACCTAGGGTCTAATCTCAGCTCCCCGTCCTTCTAGCTCTGTGATTTTGAGCCATACAATTAAACTCCAAGAAATTCCATTTCCCCATCCACAAAATGGAGAATAAAATTTTAGCCTTACTACCCTTCTGACTGATGGCTCAAGGTAATAACATTATTAAATAAAATTATTAATGTAAAAGCGTTGAAGAGGCTTTGAAAAGCATTTCATTCTATACACATAGAAACTGTTCTTATTATTTTCCGTTATCACCCATTGATACATGCATTTGGATTAGTTTTCACGATTAAGCATTAGGGTAAGAGGTGAACTTAGAGCATAAGGGTTAGCTCAAAAAGAGAAGGTGTGGGTAGTGCCACTATGGCTTGCTCAAGGCTGCCAGGAAGGCTCAGGAGGCCAGTGAGATGGGGAGAAAGACAGGCAAAGTGTGGAGGTGAGGGTGGGGCTGAGCGTCAGAGAAAATCTGAACTTCACAGTTTTGTTTCAGGTTTCAGCTTATTGGGCACTAATAATGTGCTTGGGGTGAGTTCTGTGTTTTTTACTCTCAAGATATTTTAATAAGCCTTGAGAGACCCAAACAGCAGAGTGTAGGAGGACCGTTTTTTGTGGAAAAATAAATAAAGAAGAGGAACATTATGGAAATCGTATGGGAAAAGAATCAGCTTCAATGGAAAGCTTAAAGAATGTATGCAAACCAACCACAGACAGCCTCTCACCTTCTGGATAATCTCACTCTCTTTTTGGACAGCGAGAATGGTCAGCAGTCTTCATATCCCCTAGGCTGGTTTTGAAATAGCCACTTCCTTTGGGAATTCAAACCAATAAAGAACTCTGCCTTCCAAGGGCAGGGAACCAAGCTATGTGTGTGTGCACTCACCTCTCACAAATGTTGGTGGGGAGAGGGTAACATATCCATCTCCCCTGCTGCTTGTGATTAGCAAATTTGGTAACAGGGGTACGACGCCTGTCCCTTCCTTAGCACAGAACATCAGAGGCCTGAAGATGTGGTTCCTAAGGGAAGGGAGGAAATATGTTCAAGGTGGACTGGGGAGCAGGGCCAGTTGCACAAGAAGCCGCCAGTGGAGAGGTTAAAATGAGCCTGGATCCAGCAGATTACATCTCGACAAGCTAGACCATTCTGAATCAGACAGATCCCGAAGCTCCCTGCCCGTGTTGTCAGTTCAGGGCACCAACTGGAGTTCGGGCAGCCACTTGGCATGGTACCATGGGACACTGAAGGACATCTGCTTCCTGGGGAGGAAGTGACAAACTTTAAAAACCAGTGGAGAGGGTGAGACAGGAGATGAAGAGCAACACATTTCTCATTTAAAATTTTGTGGAGAGGGGGAACAAATGGAGATTGGATTATCAACTGGGAATTTGGCCTGGAACTGCAGAGTCAGGAATGCTGAAGGGATGGGGTCCAACCTGCCTGCAGAAGGCCAGAGAGGCCTTTTGTGGTCAGGGGAAGTTGGTCGGGTGCAGAGTCCGGCTGATACGCTGGATGGGACCCTGCCTTGCTAGTGAGGCCCCCACTGAAAAGTCTCTTGCTCATCATGAGCTCGGAGAAAGGAAGGCGTCATGCAAATGTGGAGCTGTTTTCACGTCTCTAACACGTCCCAGATTTGTGCTGCTGAGAGTCTGATCCTTTCCTGTGAAATCCTGCTGTTTTTCTGTTTCTAACAAAACCACAGGGTGAGATGTCAAGACTGCTGCTTCCTTGAGCAGCGTTAACAGAATGGGCCGCAGTGAAGATTCTAGAGGAACAGGAATGTGGATAATACCTAGCTCTGGAGAAAACCCCAAATCATGAAGAATTAGCTTTGGAATTGTGTGTATGTGTGTATGTGTGCTCATGTGCGTCTGTGTATGTGAGGAGGAGGCATACAGAGAGAGAGTGGGGGTGGGCAGGGGAGGAGAAGAGTGGGCTTACGCCTATTGTGCTCGTTTTGGCTGATATTAAAATGCATAAGCATTTCCTGAATCCTCATAGAGTATTGACAGGCTCTGTGACACCCTGCAGCATTTGTGAAGCATTTGTGGGCAGAGGGATGAGAGGACGTCATCCTGTGATGCCAAATTGGGTGGAAAACTTGTTAAAGAATGAAGTCATATATGTGTAACGGAGTGTTTACCGCACTTGAGGATTCTTTTTAAATGGAATGTAATGTAAATTCTTGGTGATGTTTCTATTCCTTTTCATTATTTTCTCATCAGTCTGGGAGTGGAAGAGAATTTTTTCTTCTGTATGCAAAGAAAGCATCCCTGTGGGCCAGCTCTGTCCTCCAAGGTGGCTGGTAACTCCAGTGCACCTGGGGAGTCTGATTAACTTACAGATAATATTTCTGGGAGGAAAACCAAGGGGAAAAGTACAGATGGGCTTCTGAGAACCAGGGCTATCATTCTGGGACAGGAGCATGCGGTTTTTGACACCCCGCTTGAGGACACTGCTTTTATACCCCCAGTGGCAGCGAACTTGCTACTTACTACGTAGAACACAGAAGCATTTTTTGTTGCTGTAGTTTTGCTAGACTCCTGAAGGGGAATAATCCTCTCGTTTCTACATTGCTTTGGGTGGGTGTTAACCCTTCTGAGTTGAGTGTGACGCTGAGATCTTTGGCCTGTTGGGATGGATACCTTGCTTTCTTGGGCTCTTTTAAAATGTAGCTTCATGCTCCTCTCCCCCTTATCTTCACAGTCCTTTGGGAATTTCTGGAGGTAAGCTGGAGCCTCCCCAGGCTTCCTGCAGCCCAATCAACCAAGCCATCCAGCTGGCTGATGTATATGCGGAATATCGGCTTCATGTTCTCTGAAGGGCAAAAAGGACACCAGAGTATAGCCTACAGGCACAGACGCCCAAAGCTCATTAAGAAGATGATAGATTTAGGCCAGGCTCGGTGGCTCACTCCTCTAATCCCAGCACTTTGGGAGGCCAAGAGGGGCGGATTGCCTGAGCTCAGGAGTTCGAGACCAGCTATGGGCAACATGGTGAAACCCCGTCTCTACTAAAATACAACAAATTAGCCGGGTGGTGGCAGTGTGCACTTGTAGTCCCAGCTACTTGGGAGGCTGAGGCAGGAGAATTGCTTGAACCCGGGAGGTGGAGGTTGAGTGAGCTGAGATTGCCCCACTGTACTCCATCCCGGGGGACAGAGTGAGACTCTGTCTCACAAAAAAAAAAAAAAAAAAAAAGAAAAAAAGAAAAAAGATTTTGAAGACACAAAGTTCTTAAAATAATGGCCCTAGTGTGCTGCAGTCTGAGGTGGAAAGTTAGTAAGGTCTGGACTTCCTTAGAACATGACTGAGTTTTCAGATCATGTGAAACTTCTTCATGGAAGATGCTGAGGTAGTTATCACATCTTCTGGATGTCCCACAGCCAACAACATATCGATTTGGGTGAGTTTTAAAGATTTGGCCCTGATAATGGCACCCTGACTTGAAGTCCCTGAGACCCCAGGGATATTTAGGAAGGCAATATGACTTCCAAAGGGTCCCCTGATGGAATGCTTTCTCTTCTAGTCATGGGGAAGAAGGTGGCACAGCCCGGGGCTAAATCCTCACTCCATCCTTACTCATATTCAAGCAATCCCAGCCTTACTGATCCATGAAATGTGTCTCAGGTGTGTCTGTGGTTTCTGGGTTAGGAAGGAAATGGGCTTTTGCAATTCTTTCTTATATAAATAGGAAAACTGAGATTTAGAAAAGTTGTGACATGCGCAAAATTATGACAAAGCCAAGTAGGAACTTGGTTCTCTGAACGTGCAGTTTCCCTCAGACAACATTAAAAGCGGGAACTGGATGAGTGTGGCTGCAGGAGGTTTCCCACCATCTCCACTCCCAGTTTGCACGTGCGTTTCCTCTGGAGCTCATGAAGCGTGCAGCACTGCTGTGGTGAGAATTTGTCAAATGACTCTCCAGTCTCAGAAGGTCTACGTAAATGGAGTTTCAAGTCATCACAGGGACTGAATTTAGTCTCAGGTACCATAAAGAAAATACTTTTAAAGCTCTTCTAAAAATAAAGCTCCTCTGAAGAGATGTTTGGCATGTGGCTAATGTGTTTGGAAACATGTTTTCTGTAAAACTCAACCTCATTAATCTACTTGCAAATCCAGAAAGACAGCTTTCACTCCACACATCGGGGCTTGTCCCAGATTTTCCCTACTCACAGTGGGAGATGCAGGGGTGTGAACCATCGGCTGAAGGTGCCTCTGCCTCGCTTCCCCCAAAACAGTTTAGGAAGGGAGGATTTGGGTCTAGTGTCCCGCATGGGCTGAGCTCTGGATGCTGCCAACCTGGACCCGGGAACCTCCAGGGAGGCTGCTCTCTTTGCCCTTGTCTTGCCACCTCCCATCGTCCGTGTCATAGGAGGAGCTTGGAAGGGGCCGAAGGCTGTCACCTTCCTACAAATCAGAGAGAGGGTCTCTTCTCTCTAAGAATGGCTTTTGCTGCCCTCTGGGTCCTGCTATTTCCATGGCTCCTGAAGAATCAGCCTCTGATGTTTCAATTGCTCCTTCATCAGAATGGTCAAGCCTTGTGAATCTCTTCTTTCTCCGGCACACTCTCTAAAACACGCATCTTAAGTGTTGAAATCACCGAAGAAAGGGAGAAATACAAAGAACTCAATTCCGTATAACATCGTCATGTTCTGCTGGGTAGCTGAGGTTAATCACCATTCAGTAAGTGCAGGTGTGGGTGGCTCTCTAAGAAAAGGATGCAAGTACAGTGGGCAGGCGAGCACATGGCCCAGGACTCGGGCGCTCACAGCCTCCCACGTTTCTTCTCTATTTTATAATTGCTGATCCAGGGCGGGAGGGGTGCCGTTTATGTGTGGCATTCATAGGAGAGAGGTTGGGGTCGTGGGTCTTCAGCACAGGCCAGGTTGTGGCCTCAGTGAAGCCAGGATGGAGTCCCACATTGGACAGACTTTGCCAACTTTCATAAACGTCTCTCGGGACACTCCCCTCCAATATCGCGACTTCAGCTGATGTAATTTCTTGTAGCGAAAAAATTAAAATCCACCCTTCTTGACCTTCATATTCAACATGCATATCAAGAGAGTTGTCTTAGCAGCAGCAATTTTATGTTGGGAGATTTGAGCAGGGACTGGCTGTTGGGAACGCTTTATGAGGCGTTCCACGACATCTTGGCTTTAATTTTGCTTTTATTTTGATGTGACAAGATGTGTTGGACTGAGATGCCTTTGGGCTCTAGCCCTGGAATTTACAAAAAGAGAATTCTATAGGGTTATAGCGTTGCGGGGGGAGGGGCTGGAGATGCTACCCACTCACAAGGCTTCACACAGCAGCATATGTTAGAAGAGTAAACTAACATTGGAACAGTAAATACACACACACACATACACAGAGTGTAAGAGAGAGAGGGAGAGAGAGAGAGTGAGCAAAGCCAGTGTTAAATCCTGGACACCCCTGCTGGGTCCTCATGCCTGCCTTTTTCTCTTAGCCTTGTGAGGGTGGGGAAGCTCTTTGGTATTCTCCTTTTTCACTTGTAGGAATATAAGGAAGAAAAGAACCAGAAGCAAAGTGTCTGGGCCTCTCTCAGCTGTGCTTTCATTTCCACTTATTATCTAAAGTAATTCATTACTGCTTCTGTGCTCTCTTTTCCTTTCTTCCTTGAGCCTTCCCCTGAGCTCCCTCGAAGGTGGCAGGTGACAGGCTGGCTTGACCAGAACAAAGACAGTTATCCCTGGCTGCCACCTGTCTCCCAGTGAGAGCCTGCCCCATCTTGTTACATTTTCTCTATGTGTCTAATTTACACTGCAAGCCCTCTGGGCAGTATTTTTTTTTTTTTAAATTATCTGCTTTTCTCTGCTTACGAAGGATATTTAACTTCTCCAACCCAACTCCTCCTCATTCTTAAGAAAATGTCAACAGAAAAATATTTAAAATGATTGCTGCTGTATGTAAAGACAGGAAGGTAAAACAGAGGCACAGGAGGCTTTGGGTGGGTAATGGTGGAGGCCTGGGAGCAGCTGGTGATGGACAGAGAGAAGAGCTGAGTTAGTCAAGGAAGGGTCTCCCGGTTTTGCTGGGAGTGGTAGCCAGACACAGACAAGGACCAGGAACAAGGCCAGGACTTCTGATTGCTTTTCTCAGAACAGAAAAGGTATTATTATTTGAACCTAAAGGCTGGGCAGTGTCCTGTGGTAGAAAAACTGACAGGACTCATGGCCAGAGAAAGGTACCAAGTACTTTCTTGGGTACTAATGGTTCTTGTACCCAACATAGGAAGTTAGGACTAGACAAGATCTAGGGCCTGGTAGAAGTATCTATTTATTTAATCCATCCATCCATCCCTTAATCCATCCAGCCACTGATCCATCCGTCCGCAATGATTAACTACAGTGAAACAGAAGAAATTTTAGAAGATAAATGTGGTCAAGCGTCCTAAAGTTTTATCCACTTGCATACAAGTAACTGTGATGTGCCTGGAAGACTGGAGGAAATGAAATGAAAAAGGCAATTACCTGGGCCCCTGGATTTGGGAAGCAGCATGGGGATCCTCCCATTGCTGACAGAGCCCCAGTAAAGCATCTGGAAGGGTTTGAAACAGAATGAGGGTGTAACAATGACAGAGGTAGTCTCCTCTTTCAAAATCCACAACAAAATAAACAACAACAACAAAACAAAAAAAGAGAGAGAGAGGAGAGGTCAATCTAGGAAACTTTCCTAGAAAAGTGTGTGAGGTGGAGGAGAAAGGATAGGAAGGAGACCCAGCATTCTAGGTTTCGAGGAAGACCTAGGGGATGCCTGAAGGTGAGGATGAAGGGACCAGTGAACATGTTCCATGGGCCATCTATGGGTAGGGCACTCGGTCATGAGAGCAGTATTGGCACCTGAGGCAGGATTAGAGGAATAGATGATGTAGGGTGCAATGAGCATCCCATGGAGAGGGCACACACTTTTCTGGGCCTGGGGCTTACTGGGGAGGTGGAACAAACTAGGAAACGGTCCTCGGTGCAAGTGAGGATGTGCATTCCACATCGGGCTGCCTGCCCACACTGAGGCCCACATTTGTGGCTCTGAATCTGTGTGGAGGTGGAAACGGTCTGGTTAAGATAGTGACAATGTGCTATGTGTTTGTGCCCGAAGGGCCAGGGACTACGGTGTGGCACAATGAAGGCATTGAGAGTCAGCGGTCCCAGAGACTAGGTGCCCTGACAAGATGCCAAGGCCCAAAGAGACAAGAGCTGAGCACTTGCCATGAAGGTGCCGAGAGCTGCAGTCTCAGGCCTTGGAAACATCATCAAAAGGAGCTGGTCTGAGCAAAATGCATTCCATGTGCTGGCCCTGCCCATGTGTTTCTTGTCAACCAGGCCGATCTTCCTGGGTTCAGAAGGGTTTCTGTTTGAAATTTTATGAGCCTTGGCTGGGAAGCAGCACTTACCCCTGAGTTTGTGGGAGTTAATGGCCTTTTCTGGCGGCACAACTCTGGGGGCCTCAGGGAATTCCCAAATGCCAGGAAAGAAGAAACCCATAGCCCATATTTCAACTGAAAATTATGCTTTATTTATAGGCAGCCAGGGAGAAAAGGCTCCCCAGAGCACGTCTCCAGCGTCACCTCAGTGTGCTGTGTCTGGGCTCACAGGCCCTTCCTTGGGGCGGCCCTTCCAGCTCATGCCAGCACTCTGTGGAAAAGATATGCCTCGCTCCCAAGTGCCAAATAAAGACATCAGCCTACATCCAGAGCAGAAATGGCAGTTGTTCCTGAGTCTTCCATTTTCCCTATTTAAATAGAGAAGTCAAACTATTTCTTGATATACTGGTGTCCCTCTAATTTACTTCAATCAACAGGTATGGGGCACAGACTGGGAGCTGGTCATTTTATTGGGTATTGTGATGAGCACAAAGGAACAAATGTGAGATGGGCAATCCAGAGGGTCTTGGTTCAAGCCGCTCCCTTCCATTGTCTATCATATTCTATCACTGGGACAAATCTTGTTCCCTCCCTGGGCCTCTGCCTCCTCCTTGGTCAAATGAGGAGCTTGGACCAATGAATACGAATTCCCAATAAATCCAACATACGAGGAAGAGTCTTAAAATATTAATCCTAAAGGTTAATTGAAGAAGATTCATGGAAGTGATGCAAATGTTAGTGTTTTGCATGAGTGACACTTAATTGCTTCTTGTCTATGGCGGATGCTGTCCCTGGGATAGCTAAGAAAGGCCCTTTCGCTGCCTGGCGTAGCTCTCTGTGAACCCTGCCAGCCTGACATGTCGCATCAGAACTCCCTGCAGAGGAGTCACTGTTCACAGCGTCAACCAGGCCAGGCTCTTGACCTGTACCCTGTCAGTGCTTTGGTGTCTTCGTCCGATTCTTGGCCTTAGCTGTTCTCTGCCCTTTGGACTTGGGGTTGCTACTTTCTCTTCCTGTCTTGATTCTCAGTTTTCCCTCAAGGTCTTGGCTGGGACCCATCCATGAACTCATCTTTCCTTTTTCAAACTACCTCAGATAGGATTTGAATGCCCTGTTTGATCCCTTGGGACTCAATTGCTGTTTCTGGACAAAGAAAAAAGAAAGTCAAGGGAATTGGAAACTTTACAGTCTAATACTCCTTGCTGGTCAGTAAGTATTGTGTCAGAATTTTAGCCAAAAGGAATATGTATAAAAGAAACCATGTTAGATTGAGCTAAAATATGACTCACTGAGAATTCCAACTCTTGGTTTTAGTTTTTTCCTTTGAGGTCACACATGAATAAGCCTAATTCCTTCTCGTATGATAGATCTTCATATATTTAATTGTAATGATTGAGCCCCCAGCCTTCAGTGACCACCCCCTCTCCTGCCAAGTCAGTTCTTCCCTGGGCAAAATATGTCAATTTCTCTAGCATTCCTCAGATATTTCGGTTCTGAATCCTCTTGCCAACCTGACGGCTCTTCCTAATCCAGTTCAACTGATTTCTATTCCGCTTCCTTTGAGGTGCCTGCAGCTGCACGCAACACTTAGATAGGCTCCAATCAACCCAGGGAATTGAATTCCTTTGCCTTGATGCTTCCCAAAGTGGGTTCCATTCATCCGAGATCCTGTGACATGCTCTGGAGGTCAAGCGGGGGTGGTCACTTAGTTCCATAGTCAAATATGTTTGGGAAATCCTGCAGACTAATGTCCCTCTTGGAGATTTCATAACGTACGTTAGAGTACTAAGGGATCTGAGTAGTCCTGTTTACCTTTACTTCATCTAATTTTTTCCAAATTATTTGACCACTGAGCCATTTGTTAAAGTATTGCTCATTAACCTCCTTAGTGTGCCATGAAGCTTTGGGTGGCAGTGGTCAACTTCCATTTATACCACCTGAAATCATTTATTTTTTCCTCTTTTCCTCTCTCCCTCTCTCCCTCCCTCTTCTTCCTTTTTCTATCACACTAATATTACATGTTGATTTTCATGTCAATCAAACCTCCTAGATATTTTTCAAACCTATTGCTGATAAGTCATGTGGTAAGTCCTTCACCCCTCTTTCCTTTATTTGGGCAGTTGTTATTTGATATTGATCACTTATGTGTTAAGCGTGCCTTTATTTAAGCCGTTAATAAAAATGAAACCTCATAAATATTTGTTGAATAATTTAAGTACAGGACTGAGGTCTATACCCTTTGGACATGGTAATTCAATTCGTTATGAATTGTCCTAATCACAGAAGTATTCAGTCCACGTTTCTCTATGCTCGTCCATGAGGCTATCCTGAAATGTTTGTCAAATGCTTTCCTGCAGTCAGATTCACTACGAAGATAGATTCTGTAATCTACCAGTCTAGAATAATCTTGTTGAAGCAGGGGATGAAATTGGCATGGCAGGACTTCGTACTTCAGGTTCCTGTGCAGGAGTTTAGAAACACGGGTGAGCCTTGATGGGAGGGTAGGATTTAAACAGCAGACAGGATCAGAGAAAGGATTGTGAGCTGGTTGGGGTGAGCATGAGTAATGCACTATCGGCAAGAGTAGACATGCTGGGAATGGTTAGGATAAATTCAACAATATTTACCCAGTGTTTACCATTGTGAGGTTCTATGCAGGGAGCTGGTAGCAAGGGGTTGGTTGAGATGGATAAATAGCTAATAATTAACTCTATAAGTACCACTTAAAAGATAAAATGTGATGAGTGTTGCATAAAAGGAAGGGTAAAGCAACATAGAACATTTGTTCTGCGGAGTCAGGGAAAGCTTCACAATCGAGGTAGCCCCTGAGCTGCTGTGAAGACTGGGCAGGGCTTGGCTGGGGAGTGATAGAAGGTTTCAGGGTTCAAAACTTTGGCGATGGAACAGATCTGTGAATGGAGGTGTCAATCTGACTGGATTAAGGAATCTAGAGAACTGGCAAGCATGATTTCTGGCTGTGTTTGTGATGGTGTTGCCAGAGGAGACTGGTGTATGAGTCGGCGGACAGAGTGGGGAAGAAGATCCACCTTCAGTGTGGGCAGGTGCCGTCTAATTGGTGGGGGGCATGAATAGAAGGCAGAGGAAAGGCAAGTTTTTTCTCTTCCTGGAGCTGGGGCACTCTTATTCTCCTGCCCTTGGACATCAGAAGTCCAGGTTCTGTAGCCTTGGGACTGTAGGACTTACACCAGTGACCCCTCAGGTTCTCAAGCCTTCAGCCTTGGACGGAGAGTTACACTATCAGCTTCCCTGGTTCTGAGTTGTTCTGAACCACACTACTAGCATTCCAGAGTCCCCAGCTTGCAGACAGCCTGTTGAGGAACCTCTTGGTCTCTATAATCTTGTGAACCAATTCCTCTAATATGTCCGCTTTCACCTTTCTTTCCCTCTCTCCCCCTCACCTCCCTCCTGTGTCTCCATCCTATTGGTTCTTTCTAGAGAACCCTGACTGATACAAGATTCAAATGATGACAAACTCAATGTGATTAAGGGAAGACAAGACTTGGTGGGAATGAGGTGCCATGGGCATGACATAAGAGCATGACATGAAAAATCTGTG
This sequence comes from Cacajao melanocephalus, assembly GCA_963573385.1. Lineage (NCBI taxonomy): Eukaryota > Metazoa > Chordata > Mammalia > Primates > Pitheciidae > Cacajao > Cacajao melanocephalus. The sequence continues at coordinate 212,682 of CAUYLG010059231.1, forward strand.
TTTAAGAAGATTGGTATGACACCAACATGCTGACGGTATATGGAAGCGTCCTCCCAAGAGGGTCTTAAAACAGGCACAAGGGGATGAAGACCTGGGCTGGGCTTGTAGCCAACTGGATGGAAAACCAAGAGCAGATGTAAACAGTTTTCAAAAGAAGAACTAGCAGGACATAATGACTGTTAGGATTGGGAAGCATGGAAAGAAAGGAGTCAAAAATGCTTGCAAGGTTTCAGCTCCTGAGGCTGGAGGGGGAAGAGGAGGGAGGGCAAGTTCAGTCACAAGGAGGGGGTTCTGCTAAATGCCCTGCTGCCCACCAGTGGGTGAAAATCTTGGGATTAAACATTCTGAGTGTTTAGAGTTGGTTTGGTGACAACTATGATTTTTGTTTTATTTCAGGTATTTCTGGATGTTGTAAGATTAGCTCATGTCACTTTAATGAGCCAATCTCACAAAACAAATGCATTTTTTTACTTGCTGAACACAGGACAGTGCAGGAAGTAATTCTGGCATATACTGTCCTGAAGCCTAATGGCTCAACAGTACTTTGTCTTTGTGGGTTTTCTCACTGTGGGACTTTTTATACGTTCAAACACTATGGCTCCTGTTCTGAGGCTGAAGTGGGTCTGAGACAAGCCCATATAGGTCCCTAGAACCTCCACACTGGCTTCCTTTTGCTCTTTTCCTAACAGGCCTCTGGCATCAATCTACTGAAGAACCAGCTAGAATAATTATAATTGATGAATTCATTGATACATTACTTCTTTCATTCAGGAGAGTTCTACCTGTTAATTTCTTATTGTCCCTTGTGGGAAGGAATCAGTTTTTACTTCCTCCTGGTCTTGCCTGTTCCCATCTTCCCCAGAGTATCGTATCACATTTTTCATCTGTTTTCCTGATGGTTGCCATTTTCTGGGTGAGAACCATCCCAGAGGAAGCTTCATGCTGAGCTGTAGAACAGTGATGACCAGCAACTATCACCCATCTCATCTACCCACCTGCAACATGCTCTTCACCTTGCCACTCCTAAATATGCTTCAAAATCTTCAAGGATCATCAAGGTTGGGATAGGGCAGCTAAGGGATGATGACCAGCTGTGGCTGCCTCTGCTCCTTGTCCCTCTTGAGAAGCAACAGGCTGGCTCTCAGCTCTCTCCAGGCCAGTGAGCCATTCAGCAACAGCACCAAGAAACAGGGAGTCAGGGAGTCCCCACTGCATGGTCACAGTGACTTTTGCTCTTTAGCCAGAAAGGTGCTGTAGAGAAGAAGCTCTCTGTACAGCAGCATTTGTCTTTGCACCCCACTCCCCCAACCCAGAACTTTAGCCCATGTGTCCTCAGGGTCCCTGCCTCCAGGTCCTGCTCCCCAGACAGACAGTAGTGCTAAGGAAAAGGACCAGCCACTAGTCTTTGGGGACCATGCCACCTATTTATTTTACATAGTTACACAGTTCCTCTCTAATATGCCTGCCTTGCCCATCTCAAAGAAAGCACATCTTCTTCTGATAGTCTCAAGATTTGTTTTAAAAAACTTAGTATAAGATAATCTGAATTTATCAAACAAAAGAATGTAGGCTTTGTGGCAAGACTCGCCCACCAGTTCCCAAATATAGTGCTTACAATCTAACGAGTGCTTAAGTGAAAAGATCTTTGCGCTATTTCATTTAATTCTTAAAAAGACCCTATGTGACCAGTGATCAGACCCATTTTACAGGTCAGGAAACAGAGGTTGAATAACTCTCCTGAGGTCACACAGGCTATGAATCAGAACTACGCCTCTTTAGGGTCATGCCTTCAGCTTCCACATCATTGAGCATCCCTCTGTCAGCTTCAAATGTCACATCTGCCTCCCTAGGAACACATTCTTGGGGTGAATGCCTCCTTTTTCTCTCCCTTCCCCAAAGGTTATTCTTGGCATTAGAATAGTTAACACCACCCAGCTCTATTTCCCACATCAATGTCTTGGACACTGGTCTCAGATGATTAACTATTAACAGTTGTGTGTGAGTTTCCCTAATATTCCTGACCCTTTGTTCCTTCCAGCAAAGCTGGGACCCCAGGATTTGAATTAGTTCAGAGTTTCATGGAGAGACCCAGAGGCTACATAGTTGTCCATCTATGAGGGCATCAGGGTGAGCCTCTTGGCTCTTTATGCAGCAGGGCAGATGGAAATGGAGATGGGGATGGGGATGGGGAGAGGGAAAGGGCCACGGGGTTTTCTAGGCCAAACATCAAGTTATACTTTTTTGGGCTGCAAGACATTTAAAGATTAGGGGTTCCTTATGCTTTCAGGGCAAGAACTATCAAATGCAGTAGTGTTCACTTAAATGTTGCTGATTATATGGCTCAGAGCAGAAGGACGTGGGCATTCATCCTGACTGGCGGGACTATGTGTCTAGGGCAGCAGGGGACAGGGACGATGAATGGAAGGGGAACAAATTGTGTAGACAGAACTCTAGTGCTCCATGGGGGAGGGGTCCTCAAGGTGGGGAGAGCTCTTTTCCAGTGCAGTAAGCCTGAAATGACTGCCCTGGACCAGACACTTCAAGAATGCAGTCATGGTGGGTCCTAATGAGTCATCAAGGCTGCTGTCTTGTTTCACAGATGTGGCATCTTGGGCCCCCAGAAGAAAGATGCCTTGCCCAAGGCCGCCCAGCTAGTACGGGACAAAATAGCAGCTAGAATTCACTTTCCAGGCTTCCAGATTCATGATCTCTTTCCTGGACCTGGGCAAAGCCTTATGGCATTTAGCTGGGTTTTAGAGTACACACACCTGTTTCTGATTAGTCACTGACTGGCACTGTGACCTTGGGCTCTGCCTGAAGCTCAGGTGGATCATCTATAAAATGAAGGTAGTAGTATGACATTAGGGGTGAAGATTGCATAGTGTAGCAATTCTCTCACATATCAGGGGTGCTTACTGAACCTCATTCCTCTCATCTCTCCCAGCCACTCCAAATAGGGAAGAACAGTGAGCACTCTGGTCTATTGACCACGGGTCCTGGACCCAAGTTACTTAGGTCTTTCACTTCATTCAGCTCTAACCAGTTTACTGGCATACTAAGTAACAATAATTGGTAATAGTTGTGACAACAATAATAGCGGTAGCTGGGCACAGTGGTGACACAGCCCTGTACTTCCAGCCACCTTGGAGGCCAAGGTGAGAGGATCGTTTGAGCCCAGGAGTTGGAGACTAACCAGGGCAAAATAGCGAGACCCCATCTCTTTAAAAAAAGCAGTAGTTAACAATGATTGTTTTGTGTAAGGTGCTATGCTAAGTTCCCATATTATCTCACTAAATCTTTATAGAATTAGAGATTCTTATAGTAGAGATTATTACTATGCTCATATCAACAGAAGCAGAGAGAAGGCTTAGAGAAGTGAAGTAACTCACTGGATTGCAAAGCTAGTCAGCAGCAGAGCTTGAATATGAACTTAGATTTGGCTGGTCCCAGAGCCCCTCTCTTAGTCACCGTAGTTTTCATGACACACAATATATAAAGCTCTGTGGAAAGTCTACTGTAAGCCCACCCAGCCCGCCACCCCAGCCTCCCTGACTTGGATCTAGAGGATCCAAGGGCCAGCTGCCAGGAAAGGCTTGTTTTCATCACTCCGAGGGGACTGCGACATGTTAGGAGCAAACAAAACATGAAGAGAAGGCTTCCCAAGGCGTCCAGCCTCCCTGGTTAGTCAGGCTGGCTGTCTTAAACCCTTCAGTCACAGCATCAAGGTCGTAAAACAGGAGGGTTGCAATTTCCTCTCTTCAGCCCTGGCTGTGGCGGCATCAGGAATTGATGGAGGAAGGGGGCACTCCAGCAAGCCTTGACTCCTTGATCAGCTGGGTCTGGGATGTTTCACAGGCTGTGCTGTAGTTAGGACTGAAATGGCATTTACATCTCTGGACTCTGAACTGATGTCTAAAAGAAAACAACCACCACCACTAACGTGTTGTAGTTTTATAATTTATAGAGCATTTATGCTTTATACTGCATACCTGTATCTCCTGATAGTTTCTTAAGTTTCCTGAGCCAAAGTCTGTGAGTCTTTTCAACTCTAAGTATGAAAGTTTTCAATAAAGGCTAAAGTTTTCAAAGAGTTGTCAAATTATTTTGGTTCTTTTGCCCTTGATTGAGCAAACGAATGCAGTTCTAAGCATTATTTTTCTCATCTCTAAAAGGAGGTAATACTGACCTTGCCTGATTTGAAGATCAGATGAAATGGATGTAAGTTGTTGTTGGAAGCTCTGAAGTCCTAAAACCATATAAAGTAAAGGAAACTTATAGTTATTTAAATGCATGCATGTAGCTTCCTGTTTGTGCAATGTAAATACTTCACTGTCCATCTATGAAACTTTCCTGTCCCTCTCTGATACACTGCACTGTGACCATTAACATTCACTTAGCAATAAATGGTGTATTGTTTCATGATATTTCAATGATTACCTTGAACTCTTATTGTTAATTAGCATTTCATGTAATAACAATTCTTTCTTTTTCAATTGTACTGTAAGAGCCATCCTGGTGGAAACTGAATCTTAAACCATTTTTAGATCCTGTCTGGTGTCACATGTGGCTTGCCTAGGTTAAGAATTCTTTAAAGGTGGCAACTTTCCCATTCTCGGCACAGAGCTTTCACAGCAAATGTCAGTGTAGTCAATTTCAGGTATTTAACAACTTTCAAGAAAAATCACTTTATGCTGAATCAAATACAATAAGGGATGCAAGAAAATAAGTTGATAGAGACTGAACCCACACCATAGAAAGAACTGCGTAAATATTTCAAGTAGTGAACTCAAGAGCCTGGTCAGTATATAGGTGTATGTGTGTATACTGAAATCATACATGTTAAATAAAAGAAAATCAAAGTAGTATAATAGTTCTGATTCTAGCATTTATTACCAAAACAACATGCTCTATAGAGTATTAGTGAGATCCCGAGTCAGGCATGATTAAGGAGAGTTTTCTGGTGAATTTAGTTTCAGGCCTCTACCTCTTTTGTCCTCTTCTGGGTGTCAAGTTGCTTCTGAACGGTACATACATCACTTTCATTGATTAATCTCAGGGGTTCATACTAACCGTGGAGAAGACTCATTCTCTGCCTATGAGTGGTTTGTTTGTTTATTTATCTATCTGTCTCTCTCTCTCTCTCTCTCTTTATCTGAGGCAGGGTCTTGCTCTGTTGCTAAGGCTGGAGTGCAGTGATCCTCCTGTCTCAGCCTCCTGAGTAGCTGCGACTAAAGACATGCGCCACCATACCTGGACAGTTTTAAATTTTTTTTTAATATACAAAATGGTCTTCAGGGTGTCACTATGTTGGTCTCAGACTCCAGGCTTCAAGTAAACCTCCCACTTCGGCTTCCCAAAGCGCTGGGAATATAAGGGTAAACCACCGTGCTTGGCCCTTCTAGTGGTTTAAGGTACAGAATTGTCATCCCTCTGATTACTACAATATTATTCTGATCTTGCTATTTATTATGTGCAATAAATTGTGTGCAATGCTGGACCTAAAAGAAAAGGACTTTCTTTGTCTTTTCTCCAAATTTTCTTGTTTTAAATAGTGTATTACAGAATCTCTTTCTTTGCCCTATGGCAGTTGAGAATTTATAAGAGAACAAATTTAGAACCGATGATGCTAACTTCATCATCCTTCATCACTTGTGGTTACATCTGGTGCACCCTCAAACTCTTCTTTCTCACTTGCTAAAGTAGGCTGAGCTTTGGTTGTTAAAAAATTTCATATCTGCTGTATATCTTGCATGCAAAATTTCATTCATAAATTTTGTTAATGTGGTTCCCACTTTGGTGTCATGACCCCTATTTTATTGTCTGTCCTACACAGAATTGACATTAAGAAAACATGAAAGAGAGGTGTGTCTTTTCTTTTCTGTCCCTTTCTTCCCTGGGGTGGAATGAGGATCAAGGGTCACTCATTCAGGTAACCTGTGGGCTCATGTAGCCTCTCCCAGATAGCAGGCTGCAGTTAGGGTAGCTTTTCTTATAAAATCAATTCTCAGCTACCTGTCACAGAGAAAAGGTGGTCACCCCCGATGTAGACTCTAAGTAAAACCATGTCCTTTCACGAAGAAAAGTCAAAAGGACCTGAGCACTGGACCATTATGCTTCAAATTGTTAGATAATAAATGACTCCTGGACACCCAGCCAAGGTGGAAGGAATAAAGCAGGATAGAATATGTCAGGGTAAAAGTGTCTTGAGAAAGCAGATAGGGATCTAAGTGGAAGCCCAGGACTGACTGCATGAATGAAAGAAAGACTTCATGCCAGGGAGGAAGAGATGAGATAGAGTGGTGCTGTTGGATATATATGTCTTTGGAGATTATACACACATACACGCACAATATACTATGGATATATTTATAGTCTCCATAACATATTTTATGATTTTACATAAATAATCTCCAAAGACATGTATTTTTCTTGTGTGTATGTATGGCCAGTGTGAAGGGTATGTCCTAAAAGGTGAAGCTGAAATGTCTGAAGAAGTAGAATATCTGATAAATTCTGGTATTGCTTTATGAACTTCTCTCTTAGAAAATGGAAGAAGCTGTGGGGTGAATTGGCACTGTGGACTTATTTTTAAATGTATTATTTCATTTTGAAAAATACATGAAAAACACAGAGAATAATCTAACACAAATGAATGTATAACTAACCCCCAAAAGTAGCAAGTGTGAGTGCTTTGAGACATTTGCTCTAGACTTATTGAAGAACTAAATAAGTACAGATAAAGTTGAAATTCCCTTTGCACCCCTACCTCAGTTCTGTGTCCCTTCCTCCCTCCAGAGACTGCCACTGTTTTAAATTTGGGAGAATCCTTCCAATCTCCAGACTCAATGCTTATCAATAAGAAAGAACTGATTTTAAAGATGAAGAAATGAGAGGAACTTTGGGAGAAGTAGTCTTAGTAGCAAGGATGTGAACTCTGGCACTGTCCTTGGATTTATTGAAGCTAATGTCATAGCAAATCAGATGGAAACCCAGAGATCTGAAAATGGAAGCAGATTTAGAAGTCTGGAGAGAATCTGAATCATAATAGTGATATTTAGTTGTAAATGAGCCTGATAAGGAAGAAAGAGGAAAACTACCTGTAGAAATATGTAGTTTTTGGACATGTCTGTAGTCCCAGCTACTCAGGAGGATGAGGTGTGAGGTGAAAGAAATAACATAGTTGCTTCAGGAGCTCTGGTTGAGTTCAGCTTTCTAAAGGTACACTTATGAGACATAGAAGGAAGACCTACTATGTGATAATTCCTAAGCTACTGCGCCACTGCACTCCAGCCTGGCGACAGAGCAAGACTCCGTCTCAGAGAAAAAAAAAAAAAAAAGAAAAAATTCCTAAACCACAGAAGATGAAGTTTTCAAGTAGTGTTGAGAACAAGAATACAAAAGCTACTTTTAAAACTAAGATCAGCATGGCAGGAAGATCCAAGGAGTCACAGGCCCACTCTTTGGATGGCGGGTGAAATGTTAATGGACAATGAAAGAAATCAGAACTACTCAAACTCTAATTTTGTATGCATTGTCTCTGTTAAGGGGAATATCTTCCACAGGAAAGGTGTGGACCGATGACAAAGACGGATGGAGGCCCGAGAGAGGTGAGGAGCTGGTGAGAGGGCCCGCAACATAGTCTTTCAAAAATTTGCTATTCCCAAAGCAGATAAATTGCACCCAAGGGTCCGCATGCAATTGCAGATGTAATTATGGACTCTTAAATGTTTCAAAATTGAGAATGGGCAGATGCCTCAGTATTCAAAATGGTAGAAAAAGCATATTCAGGTATTCAGAGACCAGAAAATTTGCTTCCATTCTGAAGCAGAATGGGCAAGGTGTGGGATGGAGAGAAGCCCATAGGAGTGGATATTCACAAGAGGATTACTCCACTTGAGGCCCTTCAGTTCCTGGTGGCAAAGGAACCAGGAGATGCAATTCAGAGAGGGCAGCCCTACCTCCAAGGGAGAAGTTGAGGGTGAGAACTACCAGAAGATGTTGAGTTTACCCTGGCCTTTTCTGTCCAGCCCTTTAGATATCTCCTACCTCTGAACCTTTTTCTTGGAAGTCTTCAGAAATCCTTTATCAGCCCCTTGATTTTATAGACAGGAAAGCTTGGGTGCCTGGATTAGCAAGGTCTGGTGAGAAGAAGCAACCTGTCCAAGTTTACACAGCTGTTAATGCCTGAGCTGGGATTAGAGCCATGTGAGATGACACACCACCTGGGGTTCTCCCTATTTATTCCGCACCTGTACTGCCTAGCATGTACTTTTAATCTTTACTTATTTATCTTTCATCTCCCCAATAAGACTGCATTCATTTTACATTGATTGGACATTTAATGTGTGCCAGGCACTATGCTAGATGCTTTGTGGATATAAAGATGACTAAAATCTGGTTCTTGGATTTAGGGAGCTTCTAATGCCGTAAGGGACTTAAGCAGACTCATAGAATAGGCAGAGTGGAAGGGAGCATTGGGCGTTCAAGGGTCCAAAAAGACTCTACCAGGGAAAATGAGCTTTCCAAAAGCAGGGAGAATATCTGATACAACTTTGTATTTTTTCGAGAGCCTTGAACAGCATGCTAGAAGCCAGGAGAATGGTCTGAGACCTCAGCAGAGCTCACTGTTTTAGAATTTAGAGAACTAGTTCAACCTGTTCTTGATCCCTGCTCTGAAGAATGCTAGGGACCAAGACATTTTACTGTCTCCTTCCTCTCCACCATCTCTCTCTCTCTTTTTTTTCTCATGCCACTCAATTTTCCTGGGCTCTTCTTCAAAGATTTAATGAAGATTAAAAATTCACTTTGGAGCCAGGGTGTATCATAAGCTGGGAAAAGAGGCCAGTGAATCACACCAGGAGGCTGTGAGTTTCTACTCCTTGCACTGGCTCTGAGGCTGGACTGCACCCAAGGCTGCCTGCAGGAATGAGAGGAAGTTGTGGGGTGAAAAGCATTGCATCTTGGGCCTTCTCTCTGAGGCAGCATGGAAGCATCCACAGCCCAGTCAGGAAATGCAGAGAAAGAAATGAAACTGGTGACATGGATATTAGGAACACATTCTTTCCCACTGAGCCTTGCTCTGTGGGATGCAGGCCTATGGGGTGGTTTGGAATAGAGGCAGCTCTCTGGGTGCCTAGACTGGCAAGAACTGAGATTTGGCCTGAGGCTGCATCAGGTTCCAGATTTCACTGGTGAGCTCCAGGATCCTGTGGGGACAGTGTGCTGTGGGCTCTGCCACTAAGGCCGGGCACTCATTGATGTGCACTGGGTGGAGCCTGATCTGAAGTAGGTGGAGGGGTTGGGAAGAACAGAGCCATGAGAACCATTAGGTTTTAAAAGTTGGCTTTATTCTTCTCTTTCTAAGTTGACCTCAGTGCACAAAACCAATTTTCCAAAACTAAGAAGGACTTGGTGTTACTGATAGCTGATTGGAATATAGAACCTCTAAAGCTCTTTTTATCTCAGGAATCTAGAATTCCATAAGAAGGACTTTGAGTGAGCCCACGTATCGTCTGCTTTTTCTTTGTCATGAAGTTGTATTCTCATTTACTAGCTGGGTGATCTTTGGCTCTTACCTTTTCTACATGTTCTGTCTTTAACTGTAAAATGGGCCTAATGTTTTTCTACTTCTCTAGGTTGTCTTGAAAGCTCTATGAAATAATATATGTGAAAGTGCATGGTTAAAATTCACAGGGGCTTAACAAACATAAAATGTGTTCTCTTCCTTCTCTCTGTGCTCCCTGTCTTCAACAACTCAGCAGGACACTGATGCAGGCAAGCATAATAAACTGAAACCAGTCTCATGCAACAGTGAAGTTGCCGGTGAAAAAGCATTAAGAAGACCCTCCTTGCCCTACCCCAGACAAAAATTTTATCTCGTAAGTCCTGTGATAAAGTCTGTGATAATGCCTGATGTGGTGCCATTAGTCATTGTTTGTCAAATGGTCTTATTATACATATTAGTCACTAAAATCTCAGTATGAAATAATTTTAGAATTGGAGCTTCTTAAGGCTGGAGATCATTTTGCCCAACTCTCACTCCTCCAAAAATTATTTTGGTAACTCTCCTGACAGTCATCCAGACTCTTCTTGAATGATTTCAATGATAAAGAGCTCACTACTTTATGAGGTAGCCCATTCATTGTGGTACAGCTTAAGTTCATTAGATATTCTTTTTTAAGTTGAAGTAAATCTCCCTCCTCAAAATTTTCTGTCTTTGTCCTGAGTTCTGTAAAATAGAGCAAACAGAGGTGAATCTGCTGCCTCATTCATCTGACAGCACTTTAAACAATCAGAAATAGTAATCTTCTCCTTTTCAGCCCCTAACACTTGGTTTATCTGATTTTTTTTCTCATGTAATAGAGTTTCTAGATCTTTTAGATCCTTTATAAGCCAAATCACTCTTCTCTGAGGATGCCCACATTTGCCAGCATTCTCAACATATGGCACCTGAACACTACCCAAGGATGCTTCTGACAGTGTAATGGATGGAAGGTTATAATGCCCCTTGGTCTGGATTTAGGCTGAGGCTTTGTGTTTGTTTGTTTTTTAATCAGATTATATGATTGTTTAATATTTAGTGTCTAACAAATTAATGCCTCAAGATATTTCTATAGGAATTTTTATCAACTTATGCCTTCCCCAGATTAGACTATTATATTAAGCAATTTAATGTTTTAATTCTAAATGCAGATAATTTTATTCTTAGTTAAAATCTCTCTCTTCCCCCATTTGTTTCAGGCCATTGCTTTGTCTGTTTACTAAATCTTAACTTATCAATACGCCCACTGGTGGTTCCTCCCAGCTTTGTATCATCCATAATTTTGACTAAGCAGGTCCAATGACAGAACCCTTCAGCCCAACATTAGAGGCTTTATGAAAACTGGCACATATCCATTATCCCTGAGTAAGATTGCTGAACTGCAAAATTGTTTAATAGTTCTCTCACTAAGGCTACAACCTTGAGAACTCCCAAGCTTGGCCATTGCCAGTCATTCAGTTAGTAAGTGAAAGTTTATTTGTTAATCTGGGTGGGGTTCTTAAAATGCATATACTTGGCAGACAATATTAATTGGTATGAGGTTTCTGGATGCCTACAACGCCACCTATCCAGGTGGAGTGATGCAGAAATTATTATTCCGGCCCAGGGGCAAAATATTCATTCATTGACTATGTGGAACATTGGGAAATGCACATGAGAAATTATTGACTTGTCTCGATGTCTCAGAAGGTTAAGAAAGAGCTGACTAGACCTAATTCTGCTTATAAAAGGATTCTTGACCCACCCAAGGATGCCCAATCTTCAAGGGATTCTCTGTTTTCACTTTGTTCCTTTTATCAGCAATTGCATGAGAAAATTCTGCTGTTGTGAGGAACTGCTGAGAAGATCAAGGACTTGGTGACTGGGGAAGGAGGAAGTATGGTCATTAGGAGGAAACCTAAAACTTGGCAAAGGAAGTTTTCAACACTGGCCTTCATGTTGAGAGAAGTGAACCTGGGAGTGAGGCCTGGCATCAGGTTTAGGACAGAAGGAGGAAGAGGTTGTGTATATAACTATTTTCCTGAGATCCTAGGCTTAGCTTCTTGGTCAGCTGAGTTGGTTTCGGCCCCTATCAGCTGGTATATATTCTTTGCCCCATCAGCTGGTATATATTCTTCATGCTCATTACATATGAAGATGAAGCAGTCACCACCCTCAAGTTTGATCCAAGATATTTGGAACCCCTCAGTATGCCAGCCTCTTATGGAAACATTTGCCAACTTATGTTGTGGAAATAACATATTATGCATGTGGAAGACACAAACTTTGGGTGAAAACATCATATTTTCATGTAATTGTGAGGGCCAAGGAAGGGTCTTCTTGTTTAAATGGCATATGGCTTGCAGTTTCTGATACAGCTTCTCAAAATATCCTAATGATATAAATATTCCTGAAGGACCAGAAAAAAAGACAAAACTCCCTAACACTAAAAATTAGAATTAATGGGCAATCTAGTGCTATAATCTAAGAATCTCCTTAATTTAAGAAAGATGGGGCTAAATTAGGGGAATAAATCTTGTGCAGGTTTCAATTTATGGCACAGCCAGGTTTTATTTATTTGACTTCATGAAACAGAATACCTAGGGTGTGGGGGGAAGTAATTTCATAATTCCTTGATGTCTGCTTCATTGGTCAGAGGCTGAGGATGTTCAAAAATCATAAAACAAGAGGACATTCATTTAGGATATGGGGTGGAGCATTTTGATCTATCTGAAAACTGTTCTTTCATCACTCATTTATCTTCCTCTATTTGTAGACAGATATAGTCTGGTCAGTTATGAAAATAATATTATTGTATTGGGAAAAACCACTGTACTTCTAGAAAGTAATTCTGATGACAAAACGAACAGAACTTGGAGAAAAGAATGGAGGGAAGACCTGGAGAAACTAGTGGTGGAACACTTCATTCAAATAGCCGTGGTTCTCATGAGTAAAACAGGTGGAGTTAGAGAGAAAAACAACATTGATAATACATGCTGGATACTATAGATTTCCTGGAACCATGTTTGTTAAAGATATTAGAGACTCAGCCAATGAGTTTAGGAAAAAATGCCACTGAAGCTGAACTAGATAAAAGTCTGTTAAAAATGATAGCATTAGGAGAAAAAAACCACCATGGCACATGTATACCTGTGTAACAAACCTGCACCTTCTGTACATGTACCCCAGAACTTAAAGTGTAATAAAACATTAAATACGAAAAAATGGCAGTAACTTGAGTTGTGAATATCAACCTACCCTTATCTGTAGAATGGAGTAGTCATCCATTAGACTAGGAGTTAGAGTGGACTCAAGGACAATTCATATACGCTGCTATTGGCAAAGACTCAAAGTCTATAGACCCTGCCTTATAAGAGGATGAATGAAGAGGAAAAATTTTCCATAGAGAGCACCTAAAAAATACTATATAGCAAAGAAAACTTAACATCACTGTGAAAACTCAGAGGAAAGGATTTCTATTTTTAATGACATGAGAGAGACTGGAGAAACCCTCCAAGTTTAGAACACCTAAAAATGCTGGATAATTTATTTAAATGCTTTTTTAAGCTGGTGGAAAAGTAAAAGACACCTTCAAAGCCTGAAAATGGCAAGAGAATTATGGCCTGCATTTGTCATGGAGCATATGTGGATCCCTCATGGCCTAGAGCCTAGACTTTAATTAGGCAAAAAATAAAGCCCATGTAAGGTGAGAGTATAGTCAGATCTGAAACTATCACATGAAGCAGGCCTCACTGTCAGGCAGAATCCTCAGTGGTCAATTAGAATAAAACCTTATACCATAGAGATTGTGGGGAAACTTGCCTGTTTGGCTTTGAGTCTGGGTGGAGTAAAATAAGGTAAAAGCTTTCTGCAAGAAGTCCTCACCTCAAGCTTACCTTCACAGGTATCTGGGACCAAAATTCCCAACAACTCTACAACTTAAAAACCAACTTCCAAGCTGAATATTTACTTTAAAGAGGTGTCAGGATTGGTAGTCTACCCAGGTTCATGGAAGAATCTAATGAAAATGCTCTGCAGGAATATTTTACCCACACACACACACACACACACACACACACACACAGAACCATCATGTGTTAGAATCAGAACACGCAATAAACTGCAGAATCAGATGCACAATGCATTAGAATTGTTAAAATGGAATGTAGATAGAGCATTTAGAAATATAAAAAGAAGATTATGAGAGTGACTAAAAGATTTAAAAAGAAATCAAATAAAATTAGACAATCAACATATGGATTAAAGAGGTTAAATAACAGTTTAAAATCACCAAAAGAAAAAAATCAGTGACTTGAAAGATAGATTGAAATATTATCCAGATTTTAGTGGAGAGAGCCAAGAAAAAGAAAAAAAAATGGAATATTGGGAAGCATGGAGGTTAGCATAAGCTATGCCATTACCTTAATCAGACTTGCACAAGGAAATGTTATAGAGAATGGGTGGTTGTGAAGGATAATATTCAAAGAGATAATGCCTGAGAATTTTCCATCATTAACAAAATAGAACAATCCTTATATCAGGAAGCCAAAGTAGAATAAATAAAAAGAAATCTATACCTAGACACATCATTGTAAACTGCAGAACAAGAAAGTGAAGATCATAAAAACAGGCATAAGGGAAAAAATTCAATAACTTGCAAAAGAATGCCAATTAGATTTACAACAGACTTTTAAAGAGGAATAATGGATATTAGAAGACAATAGTGTAATGGCTTATAATTGTAAATCTAGAAGTATATACCCAGAAAAAATTATCTGACAACAATAAGAGTAAAATAAAAACTTCCACACAAATAAAAACTGAGAGTTTACAACCAACTTATTTTTATTAAAGAAAATTATAAAGGGTATACTTAAGGCACAAAGAAAATAAAAAAGAAGATATAAAATGCAAGAAGAAATAGTAAGCAAAGAAAATGATAATTGTGGGAAAAGATAATCATTAACTAATAAAAGTTATAATAAAATTTAATTTTGGAGAAAAAAACATAAAATTAAAATCATGGAGAAAAATACATGTAAATGGGGCTGGGGGTGGAAGATTGCTGTGATTTAGCAATAAAGTATTCTAAGCCCTATTTTCAGGGAGATGTTAAAAACTCTTGTATAACTTTGACTTTCTCAGATTATATGTACATGTTAAAAGTCTAGGATGACCAACAAAAGAATAGAAATTTTAAAAATTTCAAATTAGATGATGGAAAAAAATACAAAGCTTAAGAAAAAGCCCCCACAGGCTAGGGAAAGGATCGCAAGGGGTGGGGAGACTGGGGAGGAAAAACATTAGGAGAAATACCTAATGTAGGTGACGGTGGGGATGGAGGCAGCAAACCACCATGGCCTGTGTATACCTATGTAACAATCCTGCAAGATCTGCACATGTACCCTAGAACTTAAAGTAAAATACAAAAAAAGAAAAAGCCCCCACAAAATTCAATTTATCTAAAAGAAGGTAAAAAATTAAATGAGTGTAAAAGAGATATAACAAATGAAAGCACAAAATATAAACTTTTAAGTGAATAAAAATATATTATGATTTACAATAAATGTCAGTGGACTAACCTCCCCAATGAAAAATAAAAGGCTGGATTTCAGAAGATAAAAACAAAAGCAGTATCTAATTTTATGCTGTTTATAATTGTCAAAAGGAAAAAAAATACAACAAATTAAAGATCTTAATTGGCTGATTTTGATGGTTGTATTGTGGTTATGTAGGAGAGTAAGGAAATACAAATTAATGTGTTTAGGTATGATAAGAGCATCAGATTGGCAATTTATTTTTAAATAGTTCAGAAAAAAGTTCTTTGCACCACAAACAGCTTTTCTATAAGTTTGGCATTAAAAAAAAATCTTAAAAAATTTTCTCCATCCCTTTATTTTGAGCCTATATGTGTCTTTGCACATGAGTTGGGTCTTCTGAATACAGCACACTGATGGGTCTTGACTCTTTACCCAATTTGCCAGTCTGTGTCTTTTAATTAGGGCTTAGCCTGTTTACATTTAAGGTTAATATTGTTATGTGTGAATTTGATTCTGTCATTATGATGCTAGCTGGCTATTTTGCCTGTTAGTTAACAAAAGAAGAAAGAAGAAAAAGAAGTTCCAATAAAAAAACAAATATTGAAGCTAAGCAAAGAAGATACAACACATGAATAATAGTAGTTCCAAAAGAAGAAACCCAAAAAATACTAAAAGAACCAAAACCAATACTAAAAACTACAAATCAATAAAACTTTTCTGCCAAAAATTGAAAATACAAATGGGAAAAGCACACACCATACATTTGAGAATACTCACTCAAAATAACCAATATCAAGATATATACAAATATAGACTTTATACCAAAATTGGACCTTAAAGAAAAACAAAAACATCCTTTAGAGATCCAGACAAAAAGATTCTGTGATTTATAAAGAAGAGAAAATTAACATCAGACTTTATCACAGCAAAGTTTTATACTGGAAGAAAACAATATCATTTAAGATACTCTAGGAAAGAAAATATAAGCAAAAGCTTTTATATTCAGCAAAACTGACTTTGAAGTAAAAACAGCAAAAACTGTAAACACACAAGAACTCATGGAGTATTGTTCTCATGAACTTTTCCTGAGGAATATAATAGAGAAAAACTTACATGATTACAGAGACATTAACAGAAATGCTGCCACCTGGCTTCTATTTTATCAGGGTCCTATTATCTTCATTGCTGTCAGCAAGCTAAGTCCTCTAACAGTCTCTTTTAGTATCAGCCATGGCCTACAGAGGGGAGCCTTCACTGAGCTTTATAGTTATGCTGGTGACTATTTCACTAGCACATTCTTTACTGCTTCTGTAAATAATGTGTAAACTGTATTACAGTGGAACATAATCATCTAGCAGGTCTCCTAGTAGTACATAGTATATTCATCCCAGTATCCCCAATTTCTTGAGATTTCCTGCCCCAACCTCCCCAACTTACTGGAAATTAAAAAAAAAAATCTCTTCATCTACCATCTGTCACGGCAAGTCTGGCATTTCAGCTCTACTTAGTGTGAGCCATTGCTTTTTCAATGCTCTGTTAAGCCCTCCTAGTAGGAAGTTTGAATCATCTCTGGGGCCCTTGCCAGTATTTTAAATCCTGTGTCTTACGAGAATGTTCCCAAGTCAATGAACTCTTCTCTAACCAATTTTATCTTGAGGCCTCTTGATTAATCACTTTCAGAATACAGTCCCAGGCAAGCTCAAATGACTCCTCCAGAAATATGCCAGATGGTTCTTAAAGTTCCTTTGGTATACAGACCACTTTCTCTCTTACCAGTCCCAGCATATCCCCCACTGGGATTTGCTGCAACTGACCCTGAGATATAGGGCTAGGGAGTGGCTAGGAGAGGAGGTGGTACGGTTACTAAAAGGGACACATGGTACTTTGCAGAGAAGAAGATTACAGGCTCTTTTCCAGCAAGAGGATGAGAGAAAAGTAAGGGAGACCATGCTGATATTTAGGAGGAGTGGAGCTACATATGCAAGCTCAGAAGCTTTGGAGGAGTCTTGGTAGTCAAAATATTCAGGACCTAGATATCTAGATATCTCTATCTCATGTTTCGAGGTTCCAGATTTCTCAAATAGGGGCCTGATCTTGTTAAAACAGACCTACTTTATTGTGCATTCAACCATCTTTGATGTTTAGCCATTCTATTAAGTGATAATAGGCAATGAGAGCTTCTTTGTAAGCACCTAAAGAGGCTCTCTGACTTTCACAGTAGACTTTCAATTGCATGTTACCCTTAGTTATTCCTTATCTTTCTGTAGTGCATCAATGGTGCTTATTTATAGCCATCTAATCCTGTCCTATTTTCTCCATACATATCAAACAACTGATACATCACTCCTATGACATTCTCTTTCCCTAGTATATTCTCCCAATTCATCACATAACAGTTTTAATGATTGGACCACCACCTCATGCCAGAAGCTATTGGTATATTGTCTTACCATCAATAATAGGGTTCTCATTGCCAGATAAGCATTGAGTAATCCAGCTTCCAAATATTGTTTTATTGCCTGTTTTCTCATGTCTTTTCTGGTACTAACTGTTGTAGTTTGGATTCTTTAGAGGCAGACATTGAGAGGGAGTCTGGAGCTCAAGATGTTTATTAGGGAATCAACACTTATGAAAGGAAGGGAGAGAAAGCAGGATGATTGGGTTATCACACAAACCCAACAAAGTCTCAGCCAACTTGGCAAGAAATTCTAGAGCAGGTACTGACTATCAGAGTGTCTGCTGTTAGGCCAAAAAGGCCAGATCTTTATACCCCCTCCTCTCTTAATCACTAGATGAAGCCTGTGATAAGAAGAGCATATCTCAGGAAAGTATCTCTTTGTAGCTGAGGTAGACCCTGAAGTAGCTTCCAGGTGTAGGCTCTCTACTGATCCAACTCCTTGAAATTGGGCAGGAAGTTTTTTTGTGAAGGAGAATTTGGCAACTCATTTCTGTGGCTACACAATATGTAATGGCTACATTATTATATATATTTATTAGCTTACATATATTAGCTATCCCTATTATAGCCAATTATTTATGCTAATACTAAGCATACGTTGCCAAATATATGTTTATATAGCTTACATATATACATTTGTCAATGTATGCTTAGTATTAGCATAAATAATTGGGTTATAATAGGAATAGCATATGCAAATATATTTTAAAACCATTATTAGTGGTGGCAGTAGTAGTATTACATTATGCTGAGATGGATATGTGTCAAATGCAAATTAAAGCAATTTAATAGTAATGGATATTTTCATTCTATTACCCTTCATGTCCTTGAGGATAGAAACTATTTTTATATATGTATATCTACTGAAAGGCCTAGAGAAAGACAAGGCCAGTAGCAATGAACATTGCTAGAACCTAGAATGTAATATTGAATTATCATTTTCTTCTAAAAGAAACCAGGGCTTTTTGGAGAAGTGACTGATTCAACATTTGGCAAAGAAATGTATTAAACTAGAAAATTTTGTCAAGCAAAATAGCAAGGAAAGTCACAAAGCCTATTAAAATCACAGCAAAAGGACTAAGGAACCAACTTCAAGAGACTCCTTTTGGCCAAAGAAGGGATAATTCAAGAATCAATATGGATAAGAAAATTGAAATATATTTGAATTCTTGTGTTTATAATGATATTTTAAAAACTAATTGGTTGACTTTGAGTGGTGATAGAAAAATGAATTCATTATCTTAAAAATTAGTAAGGAAGGAGAAAGAATAAGCATTTATTCTGCCTTCCTAAATGAACTGAACTACTGGGTAACAAAATAGCAAAATGAGGGAAGTATTTCTTTATAAAGTTCTCCCAGCTAACAAATAAAAACAAAATTATAGAATTAGAAATAGCACCAAAATCCAACTGCTAATTAATTATTGGATCTGGATAATAAGCAACAATATCACAAGAAGAGAGACAACTGGGGATTCTAATGCCTCCTGATGAATAAACATTACACCACCTGCAGTATTGTGAAAGCGATCAAGCCTAAATCTGATTAAGCCTCTATATGCAGCTTCCATTAAAAAAAAAAAATCCAGGGAACAGAGGAATGTGTTAAATTCCACCATGGGCGTGCAAGAAGCAAAATTCGGACTGCAGGAAACTCTGGGGGTCAAAAGTCTTTGGTTTCAACAGCTAAATTATAAGAAAAAAAAAAAAAAGAAATTGACAAAAAACTGTAGAGTAAAATACATGTTAAAGACCTAACAAACACTGTAGTATCTAATGATGCATACTTGGGTGAGAAGAAAACCCATTAAAACAGGAATGTGATTACCAAAAAATCAAGATATGGTTACTTTTGTAGGAAAAGGGGGTTGAGATTGGGTCAAGACAAATAAAGGGCTCCTGGGTGGCTGGCAAAATTCTATTTTCTTTTTCTACCATAGTGATGGTTACAAGAATGTTGACTAAAATATTTCACTAGTCTATACATTTGTTTATGCTGCTTTCTGTATATGTGTTTCATTTTACACTAAAATGGGTAAACATTTTTAAAAAGTAATAAAAATAAAATAGCAACTTTTGAAGTATGGTTAAAGCTGTACCCGGAGGAAAATTTATAGTCTTAAATGTTTATATTAGAAGAGAAGTTAGGGGAGCATCACACACTGGGGTCTATTGTGGGGGACTTGGGGAGGGACAGTGTGGGGTAGGGAGGTTGGGGAGGGATAACATGGGGAGAAATGCTAGATATAGGTGATGGAGGGATGGAGGCAGCAAACCACATTGTCATGTAAGTACCTCAGAACCTAAAGTATTATATATATATATATATATGAAGAGAAGTTAGTTTATAATTAGTAAATTAGGTTAGAATAAAAAAAATCAAGTCAAATAAAGTAGAATAAGTGAAATCATGAAGATAGGAACTGAAATTAATGCATTAAAAATGAAGATAAAAGATCAATAAAGCCTAAGTGGAGACATTGATAAAAATCATGAAATCAATTGCAAGATTGATCAAGAAAAGAAGGAGGTATGAGATACATAGATCATGACACATCTGTAGAAAGAGGAAATATTTCAAAGACAAAAGAATACAATGAAAAACTTTATACCAATAAAATTGGAAGACATAAGTGAGAGGGAAAAATTCCTGGACTCAACATTATAAAAACTTTCAAACTGCGTCCAAGAAAAACTAGAAAATATAAATGTTCTTATGAACATTTGAGGAATTAAGTATTGAAAGAGCTTCCTAAAGAGAAATCACCATGCCTAGACTGTTTTATAAGCAAATCGTACATGATTGTCTTCTATCATACTTCTATTTAACATTTTTCAGGATGAAATAGCTAGCAAATAATACAAGAATTATAAGTGAAAATTATATAAGATTTGAAAAGGAAAAAAATGAAAAATAAAAATGTAGTTTATAGATAATATGGTTATCAATATGAGAGAACTAAAATAATCTACAGATAAATAATTAAAATTTAGAGATTCATGATGTTTGCCAGATATCAATGTATAAATACAAATGTCTATATATGAATAGAAAAGTCTATTGTGTGTCTATATAATGGCAGCGTCTACTTAGAAAATGCATTTATATTGAGTTTGAGGGATTTCAATTAATAGCACCTATTTTCCCAGCCTGAGCTCTGAACCAGACAAAAGAATAGGCATACAGAAAAACTAAACAAATAACCCAATGAAAAAATGGACAAAGAACGTGAATAAACATTTTTTAAAGGAAAACATATGAATGGCCAACAAGTATATAAAAGATGCTCAATATCACTAATATCTCGGAAACCAAATCTAAGCCACAATGAGCTATCATGTCACACCTGTTAGGATAGCTGTTCTTAAAAGATAGTATGTGTTGGTGAGAATGTGGAAAAAAGGAAACCCTTGTATACTGTTAGTGTGAATGTAAATTGATATGGCCATTATGGAAAACAGTAACATTTCTAACATTTCTCAAAAAATTAAACATAGAACTACCTTGTAATCCAGCAATCCCACTTCTGGGTATCTATCCAAAGGAAATAAATCACTATCTTGAAGAGATATGTGCCATTTCATGTCCTTTGCAGCATTATTCACAATAGCCAACATATGGAAACAACCTAACTGTCCATCAGTAGATGATTGGATAAAGAAAATGTCACACACGCAGACACACCCACACACACCCACACCCACACACACTCTTCAGCCTTTAAAAAAAGATATTGTGTTGTTTGTAATAACATGGATGAAGCTTGAGGACATTCTCCTAAGTGAAATAAGCCACACACAGAAAGACAAACACTGCATGATCTCACTTAACGTGGAAACTAATAATAATTTCAGCTCATAGTAACAGAGAGTAGAATGGTCGTTACCAGGGGTTGTAGGGTGGGGAAAAAGGGGAGGTATTGATTGAAGGACACAAACCTTCAGTTATAAGTTAAATAAGTACTGGAGATCTAATGGATGAAACATGGTGAATATAGTTACTAATAATGTATCATGTACATGAAATTTATTAAAAGAGTAGATCTTAAGTGTTCTTACCACACACACAGACACACACACACACACACATCACACACACACAATAGTAACTACATGATGTGATGGATATGTTAATCAGCTTGATTGTGGTAATCATTTGACAATGTATATATATACACCAAAATGTCATATTTTATACCCTAAATACATACAATTTTTATTTGTCAATTCTAACTGAATAAAGCTGAAATAAAAAGAACAGGCAGATAGAGGCTGAATACTTTCATTACCAAAAACGTTGATTTTGGAGAATGTTGCTAATATTTATGCAAAAGAGACATTCATAATCCTGAATTCCAGAACAAAACAGCCTTACCCAGTGAGTCACCAGCAGCATATGAACACCAAAGATCTCTCCTGTAGAGGAGAATTGTTTTTGTTAGGCTTTCTGCATGGCTTAGAGTAATCAAGACCGCATGTTCTTACAGACAGAGCAGCTCCTAAGAGGAAGGAAAGAAGGGCCTGAGCATGAAAGGCAAGTTTATCCCTTCAAATCATTAATCAGATTATGTCGCTTCTTCTCCCCCAGGGCTGGAGTGAGTGAGGGGCAGAGATAACCAGGATTGTTTCAGAGGTGGCGCTCCCTCCACATGGAAGAGAATATTCCGAGTGGGGAAGGGTTTCCTACCTCCTCCTCATCAAAAAAGAATTTATAAAGTCACTATCCCTCAAAAAGGCTGGCTCCTAGGAATAGATTTTGAAAAACATATGCAAGATTGTTATGGAGAGAGGTATAAAAATTTATTGAACGATATTAAAGACAACCTAAATAAATAGAGACCTATCATGGTCACAGACGGGAAGACTGACCATTGTAAAGTTATTAATTTTCCCCAAATCAATTCACAAGTTCAATATAATTCAAATAAAATTCTGAAGTAAGATTGTGAAGAATTTGATTATTTTAAAAGTTTTGATGGATGAGTAAAATGCTGTAAGTACACAATATACTCCTAGAGAAAAATGTTAGGTGGGATGACTTGCTCTACCAAATCAAGTCTTATTTCAAGCTATTGTAATTAAAAGTGTGATTTGAGTGCAGAGATAGGAAGAAATCCCCATGGAACAGAATAGAGCCCAGAGACAGACTTGTACATAACTGATAAAATCCATTACATGAAGAGCTGGTATTAAAGATCAGTTGGGAAAAGATTAATCACTTAACAGATGACATTAAGACAACTGGTCACCTATGTGGGGAAAACACTGGATTTCTGCCACAGACACACATTCTAAATGAGTGTGAGGATTCCACTGAAAAAGGAAAACTATAAAATGTTTAGTGAAAAATACAGACAATGCCTTTTAATTTTGGGAGTGAGAAAGAATGCCTTAAACAATAGTCACAGGAGGATTACCTTATAAAAATTAGATTGTAAATTTGACTGCATCGTAATGAAAAACTTCTTTCTTTCAAAAGACACCTTAAAGAAAAAACGATAAGCCTCAAATAGTTAGAAAATAGTTGCAACATATTAGCTAATAAAGAATTAATATCTGTTATATAACAAAATTCTGTAAATTAATAAGAAAAAGGAATATGGGCTAAACATATGAGCAAGACTTTCACAGAGAAGAAACAGGACTGGTCAATAAATGTGAAAAGGTGTCCAACTACGTAAGTAACATCACAATTGGGTGGCACTTACGTTAGCTTTATTTTCAAAAACTAACACATCTTATAATACTAAGGATGTGGAACAAGAAAAATATTCTTACACTGCTGGCTGGAGTATAAATTGCCTTAAGCACACTGGAAAACCATTTTTGGTGTAGTTGAAGATGTGACTATCCTGTGATCTAGGAATTCTACACCAAAGTGTTTTTCCTAGAGAACTTGCACAGGTGCCCCAGGAAACATGAAGACTATGATTGTAGCATTGTTTGCAAGAGCAAAAATGGAAATCATGGCAGTCCATCAACACTAGAATGGTAAATAAATTGTAGTACATATGTGTAATAAAATATTATACCAAAGTAAAAATGAGTAAACTACAATTGTACAGAGCAATAGAAATGAATCTCAAAAAATAAAAAATCATGAAAGAATACATGTAGTATGACTCAACTTATATAAGCGTAAAAAGGCAAACTTGAACTTATTTGGGGGGATATATTAATTATGGTAAACATATAAAGGAAAGCAAGAGAATAATTAACAGCAAATTCAGTTATCTCAGGGTCAGGGATAAGGGGAAAGGCTTACATGGAGTTTCAAAGACACTGATTGCTATGACCTTAATGTTGTTGTTCCCTCAAAATGTATACACTGGAATTTAATTTCCCATGTGATAGTATTAATAGGTAAAGCTTTTAGGTGGTGATTAAGCGATAAGGGCAGAGCCCCATGAATGGGATTAACACCATTATAAAAGTGAGGGAGACTGTTTGCCCTTTCTGCCAAGTGAGGGCACATACAAGTCACCATCTATGAGGAACGGGTCCTCACCAGACACCAGATCTGCTGGCACCTTGTTCTTGAACTTCCCAGCCTCCAGAACTGTGAGCAATAAATTCTGTGGTTTGTAAGTTTCCCAGTCTAAGATATTTTGTTACAGCAGCAGGAACACACTAAGACATTATCTAGTTCTATGTTTAAAACAAAGAGGTGCCTTATTTAATAAATACTTTTATATAGTAGACATAAATTATACATTCTATTAACATATGGTACAATGTATTTTATTTGAAGAATGAAAAAACATTCCTCTGAAAATGATATACTGAAAGGTTCAGAATTAAAATTTAGCAAATTATTTGGCATCTTCAGTGAAATGCAAGAAGATGTAGTTTCTACAGCAAGGGAGAAGAAAATTCTAAGGAGACAACAGGCTGGGATGAAAAATCAGCAGGTTGAGAAATGAAGAAAAGAGCATAGAATCTATTTGGAGGGGCTGAGATGATTTGTTTTAATCATGGAAAATTAATATACAATATGGAGTTTAAATCCATATTGGAAGCAATAAGGTGATTTTATAGTTTAGAAAATTGAATCAATAGTGTGAAGAACAAACATTAGAAGATTTTCCAAAAGATAGATAAAGAGACAAAGACATAAAAGTGATGTGAGAAGATGAAAGATGTGGATGGGTCCAGTTTTCTCTTTCAGTCCTTCCTTGATATCTCCAGAATCAGGGCTGGTGCCTTTCTCCTGTGTTCCCACAGCAACCTGCATTACCCCGGGGGAGCACTTACCACATTCTGGTGTGATTACCTGCTAACCTTTCTCTCTCTCCTGCCTTGGAGGTTAGTTTGTAATATTCACAAACTCTATCTGATTTATGGTGTATTGCCTAGAGTATATGCAGGGTTTGCAACATAGCATTTGCATTCTTCAGGGTACAGTCAGTTGTGTCTAGCAGAAAGTTCTAGTAAAAATATCTTAGACCAGTGACCAGCAAACCACAGCCCATAGGTCAAATCCAGGCTGTTGCTTGTGGTGTAAATGGTGTTTGTAATGGACTGAATGCTTATTACCTACCAAAATTCATGTTGAAATCCAAGATGATGTTATTAGTTGCTGGGGCTTTGGGAGGTAATTAGGCCTTGAAGGTGGAGCCCTCATGAACAGGATTAGTGCTATTATAAAAGAGACCTCAGAGAGATCCCTCACCCCTTCTGCCATGTGAGGCTATAGCAAAAAGAGAGCTAGCTGTCTATAAGCTAGGAACTGGGCCCTCACCAGGCACCAAGTCTGCCAGTACCTTGATTTTGAACTTCCCAGCCTCCTGAACTGTGAGAAATAAATATTTGCTGTGTATAAACCACCCAGTCTATGGTATTTTGTTATAGCATCCGAGATGGACTAAGGCAGTGTTTCATTGGTACACAGCCACGCCTTTATGTCTTGTCTGTGGCTGCTTGCATGTTGCCATGGCAGAGTTGAGTGGTTGCTACAGAGCAAATATGGTCTGCAAAGAACACAATGTTTATGCAAAGTTGCCAAACCCTAGCTTAAAGTGCAATAGGATTTTTTATCTTATATATCATGCATTTCAGAGGTATTGTGGACCCAAGATTGATTGAGCAGCTCAGTGACATCACTAAGAACTCAGATTCCCTATACCTTTTCACACTGTCATTATTGGCAAGTTGGCTACATTCCATGGTCACATGGTCACAAGAGAGCCTGAGTATCCAGAAACAAGAAAGAACTGACTGACTTTGGTGTCTCTTTCATGAAATTAACACATGTTCCAAAAGCCTCCTCAGAAGACTTTCTCTCATGATTGGCCAAAACTGAGTCCATAAACCACCACCTAAACTACTCCTTAAATCAGTAACTTGTCAGTTACATATATATACAGAGACACCATGATTAGCCTGTATCAAGCAGGATTAACCTAAGTCATCTGGAAGAAGAATAAATACTAGAAACAAAATTGAGGTTCTGTGAGCATTTAGAAAGGGAGAAATGGCTTTTAGATAGGCAATCAATGGTGGATGCCGTAACACTCAATAAGTGTTTGTTGAGTGAATTAATTACAAAGCAAAAGCTCTAACATTTTGATAATTAAAGCCTCCGAAGCGCCCGGGGAAAAATGAGCAGAAGAAATAATTAAGGTTGCAATGGAAAAAATAGAATAACCTTTTTCTGCTCTGAACAAGGACTGGTGTATATAGATTACAAAAATCTATTGTGTTCCAGGGAAAAAAAAATCAATGAAACGAGATTCTTGACTAGATTTTTCTGACCCAAATCTTGAATTACAGAATAAAGAAAGAATTTCCCAAGTGACAATATGAGAAAACAATATATTGCAAATGAACTGAGATCAAGCTGTCCTTAGTTAGATGTATACTCTTCAACATTAATTACTGGAAGATAGTGGAGCAATGTATATGTGTGTAAACACCAAAAAAATCTGTGACTCAAGTGCATTTTCACAGCCAAGGTGCCTTCCATGTGTGAAGGTAAAAGAGAGCTATTTTCTGACATGCAAGGACTCAGAAAATATACCTACTTATACCTTCTTGAAAAATAATTTCTAAAGATGTACTCTTACTAAGGATGAAGAAAAATTAAGTGTTCAATAATAGTGAGGCCTGGTATAAAGAGTCTGATATCTGCTAATTGCCAGATGTTTGGGCAGCAACTCTCGACCAGGGAGTCTGTCAAAGTATCTTTACTGCCCTAGGAGGCATGTCCCTGGCTTCCTTCTTCCACCTCGACTAAAAATCAGTGTGTAATAAGGGGTAGTACTGTAAATCTAGAGCCATCTAGGGCAGTGCTCCACAACCTTGATAAAAATATCACTTGTTCCACTCCAGCAATTCTGATTTGTTTTGGGGTGGGACCCAGATACAGGAATTTTTTTAAAGCTCACCAAGTGATTAGAATATGCAGCCAAGGTTGGGGAGTCCTTTTCTAAGAGAAGAAAGCCTGTATTAGTTTGCTAGGGCTGCCGTAACAAGTTCCACATACTGGGTGGCTTAAGCAACAGAAATGTATTGTCTGCAGTCTGGAGGCTAGGCGTCAGAGGCCTAGTTGTTGGCAGAGTTGGCTTCCTCTGAGGCTTCTCCCTTTGGCTTATAGATGGCCATCTTCACCCTATGTCATCACGTGGTCTTTCCTCTGTACCTATCTGTATCCTAATTTCCTCTTCTTACAAGACCACCAGTTTTATTGGATTAAGATCTACCCTTGTGAATGACCTCATGTTAATTTACTTTCTTCTTTAAAGACCCTATCTCCAAATACAGTCACATTCTGAGATACTGGGGTTAGGACTTCAGCATATGAATTTTTTTGGGGAAAAATTCACAACAAAACCTTTGGCTCTTCCACATCTTAAGGAGTAGGAGGGATACTGAAGTGTCATCAAATTATAGGGAATTTTCCTAGACCAAAGAACTAATGGTATGGTCTGCCTCTCTCTTGGGATCTTGGACCTTAGAAATTCTACCCCCACTCCATAGTGATGTACTTTTTGCTTCTACTACAAGGCTGATGAAAGGAATAGAACTGATTGCTGCCTCTGCCTTAAATTTCTGTAGCAAGTAGCTCTAGGCACTGAAGGACTCTCTTCATTGCTTTGTCTAACCCACCCCACTAACATGTCCACTCTGTTGTGCTAAGATCAGGCAGCCAGGCAACTTCTCGTTCCAACCTGCTGAGTTCTGCTCAAGACCCTGGTACTACACTCACTTGCCTTAGTGCAAGAAATTTAGAATCTAACTTCGAAGGAAGGATGATAACAGTCCCTCCCTAAAATGGAACTCCTCCTCGTTTGGAGACTGAAATTGCCTCTGTAAGACTAATAAAAGCTGACAAGACTAGGATTATGGGGGGGAGGGGGCGCCAAATTCTGCTAAGATGTAGGCATAGTTAAATGATAACCAGTCATGGTTCTACAGCTTTTCTATAATCCTTTACTGCTCAGGAGTCATGTGGCCAGAAGTCACAAGATTTGTGACTTTTCCAATTTCTCCTATAGATAACATCACTATTGGAGAACCTAAGATTGGTCGTTTGAAATGTTTTTCAGACTTTCACATTCTGGCAACTGACTGACTCCACCCAGATCTGTGACTCAAGACTTAACTGGTCCCATGGCCCCCACCCAGAGGCTGACTCAGCATACAAGGACCCTTTTCCACACTCCTATGATTTTATCCCCAACCAATCAGCAATTCCATAGCCCCATGCCCACCAAATTATCCATAAGAACGCTAGCCTCTGAGTTCTTGTGGAGGCTGAGTTCAGCAATAAACTTCTGTCCTGTTACTTGGCTAGTTCTGCATTTATTAAACTCTTTCTCTATTGCAAGACTGCTTTCTCAATAAATTGGTTTTATCTGCGCAGCAGGCAAGAAGAACCCACTGGTAGGGTGTTGAAAACTAAAAGAAGGTGGTCAGCAAAGGCTTTATTTTCTGGAGAACATGATGTTTGAGCAAGGCTTGAAATGAGAGCAAGAAAAAAAATCCATCTGCAAAAGGAAGCATAGAGATTGTTAAGGGTACTTTGAGGCCTGATTTAGGTAAGAAGAAATAAGAGATCACTTAGTCACTTTCAGTTCAAGCTTCCAGGCTCGTAAAAATGTATCCTAGAGCACTTAAAAAGATGTATAGTAGTTTATTCTCACTCAAATGGAGACAAATAAATATTGTGTCTTTTTAGAAAATAGGAAAATATAGGTTCTAATACTACTTGGTTAGATTTCTCTGTTTCCTTGCCAGAATTCTAGAACACATAAACAAACAGGTGATTTGTGTGCATTTAGACAAAGATGTAGTTACTGGTGTCTAAATGTACCTGTATTATATAACATACTCCTAATATCTCTGCACAAGGTGTGTGTGTGTCTGTGTGTCTGTCTGTGTGTGTGTGTGTGTGTGTGTGTGAAAGAGAATGAGAAAGAGTGAGAGCGAGAGCAAGAGAGAGAGAGGGGGAGAGAGCATAGATTCCCTGGCCAACTAATTAGAAATTCTTCATAAAATGTCACTCTAACCAGAGATTCACAATACACATTAGCATATGAAAGGCTCTGCAGTAAATAAAATAGTTTAATTTTATTTAACCCAAGAATACTCCTTAAAAAAAAAAACCCAAAACCTATTATCTGGCAGAAAGAATGTTTTGTAAAACATAGGAACGAGGGAAGGAAGAACATCAGGATAAACAGCTAATGCATGCTGGGCTTAATACCTAGGTGATGGATTGGTAGGTACAGCAAACCACCGTGGCACTCATTTTCCTATGTAACAAACTGGCAGATGTATCCTGGAACTTGATAAAATAAAATAAAAAACATACGTATATTTCTGCAATGTGAGAAGAAAGAATTAAAGGTGGGATTTGAACATCAAGGAATTAGGCAAAGGGTTTTGGAGCAAGAACGGACTAAACTAGAGTAAGCAAGGACAGCCCTCTGCCATAATCAGGAACAGCTGGGGGTAGTGGTGTGGGGCAAGCTAGGCTGGCTTAAAGGGACAGAAATTGGACAAGTACTAGCATATGGCCAAGTTCTCTAAGAACAAATGATTCCAAACTAAACTCATTTTCTTTGACAAGTTATTGAACATACATATCCAGGTAATGCTACAGACAGTACATGTTGACTTCAGGAAAGCATATGATAGAGTTTCTTATACTTATGCAAGGATGAACAAAAGTAGATTAAATGATAGTACAAATATTGGCCTTTTATCTGGTCAACCCAGTTATTTCTAAAGAGCATTGATTGTTGGACTACTGCTGTCAAGGTGGAGGGAAATCTCTTGATGGCTGCAAGCTGAGGCAATACAGAGCCATGTAAGACCAAAGGCTCTGGAGTTGGACTGCCTGGTCTCAAATCCTACCTCTGACATTTACTAGCTGGATGACTGTGAGCAAGTTACTTAACCATCAATAAATGAAGGATACTAATGATACCTAAATGTTAGTGTTGATATGAAGGTTAAATGTGTAAATTCATGAGAAGCATTTAATAGTACCTGCCCATGGTGAACAATTAAAAAAAAAGTTGATAATTATTGTATATTCTGTTCTGTGCTCCACTGTATACATACTTTTTTTACTTTTTAAATCTTGGGCTTGGATTAAGACACACAAGTCACTTTCCTCCCAAAGATGGGAGGAATGGATGACGTATTAGATGACAAAGTCAAGGTACAAAAAGATTTCAAGAGCTAAATGAAGCATTTAAATTTTGATGATAAAAATTTCAGAGGTAAATCTCTAAAAAAAATTCAGGGTCAGCTCTATGCCTCAACAAATCTACAAAGTCCAGGATAGGGTGAAGGTGAGTTAAAAGCAGTTAATACATGCAGGGGGGACGTGGGGAAAATCCACAGATAAACCACAGAATGCTATAATTTTCTGGCTTTCTAAAAAACAAAGGATAAGGGAAATAATGGTTTGAGTGTTTTCTGTACTCAGCAGACCACATTCAGAGGATTTCATTCCTTTGGGGGAGTGCCCTACTTGCCTGCAAGCTGTCCTCAAGTGGGAGCATATCTGGTGGGGCTGCGTGAATGACTAAGGAAGAGCCCTACAATCCCATCACGTGCAGGCTAGTTTCAGAAAATGGGGACTATTTAGCCCTAAGAAGGGAAGACTCCAAGGAAGCCTGACAATCCCTTTAACATATTTGAATGTCTGCCACGGAAAAGAGGGATTTATTTGATTTATCCTTTGAAGCTTCACAGGGTAGAACAGGTCTGACGATATGAGTTACAAGGAAGCAATTTGGGGTGAATCTAGAGAAGTAGTCATGAATAAGAGACTACTGCCCCAGGGTGGTGAGCTCCTGTCATTGGAGGGCCCCCACAGGGGGGAGATGGCCTCCAGCCAGGCCAGCCTGGTGACAAGAAAATCCTTGCATGGGGAGGAGGGTCTTTGTAGATGCTCTCTAAGGCCCCTGCTGACTCAGATTTGCCATTCTGTGGGTCTGGCAGGTTTGGGAGGATTTTCTTTGAAGAAAAATTCTCATTAGTTTATGTCTGGAGGAAAATGCACAGGAGCATTTGGAAGTTGGTCTACCGATTCCTGGAAAGGGGGCAGTGAAAGAGGCCGCCACCCATTGTCACATCCCAGCCCACTCACCTCTAGCCCATCTCTTTTTACAGCATGGAGAAGGCCTTGGAAACAAAGCCATTTTTGGAGAAAATAAAATGAAAGAGAAATCAAGCAAGTGTGCATGCTGTAGAAAAGGAAGCTACTTGGAGAGTTTGTTTGATTCTTCTTCTTTGGTTATTTTCTAAGCAGCTTGGCAGCAGATCTATTGGAGACAACTTCCATGCGCTGGAGTGTGAGTTTCCAAGCATTATAGGCACAGATATTTTGGAAATCTAAACAGCCTGTCTGAAGCTGCTTTGTTTAAGTGAAGAACTGTTTTCCACAAATGTGGCAATCCATTTCAATAAAATATTTTAAAAGATTTTTGTGTTTGGGTAAGAACAATTTTAATTCCATGTCCTGATCCTAACTTCTTCATGGAGATGATCAAGACTCCTGAGCTATTGAAATCCAGAGCCACAGACAAGTGATTCTACCACAAAAGAGAATGCCCACCCCCCACCCAACCCTTTGTCTCCACCCATGGGGGCCTTTTCTCTAATCCTACCTTCTCTTATTTTAGGGTAAATTTAGGCTTGTGTGTTCCTGGTCCTGATAATACATTTAAACAGAAAAACAAGGCCCACATCTTCAGGAAGCTTAAAATCTAGAGTGGGAAATAATTCGACCCCTATGAAGTGACTTGAGGATAACTGTAAGGCAATTAACAGGTCTCGCCATGGCAAGGATGGAGACCTGCCATACTCACCACCTCCCATGCAAAAATGCTTTTTGTGTGTGTAGAAAAACTCATATTATGGCAGCTTCTTGGGGAACACACTGACAGATAGGGGTAATTGCAAAATCTGTTACATAAATCTCAATGCCTAGCAAGTATGATGGTCTAATTGGCCCCCGTTCTTCGGGAGGCAACTTAGAAGAGAGTAGCCAGGAGGAACTTGGTAGGAACTTGCTGACCTAGAATGTGTGTATCTTCCGTACATTCCACACATTGGCTTTGAGCAGGAACAGAGAGAATAGTTCACATAACTGCATACAGTAATCCTGGTTAATTTCTGTTTCACAGATGAATTGATAAATATTGTCATTCCACATTCCTTTTTTGAATTTTTATCTTGTATGGACTAATATCTGCTAAGTGTGTGGTACCTGATTGCAAGAGAGATCTTATTCCTGTAGAAGAGACACACTTGTAAACAAAAATTCCAATATGTTAGATACAAAGAAGTAACCAAGATACCCTATTTTCCAGCCACAGGTCAAAATAAATTCTCTGGGACTGCTTTCCATACCAAGTAATCTGAATTGAACCTTAAAAGTGTCTTTATTTTTTAACTTCTCATACACAGTGATTAAACAAAAAAAGGAAGAAAAAAGAATTAAAAAAAAAACATTGACAGGAATTGATAAACACTGTTTCATTTAGGGTTGGGAGCAGGAAGAATGTGCCTCTTCTTTTTCTGCTAGTGATTATCCATCATAAGGGATTATGTCATTATTTGTTCAACCTTCATGAACCTCACGAACAACAGTGCTCTCCACATAGAAACTGGACTTAAGACTCACCCTCTTAATCCTGAAGGCTTCCTGCTGTGTGCCTTGCTTGAAAGACAGGGTTTGCAGAAAGGATATTGGGTTTGGCTAACCAACAACATGTGATTATTTTATTTTGTTAAAGATTGCAACGTCATGTAGCCCTTTCCCCTCCTGTCAGGATTTTTTCTCTCATGACTTTCATTTCTTCAGAGGTGTGGAGACCATAGTCCCGGGTTTCAGGCTGGACACACGCCCTTCCCCTAGAGTCTGCAAGTCTGTTTTTATTCTACAGGAAACCATCCACCTGAATGCACTGACCTCTCATTCAGTCTTCAACAGGGAACACACAGTATCTTGTTCCTTCTTCCAGAACTTTTTTCCTTTAAGTTCCAGAACTAAGTTTCTTTAAGTCCTTTAATGAGCTACATCTGCTACTTTGATATCTTTGTTCCTAGCTGTTTGCACAAAAAGAATTGGTTATCAAAGTGAAAGGGGGGCTTTGGGTGGGTAATTCCTATTTGAGACCCTTTGAGTCTTAGTTGTGTCATTTGTAAAATAGATTGAGGTAATGTAATGGGTACAGAGGTTCTTTAGAAATGGTAAATAGCTATAAAATTACACAGTATTACTATAAAATATGCCCCTGAAATATTGCAATGGCAAGAAATTTCTTGCCAAATTTACACTACCTAGAAAACTTGGACTCATTCTTTACTCCTCCTCCTTCATTATCTATGTCTAATCTTCCACCAAATCCTGCTGATTTGCTCTGTGGTATCTGATACTTATCTTCCCACTATCTCCACCCTAGTCCAAGTCTCATTTTACCCCCATATCTCCTGCACCATCCTCCTCTTGGCTTCTTACACACAACTGGAGTGAAGGTCCTGCCCCACTGCTCAAAGAATTACTGTGCTTCCTGCTCCACTTTCTAGCCTCCAGTGCCTACCATCAACATTTCTTATACCCCCTTCTCACCACCTCAGATCTCCTAATTCATTAATATGCATTCCTAACTCTTGAAAATATATTTGTCACTACAGGAATGTGATTGCAACTGTCTGATTTTTTATTCCTTTAACCTTTTTAATAAACATTGGTTGTTTTTCTTTCTCTGTGCCAGGCTCTGTGCTCTGTGCTGAGGAACCAAAGTGCTGTAAGAAATAGCCCTTAGTCATTGATGCTGGAGAGGATGCAGAGAAATAGGAATACTTTTACACTGTTGGTGGGAGTATTAGTTCAACCATTGTGGAATACAGTGCGGCAATTCCTCAAGGATCTAGAAATAGAAATACCATTTGACCCAGCAATCCCATTACTGGGTATATACCCAAAGGATTATAAATCATTCTATTCTAAAGATACATGCACATGTATGTTCATTGCAGCACTATTTACAATAGCAAAGACATGGAACCAACCCAAATGTTCATCAATGATAGACTGGATAAAAAATATGTGGCACATATACACCATGGAGTACTATGCAGCCATAAAAAAGGGTGAGTTCATGTCCTTTGCAGGGACATGGATGAAGCTGGAAACCATCATTCTCAGCAAACTGACACAAGAACAGAAAACGAAACACTTCATGTTCTCACTCAAAAGTGGATGTTGAACAATGAGAACACATGGACACAGGGAGGGGAACATCACACACTGGGGCCTTTTGAGGGATGCAGGGAAGGATAGCAGGGGGTGGGGGATTGGGGAGGGATAACATTAGGAGAAATACCTAATGTAGGTGATGGGGGAATAAATGCAGCAAACCACCATGGCATGTGTATACCTGTGAAACAATCCTGTACAATCTGCACATGTACCCCAGAACTTAAAGTATAATTAGAAAAAAAAAAAAAGAAAGAAAAAATTTCAAATTAAAAAAAAGAAAAAGAGAAAGAAAAAAAAGAAATAGGCCTTAGTCTCCAGGTAGAACTGTGCAGAATGAAAGATCTGAGTTTGAATCTTGGCTCTGACATTTGCTAGCTGTGTGATCTTGGATAAGACGTATATCTTTTTGAATCTCAGGTTCTTCATCTGGTGTTGCAGGGTGTAAATGAAAGAATGTATCTGATCCATATCTTTGATCTTTTGTAATTGTTGGATGTCATCATTATCATTATTATTGTTAATGAGCCAGGTCAGCCAACGCTGTAATTCAGCTAGAGGAAGGAGCGAATGAAAGGAAGAAAATGATGGGCCATTC
Source organism: Cacajao melanocephalus (assembly GCA_963573385.1). Taxonomy (NCBI): domain Eukaryota; kingdom Metazoa; phylum Chordata; class Mammalia; order Primates; family Pitheciidae; genus Cacajao; species Cacajao melanocephalus. Next base: position 247,521 of record CAUYLG010059231.1, read on the forward strand.
CTGTAGTGGACAAGAAGGCTCGGTTTCAGAGCACGGGTGAAATGCCCCCTAGTGATGCAATCAATCATGGAGAATATTTGGTGGGAAATTTTATTTTTGTATTAGGTCCTACTGTGGTCAGTGTGGCTTGGAGAAGTCACGGTCACACTTCAGTATTTAGCCATTCTCCTTAGCTGCCTGGGAATCCCAGGGCCACCTGTCTCCTTTTCTTCCCTTGCCACCTGCATGTAGAGTATATTTCCCACCTTTACCGTTTGTACTTCAGTTTGTGCTGCAAAGCAGCAGATTCTGCCTGTATTACAGGGTAACTCTTATTTCCTAAGGCTTTGTACACTCCTAGAAGGGAGGAAAAACTTTATTAATACTGATAACTCCTTTGATGTTACAGTAATAGCTGCTCCAAAAGCATGTAATTTATAAGCAAATTGAATGTCAGTGATGCCTCGTTGATTACTGATTAGTTCTAATCTCAGCCCACAGCCAAAATTTTTTGACTTTATCTTTCACTGTTCTCCAGGGCTGCTTTAGACAATCCAGTCTCCTCATGGTCCTGGAAAAATATAATGCTTATTGCATTCTTGTGGCATAGAAAATTTCACACACTTTGGAGCCAAGGATACTCATGTTTGAAAGCCAACTGTGCATTTATTAGAAATATGTGTATAGGAGAATAAGATTTATGATTTCTCTGAGACCCAATCTCATCTGTAAAATGTGGATCATAAAGTGTAAATTTTCTACAAAGCACTTGGAGCATAATAGGTGATGTATAAATTTTAGTTTCCTTCCCACTTTCCTCTGTCATTTTCACTTCTTCTGGAGATGCTCTTTCCTCTCTGCACCTCCCATTTCCTCACTTCTTTTTTTTCAATGGTATAGCCATCCTAACTCTTCCTTTTTGTCATTCAACTCAATTGGATTTCCCATTCATTCATTCATTCATCAAACTGTAATTTGGCACTTTCTTCACTAAGTCCTTGATTACATACTGCCCTATATATTGGTCCAGTTGTTGGCAATAACCTGGGGCATTCCCATAAGCTATGTCTCTGTTAGCCTGATTCCCTGAACGAGGAGGTTGTGGAGCAGAGCCCTGCCTCCTCCGTGACTTATGAAAGACCCCTCACATATATGAGAATTTAGGCATTTATAGTTTTAAGTTTCTGAAATTAGTAGGTGATCCTGCCTGATGCAGGTATCTTACCTCCTGAGTAAGGCTCAGTACAAGGACTGTGTTTTCTCATCCCCTAGTGTCTCATGGTACCTCGAGGAGTACAGTGCACATATCAGGCTTTTAGTATTTGTCTCTAAGTGAAAATATTTCCTGTCAATCAGCGTCTTGGGATTGAAAGGGGTAACTAACAAACTAATGTCAATATTTTTTTGTCTGAATCTTTTCTATATATTTTCTGCCTGGTGTTTGAACAATTCCAGTGACAATTTCCCTCCATTCCAAGTCGAATTGTCTGTTTTTATTCTAGAAATTCCAGCCTTACGTAGATTTAAAAAAATGATTTCAATGTAGCATCCTCCCCTTGGTCTGAAGCAGCTCTCAAGTAGTAAGGAAAATGCTGGTGCCTGAGCCCTGCTCCTAGCTGTGCTGGTGTGAAGAAAGGGGTGGTTTCCTCCTGCCTGAGAGAATTTACATCATTGAATTCCACGATCCAGGTGGAATTTTCCCTCCATTCAAGAAAAGCCTCAAAAGGCACCAGGCCATTTATGAAACAGTTTTCAGACATGGGACATGGCCATTGGATGAAGGAAGAGCTTTCTTTTGGCCACCTTGAAGTGTGGAGGGGCTTTGAAAAAAGGCAGGTGCTCTGTATGGTTGTGAACTGTGAGGACAAAGACTATCTATGTGGACTTCTATGGATTTTTCCCTCAGATGTGATAAGGCAATCCCAACTGCTGCCGCAAAACCTTGCAGACACACTCATCTGATAGCCCTGAACTTGGCTGTGCTAGCTCTAGTCACAGAGGACCCTACACTTTCCCTAGGGAAAAGACCATGACTAAGAGGCATGGGAGGGTCCATGTGCAAGGATGCTATTGACGTCCATCTGGATAAAGCCCGTAGGGACCGTGATTTATTTCCGTGAACTGCGTCTCAGGGCCCTGCAGCCAGTGGTGGTCTGCAGAGGAGCACCGTGTTACATACGCAACAGCATGCTCAGCCCCTGAGCTATTCGGCCCCAGAGGAGTGTAGAAAGCCGAAAGCTCAGCAGTGGAAATAATATCACAAATTAAATTGTTTTGAACCATAACAAAGTGAGTTTTTCCTGGAAACTGTTTTGTTTCTTTAAATCGAAAACAAAACCTCTCAGACTGCAGAAAAACACAACGCAGAGACTTAGGCAATTTGGGGAGCTCGTCAGTCTTTTGCTCCCTCCCCTTTCATTTTGAAGAATGATGTCTTTGACAACTGAACAGTCCCCAGATGAGCCTGTGACTTTCTAAGGCCAAAAGATTGAGTTTTCTTCAGGATGGTAGAAAGAGGAGAATAGAAAATGCAATGAATGTATTTGGGTTCAATCTCAAAACAATTATTTAGTCCGTCTACTTTCCAGGCACTGCAGAGGTGAGGAGGAACAAGTCTCAGCCTCTATCTTCAAGGCGGAAGAAACATCCATTCAATACATAATTGTGGTGAGTTTTGATACATAGATATGTAGCAACCTAGCATGTGTAAAGCAGTCTTAAGAGCAATTAATTCTTAAGAGCAATTAATATTTGTTGAGTGCCACTATGTGTTAAGAGCTCAATATTTCTCACTAAAACCCAGTGAGGTAGAGGTACGCATTGTTATTCTCCCCTCGTAGATGTAGAAACTGAAGTACAAAGTGGATAAGTAACATGGTCAAGGTCTCACAGCAAGTCAGAAGTGAACCAGATCTGTCAGCTTCTATCACCAACAGACTTAGCCATGGAGTTATACACACACACTTTATTTTATTTAAGCCTCCCAACAGACCTGGTAGGTAGCAACAAATATACTTGTTTTACTAAATGAGGCAACGGACGCAGACAGATTAAGTAATAACTTGCCCAAGGTGTCATGTCTAGTGAGCAGCAGAGCCTGGGCTTGCCCCCATGTTTGTTTCCAGCAGACTCTCTCTGGGGGACAGTCTGAGGCAGCTGGGCAGGACAGACCTAAGCTATCTATCAGATAGAGGAGGGGTGTTTGCTCTCATCTAGCATCCAGCATGGTGCCTGGTACCTACCAACTCTCTGTTGGTGTTTGTTACCTAAAATTTACTTCAATCTTCTCCTTTCTCGTAAGGGAAGAAACTAAAATCGAGAGAAGTAAGGGACTTACTTGAATTTGCAGAGGTAGTAAGTTCAATTACTTAAAAACTGAAGTATAAGAAGGAGTTTGCAAGAAGATAAGAGCCTGGCTATTAGAATCGAGGTGAGGTGGTATGTTTGTATTCATTTAGGTAGGCTAAGTCACACTGTGAGTATGTATTTTTTCTCCATAGCATAACCAAATCTCAATTGCCAAAAGGTTTACAAAACAAAGGCTTATTTCTAGTTCATGCATTAACCCTGTGGCTTAATGGAGAATTCAACTCATACGGGTCTCTCAGGACCCAGGTGGACAAGGGCTCAATCATTGCATGGGTTCATCGTCTCAACACAAAGTTTTGGGGTTCACCACAGCAGAGAAGAGAGTATGGAGAATTACACACAGGCTGAAATGCTTTCACTGGGACGTGATCACAACACTTCCACTCACGTCTCATTGATCACAGCAGCTAACATGGCTGCTCCTAATATTAAGGGGGTGAGGCGGTGGCCTCCTTTAATCCTCTCTTGTGCTTGGAGGGAGCAGAGGCATTAATGACGCGTGACAGTTGACTGCTTAGGCTCTAGAGTTGGAGAATCATGTCTGCGAATTTCATCTGAGTTGTTTATTGCTGTGTGATCTTGACTATTTCTCATCTGTGGTTTTTTCATCTGTAAAATGGGTTAATAGTAACATATCAAACACTTAGCCCAGTGTCTCACATGATATAATCCCTCAATACATGTTAGCTATCACCATGAGGTCACAGTCAGTTGGGAAGTTTCACAGTTGTATTTCTGTTTTGAAAAGGAAGAGGAGAGGAGGTGGGTATGAGGGCAACAAGGCTGGCTACAGGTCCAGCAGCGAGGAAGCTACAGCAGTGTTCCAGGCAGGAGAACAAGGCAGCCGTTGAGCGAAAGAGGGATCAGATCTGAGAAAATTAAGAGCTTAAACTCACAGGACTTGTGAGATTTTTCTTTCATGTTACTTAAGTTCTCTTCAGTACCTTGGAGGTTCACAGTTGGTGGTATGAGGAGGAGTGAGGCACCATGCTAAAGTCATAAAGGAGAAGAGATTGTCACAGGAGGCAGGAGGAGTGATGGCCTGGAAGCAGTGATGGTGCCCAGTGCGACTCCCTCTCTACCTCACCTTAATTGGAAGTAAGTGAGGAATGAAAGAATGACAAACCATGGAGAGAGTGGTGGGGATGCTGTAGTAAACATTTATATCATCTCCTCAAAATTCACATGCTGAAACCTAATCCCCAGTGTGTTGATATTAAAAGGTGGGGCCTTTAGGAGCTGATTCAGTCATGAGGGTGGTGCCCTCATGAGTGCGACTGTGCCCCTGAAAAGGAGGCCTGGGGGAGCTTGTACTGAAAACACCAAGAGAAGTTGTCATTTATGAAGCAGAGAGCAAGCCCTCACCGGAAAGCAAATCTGGAACCTTGATTTTGGATTTCCCAGCCTCCAGAACTGTGAGCAATACATTTCTGTTGTTTATTAATTACGTAGTATATGGCATGTTTGTTACAGCAGCTCAAACTGACTGAGACAGGGGAGCGGTGTCCTCAAGACGTGTCAGTTTTTGCTAAGGCCAGAGGGAGAGAGTGCAATGGAATGAGATTTCCTGAGGAGGCAAGGGGAGGAGAAGGGACGTATGCTGTTAGAAAGCAGGGATGAGTCAGCGCGATGCCTTGAATACTTGTCAAGGGACCGACTGGCAGCCAATCATCTCTTGGGCCCCAGATCTCTAGGGAAGGTTACAACCAGGAGGCATAAGGTTTGAGGTTTGAGAGCTGGCAATGCCTTGACCTTGGGTCTTATCTAATTTCTCTGTGCGGTCCCAGGATCTAGCACAGAATGCACAGTCTATGCCTGACTAATGTTTCTGAAGTTGGAAGGGAGGCCCCCTTTAAGAGTAAGAGAGAGGCTAAAAAGCTCTTTTCCTGGCCAGACCTGGTATTGTTCTATCACTAATGTTGGGCTGAAGACATGAGGCAGCAAGTGACAAACAGCATCTGAAGCTGGAGAATTTTGCAAGTCTATTATAAATTACTCTGCAGATATTAAGTGTTGTCACGTTTGTCTTTGAGCAGGACAGAAAGTGCCCCTGAACTAAGCATTCCTTTGCCAGCCTTCCCGGGGCAGAGACTGACAGAGCTTCTGAGGACGAGGCCTTGGGTGTGAGCATGTGGAAGTCTCTGCCTGTTACTGTGTTCCAGCACAGCACTGCCTGGACCCCACACACATGCTATGGGCCAGGGGAGGATCATGGGTACTGGCTTAGCTGAGTATCAGCTGTGTGGGCAGCGCATAAATAGCTGGGCCTTTCTGCCCAGGGGTGGGTACTGGTTACTGTCTATCACTCTGCAGATCCTGCATGGCCAGGAGTAGCTTTTGGTCCTCCTTTCATGATACTCAGTGCACGGCAGCACTCTCTTCTCTCGGTATCAGAGAGTGTGTGCCCAAGAGAAAGGCGAGCATACCTAGGAACATTATCAGCACATACACGGGCCCCTGTGTTGCCATCCAAAACCAGATAAAGATGTTTTTGAACAAACTGCACCATTGCTCCCTTCCCTCTGTGCAGGTTGTAAAGAATCAAGTTACTCCCCTCATTCTGTTTGCTCATTAAATAAATTATGGTGGTAAAATAGATATTAGATGAAATGTACCATTTTCATCATTTGTTTAACCATTGTTAAGTGTACATTTCAGGGCATTAAGTACATTCGCATTAAGCAGTTTCACATTGTTATGCAACATGATCAACTTGCTTTTGCCTTGAGTGCCAGCCACCCTGGTTTCTGTCTTTTTCATATTCCTACAAATACATCTAGCAGTTCCCTCCATCCTCCCTGTGTACATAAACCTTGGAAAAGACACCATGAAAATCGCTCTGAAATGCCATCTGCTGCTCTGTAGGAAGTGGGCACTGTTAGATTTTTTATGCTCTCCACCTACTGGCATTTTGCCTCTGAGTTACATGACTCTAGTCTTAGGCACTTGATGTAGGGATTGGCCACAATGGGAACCACACCCCATTCAAGACATGCGCCCCTTTCCTCCCTATATGTGAAAAGTCACAAATTCTTCCATAATTATAGAAGCTAGGAAAAAGCAAAAATTAACACAATAACACAACATTACTTATTTTTATGGTTTCGACTTGTCTAACAAAATTGTTGATCAATAAGCTGGTAGCATTGCTAAACTTTTCCCATGTCCCTCTTTAGTAAGCTGTCCTCTGGGCCCATGTTTCCCGCTTGCTTAGCTTCCTGGAAGTCCACCCTAGTGCTGGAATGAAGTAGAAAGAGGAAGAAAAGTGGTTTGCAGTAGTCTTAGTGTGTCTGGCCTGTTATAACAAAAATACCTTAAATCATGTGGCTCATAAACAATAGAAATTTAGTTCTCACAGTTCAGGAGGCTGAGAAGCCCAAGATCAAGGTTCTGGCAAATTCATTGTCTGGTGAGGGCCTGGTTCCTTATAGACAGTGCCTTCTTGCTGTGTCCCCACAGGGTGGAAGGGGCAAGGCAGTTCTCTCTGGCTTTTAAAATAAGGGCACTAGTCCCACTCATGAGGGCTCTGTCCTTCTTACCTGATCATCTTCCAGAGGCCCCACCTCCTAATAGCGTCACCTTGAGGTTTCAGATTTCAATATATAAATTTTGAGGGGACACAAACATTCAGACCCTGTGCCACTTTTGGTGTTCCACCAGAAATAGCTCCACCAAATGATGTCATTTCTCTATTGAAATAGGAAGTCTACATCTTAATGAACACAGGTTCTCATATCTTTCTGTTGGGATATAAGGGTCATTCTACAAAGAAACACTGTGTCAAAGTATAAATTCCTTTTGAACACAGAGGTAGGCATAGTTTGGTGATGTGGAGGAAAGCTTAAATTATAGAATTTATTCAGCTGTTTGTTCAATAAATCTTAACTGGGCACCTACTATCGTGTCAATTTCTCTATTGGATGCTGCAGGAACTAAAATGAATCAAATGATTCCTGCCTAGTAACTTATAGTCCAGGAGTATGACCTGCCTACCCAGGTGCTGTGCCTCTAATGCACAGTGACCCCCCACTTCCATATCACACAGACAGCACCTCATAAAAAGATGCTCTGAGCTACCCATGTCCATTCGCGGAAAAAGGCCTAGACCTTCTTTTTTCATTCACCTCAGTTGGGACCTAATCTCCTACCGATCTTTTCAGGCCCAGGTCTAATGTCTGAGTCAGCATCTCTATCTTGATACTCAAACGTTCTCCCATGGTCATCGTTTAAGACTGAAGTCCTGGACCTCTTGACTCTCCTCTTCCCTGGTCACTCCTCTTTCTGACTTATCCTGGCCCCTTGAAACTTCTTCTCACCTTGATCAGCCTGGCTGATGCCATCTACACGGCCTGGCCCTTTCTCCAGGGGAGGGTTAGTCCGCTGCACAACAAATTCTCAAATCCTAAATTAATTTTCTCTCTGCTGCCCAGCTGGAGTTAAAACTGCGATGCGTAGTGATGTGCTCAGAGAGTATCAGTATCAGCTCGTTTTAGCACTAGTCTAAGGAAAGCAGTCACAGAGAAAGAAGCGAGTGGCTGTGTTTGTGTCTGTACCTTCCTGCAACACGTCTTCTTCGATGCTTTTTGAAGAAACACAGAAGCACTTTCTTTGCTTTATCTTTTTGGGTTACCTATAATGCCACTCTATTCTCTAAGGGCAATAACCTAAAGTATAATTTCCTAAAATACATCTGGTAGCCATTCCTCCACCCCTCCACCCCTTAGCACCTACTAACATCCCACAGAACTAGCATTCTGTAGAAAACAATTAAGGAAAAACTGAGCTAACCACAGCCGTCTTTTCCAGAGATTCTGGATTGTAATTAAGGTTTAGGTATTCTGCCAAACAAAACAAGGTAGCACCATGTGTATACTGCCAAATGTAGATGAACCAACCAGTTATTGATGTCAAGCTGAGTAGAAATTCTCTTCAGGTCTTTATGATTAGAAATTATCTTTTACATGGTTGCCTGAGCAGTCTTTCTAAAATGCAAACGGGAGCTTCACCATTTGCCTAGCCGATAAAATCTAAATTGTAGAAAACAGAGTTCAATGCCTATCATGAGTACTCCTACCTGCTCTTCCAGCCTTGTCTCTCTCTTGACTCCTGAAGCCACCTCGGACTCTATCCAGGCTACCTTCTTTCAGCTACTGACTACTCCACATTTTCCTTTTTCTTCAGGACCTTGCAAATGTTGTCTCCTCTGCTGGGGACTTGCTCTTGCACTGGTAGCATGCTGCCACTCATTCTCCAAGTCTCAGCTCAAATACCCCTCCATGAAAGGCATTCCTCTCCTCCATACACAGAACTAAGAGCTTTCTCTCACCTTGTGTTACCATTTTTTACATTTGCATCTACTCATCACTCATTAATTGTGTCCTGTATCGTTTTCCCACTTGTTGGTGACCCCTCTGAGGGCGAACACTCTGTTTCACGAATACTTTTATCTCCACTGTCTAGTACATAGTAAGAACTTAATACATATTTGTTGAAAGAATGGGTGATTAGACGAATGAACTCTAGAAGTAGAGGGTGCTACTGCTTGGTTACAGGTATGCAGCTGGTATTCAATAATCTTGGAATGGGGAAAAATAGGCTTCATGTTTCATGGTCACCAGTTGATATTTCTTACCAACAAGAAAAAACACTGAACAAATAAAAAGTATTGCTGAATGATGTGATTTTAAAGGCATAAGTGAAACTCGTCATAGAAAGACATTAGGGAAGCATCTAGTGTCTCCTCACAAAGGACTCTGTTTTTCACCTGCTTTACCGTCTTCTCCAGCACCATTGTTTCTCCCTCCTTGACTTCTTCCCTAGACTTTTAAGTATGTTCAAACATTCCCTGTTAAACAAGGAAAGCAAACAAAAAACCTTCACTCATCTTTGAAGCACTATGTCTGCAGTCCATAATGGAATCACTACTGTATCAGGGTCATGATATGCACATAGTGTATTTTGATTCCCTTGAGGTATTGACAATCTATTGAATGAAATTCTTGCAGACCGAATGGAAAAGGCAGATTAAGAATTATGTAACAATTGGCTGGGCGTGGTGGCTCATGCCCGTAATCCCAGCAATTTGGGAGGCCAAGGCAGGCTATCACTTGAGGTCAGGAATTCAAAACTAGCCTGATCGACACGATGAAATCCCATCTCTACAAAAAATACAAAAATTAGCCGGGTGTGGTGGTGCATGCCTGTAATCCCAGCTACTCAGGAGATGAGGCAGGAGAATTGCTTGAACCTGGGAGATGGAGGTTGCAGTGCCTGTAATCCCAGCTACTAGGGAGGCTGAGGCAGGAGCATCACTTGAACCTGGGATATAGAGGTTGCAGTGAGCTGAGATCACACCACTGCACTCCAGCCTCAGCGACAGAGCAAGATTCTGTCTCAAGGGTGAGGAGGGAAAGAATTATGTGACAGTCATGCTCAAAGGGCGTGGGTCATGGGTCAGAGTTAATCTGGAGGCAGGCCTTGGTGACAAGCCAAGCAGCTTGCTTCTGTAGCCTTATCGTCCTGTGAGCTTCCTCTGTGTTCTGTTCTAGCCATGCTGGTCTCTTTTCAGCTTCTGGTACTTGCTGGGCTTTCTTATGTAACAGGTTTTTTTGCAGAAGGTCGTTTCCTCTGCTTGGAAACTCCTTCACTTCAGTTCCATCCTTAACTAGCTGATGGTGTTCATTTCTCATCTCACACATCACTTTCTCCTCCCCAATAAGGTCAGAGCCCCCTGTCGTGGTTGCTCAGGGCCCCGGGTGCTTCTTTTGGCTACAGCTTCACTTATTTGTGGGTTATTTTTCTCTTTCACTAGACTATAATTCCCATGTCTGAGTTTCCTCTCTGGTGTATTCCCAGTGCCTATGCAGCCCTTGACTTGGATGACCAAGTGAATGAATAACAAATCTGAAGTCCAAGTTAAGCAAATGCAAAGCCTGGAAGTGTGTGGGAGGCTGCCTGGGGTCCAAATCTGACAGAAGCAAGCAAACAAACAAGGTAAGGAAGTTCATGTTCATGCAAAATGAGTTTGCAGTGGCTTCCTTGGACCAAGGTCACATGCAATGGTATTTCATTTAGAAACTCCAGGTTGGTCCAATCCTTCTTAAACTCACAATTATCTGATAGTTGAGAGGACTGATCAAGTTGGAATACTGGATCAAGATTCAGAAAGAACACAAACGTCGGTGATCATTTAAGTATCGAACAACTCTTACTAATCCCATACTCTAACCTCTAGGGGGAGCTCAAGGATCCCCCCCCTCCTCTCACAGGATGCCCCAAAATGAAGTGGTAGCGTTCCTGGTGGGAAGGACAGGCCAATAGGGATGGAGCTGGACCGAGCAAACACTCTTTCATTCATCCCTTGTTTTAGCTTTGCTTTTTTCCTTTCCTCTTCTTTCCCTGTTGAGTTTTCCATCATATAGGCTTATTCAAGTGAGGTCATAAAAGTCCTACAAAGGTACTGTACTCTGAGTTGCCAGGGTGAAAGACGTCATAGGGATTTGGGGCTGATGCTAGAATTAAGAGTAAAGATTGAGCTCTGCCTGGTAGATTCTTGGTGTCTTTATTCCTCAAACTCTCATCATGGTGGGAGGCAAGAGGTAGAAGATGCAACTCCCACATGGATAAGCCAGGCAATGTGCTAGGCTCGGGAATGCTATGATGAGCTAGACACAGTTCCTGCCCACAAAGACTTTAAGTCTCACCGTTTACTCAGTCAGACTTCTGTGTTTAAGCTAAATAATTACTGGCAGAAACACAAGATAGAGGAGTCCTGGTTAAATAACACAGTAGTAAAAAAAAAACACAACGCAACAAAACAAAAAACCAAGGGGCTATAATTTACTGTAAACTTAAAATGAAAGTGTAGTGTGATGTGGCCACTGACAAAGTTTGTGTAATGTTAGGCTCCATTAATAGAAATACACTCTGTGGATCAAAGGAGTTAATAGTCCTGTTGTAATTAGGGTTTGGTCAGTCCACATTTGGAGTATTGTGTTTCCTTTTGGACACCACATTTTAAGAGGAACATGGAAAATTTAGAGTGTGTCCAGAGAAGGCTGGCCATGATGGGAAGGGGCCTGGAAACTCTGTCATCCAGGGATAATCAAAGGACTCGGGAATGCTTGGCCTGGGAATTAAATGACTTAGGTGGGGACATAATAGCTATTTTCAAAGATCTGTCTCATAGAAAATGGCATGGACCAACTCCATGTATTGTTCCAGAAACAGCACTTTGGGTGAAAGGTGAAAATGTTGAGGAAAGATGTTTAGTTCAGCATGAGGAAAACCTCACTGTAGCATCCAGGCTGTCCAATGGTGAACCAGAGGGTCTCTTCTCTTAGCACTTCGCTTTCTGACCTCCTTTTCTGCCTTTCCTTCTGAGGGTCAGGTCGGAACTGATGATGGGTAGGTTATCTTTTCTTTCTCTGGTCCTTCTTGGTTTCCCTAATGGAATAAAGCCATAGAGTTTACTTCTGTGTGAGAGAAAGGTAGTATTATCAACTAACAATATTCTGGGCACTTTACAGAGATGAGGTTAAACTCTGATGCAAAGGATCATCTCCATTCTACAGATAAACAAGCACAGCTTAGGTAACTTGCTCTGGGCCACCCAGTTATTAAGTGGGGGAGCCAGGATTTGAACCCAGGAATTCTGCTCTTATACCTTATTCTCCTAACTTCTCTGCCATACTTGCCTCTCCCCTCCCAAAATATAAAGTCACAGAAATCCAAAAAACAAGGAACAGGTGAATTTGTAGTTTGGGCCAATATGGGCTAATGGAGTAGATGGAGTAGGTTTTTTAATTTTTATTTTTTACCCCCAGCCAATAAGGGGCAGAAGTATAGGGCAGAAATAAATACGTAGCTTGTGTGGGTGTCTTGAGGGCTATGGTGCTTACTGTGTTCTGCTGGACCTGACACTACTTGCCACCTAAACTCTGCAGTGTCTTTGTTAAAAGAAAATAGCACTGAGATTTACCCCATGCTCCAGATGGTCTGCAGATGTCAATGGGTTGAGCCTGTCTTCCTCAGTGGTAGAGACAGCATTCTGATTTAAACGTCACCTTCTTTTTCTGACACTCTCCCCTCATTCCACTGGAATCTGGATATTCCATTTTAATTGTGTTTTTATTGCTTTATATAAGACAAAGCCTTTTATAATGAATAAAAATATTGAAAAGCCTTTTCCTCTTAAAAACCTGTGACTCACCAAATACACACAAACCACAACGGAACAAAGCCACGATTAAAGTCTATGTAGAGTAAATCTCTCAATGAATAGAGTTTTGCTTTTCATTACCACGAGTCATCCAAACCCTTTGATGTATGTTGGGCCCTCTTGCTCACAGACCTCAGTCCTATCATCACTTTCCCCAGCCGTGAATCTTATCCTGTGTGATTGCCCAATGGAGAAGGAGTCTTGTCTGACAGGAGACCGAGGGAAGGCTTCCTGGAACATGTGTAGAAAAATCAGGAAAATGACCCAAGTGAAAGGTAAGCGCAGAAGAAGAAAATCAGCAGCAAACTGATAGCTTTCCCGGCTGGAATCCCTGCCTGTGCTGAATCCAGAGGCTGATGGAAAAACTGAGCAAGACTGATTTAGGGGGGAGTTTCACCCATAGTTTCATCTTCTGGCTCTTGCTCTGTGTAGAATCATGTTGTAAAATAGAAGTTAAAAAAAAAAAACAACTTCAAACAGTCTCTGAAACAACATATTTTCCAGAGATAAATTTATATTTACCACCTGAGGCTGCAGATCGGTGGCACCAGATACCTAGATGTAAACCAAAGAGTTTCACTGCATGATCTGACTATGTGATTTCTGGTATACACAGACAACATTTACTTTGACTTTATTGCTCAGAGAGACTATTAGTTCAGAGAACTTGCTGGCCATCTGTTCTGAAAAGTTTTAGGTGGCTTGAATTCTTTGCAATACTTTTTTCCAGCTAAGCTTGTCTTATGATAATCAAAAGCCTTATTTTTACTATGTTCATGATCTTTTGCCCAAAATAGTGATATTTTTATTTAATGGATAAAAGAGAGATTGTGATTACAGCAATAACTGATATGGGCTGAGAAAGGAGCCAGCTCAAGAGAGAAGGAATAGAACGGATTGCTATTTTTAAGGAACATTCTTCAAAAATGACAAACTGTCAATAAACTGTATATTGCCCTTTGAGGGTAACAGCCTGAGGTGGAAACCCCACAAATGGCCATCAGGAGGCCTGGTTTTGGGTTTTCAAATGCTTCAAATGACTCCTGATGTGGTTTGACTACGGAATTCATCTGCTTAATGCTGAAGGAAGACAAACTCTGGGACTGATGGGAGCTACTTGTTTTACACATTGAACTGTGACATTTTTCATTTTTACAACCATTGCTGATGTAAGTGTTATGTAAACTGTCCTGGGTGCAGTAAAAACAGCCCCTCTGGGAAGCTTTAGGACAGTCCAAAATGTCTGACACCGAGGAGGAGGACTCTATCTTTCGCTATCAAGAAGAAGAAGAAGAAACTGAGGATAAGAGAAGAGAAGACGTTTGCTCGGATTTATTTCAAGAGGGCAAAACTCCACCCCAGGCCTCCATTGTGGTGCTTTGCTTGCCACCAAGTCTTTTTTCTACAAATAGGACCGAGGCTGGTGCTGTCTGGCAGGTGCCTTGCTCTTTCTGCCTCTGCCAAATACACCTTCCAGGGCTGATGCACACCCTCTCCTTCCCACCCATGCCTCCGCCTCCAGCTTCCTTTTGGGATGGGTTCCTTCCTTCTTGGGACCTGGTTGTCATCCATACCACCTTTTTCCCAGTACATTGTTAGTCAGATGGGCCTCTTTCTGACTTCTCCTTATCGAAGGCAGAGGTCGGATTCCCATTGGTGGAGCTCAAGCCTGGACTGCTCTGTCCAAGGCCAGTTGGCCTCTGAGGACCAAAGAAATGTCCCTTGTCAGAGTTCCTAAGTGAGAACAGGTGGAGACCATAGGGAGCCATGAGTGGTGCGGGACCTCACCATTCAAACTGTGGTCCCGGAGCAGCACGTGTATGTCACCTGGGGGTTTGTTAGGCATGCAGAATCTTGGGCCCCCATCCATCACCTACTGAATCAGACCTGATTCAGATGAACCTGAAAGTTTGAGAAACAATTCCATAGAGAAACTAGGGCAGGATTAGGGTTAGGGGTGTAGGGCCAGCTGAGAGTTTGGAACTTAGTAGGTTTGACACAGGAGTGGGAGCAGGTCAGCAACAAGCAGGTGGAGGCCGAGGTGTGTGTGGGGCTGGGCAGGGTGATTGCTGCACCAGAGGGTGTTTGGTGCTGCCTCTAGGTGCTGTCGGTATGTGGTCTATGGGTATATCCAGACTGCAAGTTGAAAGTAACACCCAATTCTCTCTTCAGTCTCCAACTGGGATGTAAGGGCCTGGAGGACAGGGGACCCATCTTACTCCTCTGTCTACTCGGGGCCTAGCATGGCATCTTGCACATCACAGATGTGCAGTCAGTGTCTGTGAACTGAATAAGGTGCTCTGTCAATCACACAGCTTGGGGTGATCAGAGTGAAGTCACCGTTGATTCTGCACTTCCCTCAAGAGTCTCTTGGTGACATAATGACATTTTGATATTTTCTTCAGCAAAAAAGCACCCTGCTGGATTAGAAAGGGTCCAGCATCAGGACCTGTGAGAGTCCAGGCAATGCCCCAAAAGACCCAGGCCGCTGCATGCGTGTCAACTTGTTTGCCATTTCTGCAAAAAGGAAAATTGACCTGCTGCTTCTTGCTGTTATTGTCTGAAAAGTCAGTGCCCAGATGCCAATCCCAGAGCCTTGCTGTGCACTTGGGAAACCGTTACTGCCAGCCTCTGCAGATCCTCAGGAATGAGCTCTGCTTGCAGCAGCCTTCTCCTGGCAAGAGTTAATAGTAAGGTGCAGCTGAAGGAATGTGAAGGCTGGAGAGCCAGCTTGGAGGATTGCTATTGCAATCAGAAGACGGCCCAAGTCAGAGTTCCAAAGCCCTTTGAAGGGATGCCAGCTCAGACACATGTTTCCAATTATCATATGCAATCTCGAGACAGTGTGCAAGTTGCACTTTCATTATGTCAAAGTGAAAGGAATGGTGGGGGCTAGATAAAGGGGGAGAGGCCGCTAAGCTGGAGACTGCACTTAGCTGTGGCACCAAACGTTAGCCAAGGCGCCGGGCTGGCCTCTCCAGCCCAAGTCTCCCTCTGGAGCCAGGGGCGCATGGTACCTACTCTGAGAGCCTTTTTTTCTTCTTGTTTTGGGAATCGAGGAAACCAAGCTGACATGGCTGGAGGAGGCCCCATCTACAGGAATATATTTGACCAGCTCTTCGATGTTTGGTCTTAACAGAGACAAGATTTTGTGAAAACCATATGGGGACTTTAACTGTGTCTTCCTACAGGATTTCACAGGGTTATTCTCTGAATTTTTCTAAGGTCTGTAATTGCAGTAGAAGCTAACTCCTTTGCCAGTTGTAGCTCAGATGAGGTGAGATAATAGAGAGAGACTCTCACTTCTATTAGCGATCTCTATCCCATTGGGGCTGGGCAGCCTCTCGGTTGGATTTCACCTTATTCATAATTCTGGAGTAAGTCCCAGCACAGGACAATAATTTTACTCAGCTTCTTTTTCCACATGCAGTTCGAAGTTGTTTTCTTCAGGAAGTCTTTCCTGGCTTACTCTTTCCATTAGATTACTTCTTATTACTGTAGTCATCATTTAGAATGTTTACTGAATGAATTTGTATGTTTCACTGTTTTTAAGTCAGTGTGTTGGTGCATGTGAATGATGAATGTACACTTCCTGGCTGCTTCTTAGCTTCCAGGGGTTATTCACACATACACATACACATATGCACACACACTACCCTTGTGTGTATGTTTGTATATTGTGTCTATATCTGTGCATATATATAACTGTATGTATTGTATATTTACATATGTTTCATATACAATGATTTATTATGTACCAGACATTGAACCAAATGCCTTACAATACAATGAAGCAGCTTCTCTTATTATCACCTACATTTTACATATAAGAAAACTGCAGTGTAGAGAGAGAAGTAATTTGTCCAGTGTCACTCAGCCAAGCTATGGGTGAGGCCATGCCCTACCCCTAAGATTCTGATCTTGCTCCTGACCAGCCTCTGAAAATTACCCAGATGTCTCAGGGAGGACCCTGTTTTCAATTGAGACCATTAACACATTTATGGCTAAGACAAGGTAGGTGCAGGGAATAGGAGGAGACAGGGTGGGGATGGGGGGGATGGAGAAAAAGAGGGAAACTAAGTTCTGTCTTGCCTTCCTTAAGACACTGATTGCCTGCCACATGCAAGATTGGGTCCAGGTGCTGAAGGAACGCAGATGTGCTGCATCCTTGACTTTAAGGAGCAGCCCTGGGTTGGAGGAATTCTCTGCAGGCTGCTGCGGTGGGGGGAAGATTTGCCCAACTTACTCTTGGCCCTGCGCCCCATGAACCATCTTCACACACCCAGGTGAACTTTGGGAAGGTCAGAGCTTCTCAGTTGCAAACTCTAGCGAGTTAGAGCAAAACAGATCCCACGTGCTTGACACATGTAAATTTTCAGAGCCAATGGTTCATAAGCTTGCCAAGGGCTGGGGGAGTAAACACATCCCAGAGAACTGTGAAGCAGTTCTCTGGCATTGAGGCACATAAGCAGAAAGCACAGCCTTCCCGGCTGCTTGCCTTAAGATAGTCTTTAGTTTTAGAACCCAGAGGCTTGCTCAGAGCTAATCCACGTAAACTGCTTAGTGCGGTGCCTGGAACGCAGCAAGCTCTTATTAAGTACTAAAGTCACTATTAGCATTGCTTGTCACAGAGTAAACCTAGTATGCACCTACTAAACTGTCCATGAACTTCCTTGCCTTGTGGAAAGTTGTTCCACTCTATTCTAACATTCTTTTAGGGTTTCTCAGCTAATCTACTTTTCAAAACAAGCATTTATGGCCGGGCGCGGTGGCTCACGCCTGTAATCCTAGCACTTTGGGAGGCCGAGGTGGGTAGATCACCTGAGGTCAGGAGTTCAAGACCAGCCTGGCCATCATGGTGAAACCCCATCTTTTAAAAAATAAATAAATAAATAAATAAATAAATAAATTTATTATACAATTCTTAAGTGCTAGGTGGTTTTGTATATTTACGTATATTGTCTCATTAAATTATCTCTCAGCCCTCTGAGTAAAGCACTATTGTCATCCCTATTTCACAGATGAAGAAATTGTCAGAATTTCCATGTGTCAATTGTCAGAGATGTTAAGCAACTTGCTTAAGGTCACACAGCCTTCGCAGAAGTACTAATTTGATTCCAAAGCCCACCACTGTGCTGGAATCACTAGAATTCAGGTGGCCTACCTGAACCTGGATCCAGGCATCTGAAGCTGAATACCTGCTGTTCTTGCTTTTACCCTCTGGGTAAAAGCAGGCTATGCCTGATCTATCTACCTACCTATCTACCTACCTATCTATAATAGCCTGGGTATGCCACATCTGTTTTCCATGATGTCCACTGACCAGAGGGTTTGCCTTATCCAATACATACACGTGCCAATAAACAAATATTTAGTGAGCAGCAACATAGTTGCTTCTCTCCTATAATCAACACAGGAATTGTTAAGTTTAGAATAAATTACGTTGCCTAACACTTGCATAGGACTTGACTGTTTGCCTTCAAATACTTGGTTTTGCTTCATGCTCACAACTCTGGGATATAGGAATGATTATTTTCATTTCACAGCTGCAAGAACCGAGCTCAAAGAAGAACTGTGGCTTGCCAAAGTTTCACAGATAGAAATGCAGGAGCTGGGGCCAGAACCCAGCTCTGCTGACACCAAGCCCAGAGTTCGTACCATGACACCACACTGCTTCCTCGGCACCGGGGTTGGCGGCTCACCCCGACTCTGAGCACCCCGACTCTGAGCACCTCGACTCTGAGCAGCCTGTGAGCACCTCGACTCTGAGCACCCCGACTCTGAGCAACTCGACTCTGAGCACCCCGACTCTGAGCACCCCGACTCTGAGCACCTCGACTCTGAGCACCTCGACTCTGAGCACCCTGATTCTGAGCACCTTGACTCTGAGCACCCCGACTCTGAGCACCCCGACTCTGAGCACCTCGACTCTGAGCACCCCGACTCTGAGCACCCCGCTTCTGGGCAGCCGTTGACTCTCACTGTTTTGTACAGGCCTGTTCAAGGAAGACTCCCAGGCTCCTGGGTTCTCCATAGCCCACACTTCTGCTAGGTTCCACTTCTCTTGCCCAGCTGTCTCTCCTCCAAGGAGCAAAGGACACAAGACCCGGGTGCCCTTTTGTCCTCTACTGCAGTTCTGGGCGGATCCTCCTCCCATGATGGGGATGATGCTGAGGAGACAGTGGCTTTTAGAACACTCCTGTTTCACGGAAATGAAAATAGCTGTTGGGTTGTTGCTGAAACTCTGTCCCCATGGTGGGCTTTCTATTAGCAGGGGAGGGGGTCAGGCGGGGGAGGCTGATGCTCTGGTTGGGGGAGGGGGTTAGAAGGACAGACTGAGGGTACCCCAGAGTCAGGCAGGCACCCCACTGTCTCCCAGGCCGGCGCCTGAGCCTTGCTAGGAGGGCGGAGGGCAGTCAGGGCTTGCACTAGTTTTCTTGGCCGTGGTGGAGGATGCCTTCCAGCAGAGGAAGCTGCTGAGGGGAGAAGGGTTTGCCCTCACCTTCTGGGCTTTTGGGGAACCCAGGCAGAAAAATCTCAGTGAGGCACAGGAAGAAAATTGCAAAATATGCTGCTGCCGCTCCTCAACAGAGTGGGAGGCTTGGAGCTGTTTTCTGGAAGTGTTCAAGTGACTGGGCCCTGGCGACCCCGGTCAGCCTCTCTGGGGCAGCCTGGGTGGGTCTGAAAGCCAGAGCTCCCCCCAGCCCTGTGTGTGGGAGCAGAGCCCAAGCTGTGGAAACCACCGGGCGCGGGGTTGTTTTTGGACATCTCGGATGCCGTTCAGCCAAACTGATATCCCTTATATTGTGTGAAAACATTGGCTCCCACGCTGGGGCTCCAGCGCTTCCGCCTAGTGGAGATTTTGCCTTTGGGAAGGCGGTGGTGTTCCTGGGGTGAGGGGGGCCTCCTCTTACCGGACGTGCACAAGAGCAGACCACTTGGAAGTGAGGTCCTCAGCCCCCGTGCTCCCTCAGAGGGTCCTCCCTCTGGGCAGCCCAGGGGAGCCGAAGACATTTTTCAGATGTCCCAGTGTCTCGCACTGCCGCGGGCAGCACTCCAGGACCTTCTTTGTTGGTGTCGCTGCTCACAAGCCAACCTTCCTGACCGGGAGCTTCCTGAAGGCCTCTCTCTCTCCACTCCTCTCCCCCTACATCCCAGACCCGAAGTTCAGCCCTAAGAGAAAGAAAGGCACCCCAGAAACTGTTTGTAGGGGCACCTAGGACTGCTGAGGCCACTGGCATTGGACCCCAGTAAAAAGCCACAGACAGATGACTGGGAGGGCTTCCTCCCCGAGGCCTTTATCTCACCGAGAATCTCAGCACAGAATGTTCTAGCCGGTGTTTCTTGAACATAAATCTTTATTGCAGTTGCAGTAGCTTTGACAGAAAAAACAGGGCACATTTCATCGTGCTTCTACTGTAAGCAAATGGCTCTTATGCCAAAGCTCCCTACGTTTCTAATGTGCCCTATTTGGATGGGGTTGGGGGTGGGGCAGGACAGCGAGAGTTACAGAGGGAATGAATAAGACCATTTGCTCTTTTCTCGGATGGACAATTTGGGCCTGTTCTCTTGAAAACCAGTGTAGGCATTTCATCCTCGGGGGGAGACAGGATGGATAGGAGGGGAAAATTTCTGTCTCAATGTAAGTGCTCTGTCTGGGGGAAAATTGTGGCTTCAGGGAAAATACAAAATGCAAGTTGCAGGGGAAGGGGGTCGTGTGAGGCTGGGTGGACCCCTGCACCAGGCTGAATTCTGGAGTCCCTCTGTCACCTTCACTCCTGTCTAAGACGCTCTGGATGGGGTCAGTGTTGATGAGCACATTCAAAAAGCCCTACAAGAACCACGCAGGATGCTAACTTTCCTGGAGGCTGGAGAGTGCTGGTAAAGATGAGAGGTCACACCTTCTTCCTCTTCCTTCTCTGTCCTCCCCCTCCTCTTCCTCACACCCTCTCTGGCCTTGTCTTTGTCTCCCTTTTTTCATTTTCCCTGTTGGGGAGAAGCAGAAAGCCGTTGATCCCCCCCGGCCCACCTGTCCGCCACATCTCCCCGTTTATTTGGTTCTCACTCCATTTAGCCTTTCCG
This sequence comes from Cacajao melanocephalus, assembly GCA_963573385.1. Classification (NCBI taxonomy): domain Eukaryota; kingdom Metazoa; phylum Chordata; class Mammalia; order Primates; family Pitheciidae; genus Cacajao; species Cacajao melanocephalus. The sequence goes on from CAUYLG010059231.1 coordinate 268,171, forward strand.
CCCCACCCTCTTCTCTGTAGGTCCTATGGACTCAGTCATCTTTGGTCACTTATGGAAATCATCCAATTAAGAATAAAAAAGTTTCCGCTGGGCGCCGTGGCTCATGCCTGTAATCCCAGCACTTTGTGAGGTCAATGCGGGCGGATCACCTGAGGTCGGGAGTTCAAGACCAGCCTGACCAATGTGGAGAAATCCCATCTCTACTTATAAGAATACAAAATTAGCTGGGCATGGTGGCACATTACTGTAATCCCAGCTACTCAGGAGGTTGAGGCAGGAGAATAGCTTGAACCCGGGAGGCGGAGGTTGCAGTGAGCTGAGATCATACCAATGCATTCCAGCCTGGGTGACAAGAGTGAAACTCCATCTAAAAAAAAAAAAAGTTTCGGAAGTTCTTTCGCGTTTCTGGCTTCCCTGGCTGTGGGCCGATGCTGGGGCCCTTGGAAGTTGCTACTGTGGCTGTTAGTGGATTGCAAGAATGTCAGAGGCACTAATGTTTTCTTGGGGTAATGAGGCCTTTCTGCAGGAGGCTGCTGAGGGATAAACCAAGGTGTGGCCATGAGTACTAAGGCCAGCTGAACATGAAACCACATCTACTTTGACAGGACTCGTGAGACTGCTCTGTTACAACTTTTCCAGACAGCACATCTCCCCCTACAAATGAGCAGCGCACAGGTCTTTGGTGCAAGCCTCTTCCTGTCTATCACGTCCCTGCAGGACTAAGCCTGGGCCTCTGAGGCCAGGGCAGCCCCATGCCCAGTGGTGATCTGCCTTCTGATGAAGCTCCACTAACTTCCCCAAGGGAGGAGACCAGGGCCTATGCTACCTAATCCAAGGATTAGTAGCTTTAGCTCTGGAATGTTGAACAAAGTTGCAATCCAGCAGGCTTCCTTTGCTAATCATGCCTGGCTTGGGCTAATATTTGAAACCAGTTAGCCTTTCCTGAAGTTGCAGCGCTGGCTAGGGGTGGGGTAAGTGTTACAGGTGAACTTTAGAGGGAGCCAGGGGTTCTTTGGACAATTCCCCCTGCATCTTCCTGAGACTTGCAGATGATTTTACTGAGAAAAATAACCAGTGTCAGCACACAGGATGCTTCCAAAAATTTAATAAATAATGATTCTTTAAAACTGTATAAACTATAAATTACCATGCAGTCCTTATAATTTAAAATAATTTACAGGTTGAGGTAGGGAGGGGCCCAGGAGAGTGTGGAGGGGGTAGGGGTTAGGGGGCGTGCCGGCAGGTCAGGCTCTTCTCACAGCCTTCCTGCTGAGCACACACACACAGGCTGTGTCAATCCGAATAAACCGCCAGGCAGCCTGTTTACCATCCATGGTCAGCGCCTTGACAAAGGTGTGAGTCGTGGTACAATAGGAGTTCCAATGCTTTGAGTCAATGCCTCGGCACCCGCTGTCAACTGGATTTGGGTCCCGGCACTTGGTCTCAAAAAAGTACTGTTTGAATACACTGTTGTTAATGTTCACCTCTCCCAACACCATCACCTCCTTGCCCTTGATGTCTGTGGCGGTGGTCTTATCCCCAACCCACACGCTGACACTGTCACACACCGAGAACTCGCCCCTGTGGAAGATGGGGTGGGACGATGACCGCTTGCTCCTGTGAGTCCTGTTGACGGGGGCAGCATCAGCGACCTCGAAGTCCAGATCCTGAGTGTCTGCAGCTTCAGGCGGGGGCTGGGTGCTAAACAGCACACGAGGTGAACGGAGTCGCCGCTTCTTAAACAGCTTGGGGTCCACAGTAATGTTGCGGGTCTGCCCTGCCACCCGTGCAGCTATCGCCCCTGCTGGGGCGCTGCGGGCTCTGCGGAGGGCCGTGTCAAGGGAATGCTGCAGTTTAGTCCAGTGGGCTTGGGGGATGGTGTGTCCTGCAGGGACATTGCTCTCTGAGTGTGGTTCCGCCTGTATGCCGATCAGAAAAGCTGTGATCAGAGTGTAGAACAACATGGACATTACGCTATGCACCTGGAATGAAAAAGAAATTTGGGTGACTTCATGGAGTACTAAATGCAGTCAAAAGGCAGTTTCTGGGTCCCTCAGAGTTGACCTCCTAAGGGAATCACAAAGAGCTTTCAACGGGTAGTCTATGGAGAAGAAGGCCCTAGAATTTATCATTCAGACAGGGGCACTTCTGAGCATGAAAGGGTGTGCTAGCAATGGTTACACCGGGACAACAGGCGTAAGCCAGGGGTGACTCAGGCAGTATGGTTGGGTGGTCACCCCATCTGGGCTTTTCCAGGAAGTGACAGAGCCCCTGAAATTTTGCCCAGTAGTTTGGTATGCACTTGGAAACATCACTCACAGAATCCTTTGAATTCTCTGACAGCTTAAGGTAGCTGAAGGAGGTGTTAAGTGTCCACGTGTGTACCAGGGAGGCTGGTGGGGAGTTTGACACCTTTTCCTGGCGCTTGTGCCTTGATGTGATGATGCTGTCCTGCTCAACAGTTTTGAATCCCCTGGGAAGGAACTGGGAAGATCTCCTGGGGACATGTCTTGAAACCTCAGCACTGGGCGTCACCTTTCAGGCAGTGCACTGGGTCAGCTCTAAGATCTGGTGACTGGGAGCCCTTGTTATGAATTCACAAAGCATCATGTGTGGCGAAAAACTTGTGGCTCTGGGACCATCTTAGTCCAGGCACCTCTTCAGACACCACCCCACATATGTAAATGTGGACCACATAGTAGTTCCTCTTTGTGTGATGTTTTTATGTTTTTCAAATGTGTTCGCTTCTATCTTCTCATGAGTGTGAGTTTGGTTAGGATCTATCATATTTATTTCACATATAATGAAACTGATTCACTGAAAATGAACTAAACATTGAAGTCACAAATGAAAACTGAACCAGAAATAGAATCTAAAGTTGACCCCTTACTAAGTCTGTCCTTCCATCATCCTTCCTTCTTTTCTCCCTCCCTTCCTCTTTCACTCTTAAACATGTCTTTTCATTTCATTACTTGTTCTTATGTGACTATAGATCAAACAGTTATAGATCAAATGGTTATGTCCCCAAGAGGGCTCCATACTGCACTGCAATTACCCCATAAATAATCCCCACCACTGGGTCAAGTCATGGTGAAATTAGTTCTGCTCCTGGAGGGCCTCTCACTGGCCTCTGTGGAGCTGCTGTGCATACTTGTAGATGTGTAGCAAATGTTAGCTCCTCTGTGAAGCTTCCATAGATCTTCTTGTTAGGATTATAAATATCACCTGTAAGCGTGTTCTACAAATTTCCAATTCTATCCTTTCTCTCATCTCTCCTTCTCATTCTCATGGGTCATTCTGCTCCCTTTCTAGATACCACCCATTCCTCGAAGACTTATCTCAGATCACTTCAATCAGAAATGATCTCCTGCCATTCTGAACTTCACTATAGCATAACTGTGTATGCAGATGTGTGTGTGCAGACGTGTGTGTGTGTTCTCTCCTACTAAATCAGTGTAATGACAAGAGCTCTGCATTGGGTCTGGGGCTTAGAAAACCTTGTTTGGATTCCTACTTAACCACTTGTTAGCAGAAGAAAACCACTTAATTTCCCAGCGCCTTAGTATTCTCATTGATAGGAAGCGGGTAAAAAGTGCTATTTCCCAAAGTAGTTGTTAGGATGAAGTAGGTGCTCATAAAATTTGTGTAAATTATGAGTTATTTCTGTCTCCTGTGGTCAAGGACTTCGTCTTTTGTACTTTCTACTGCTGGTTTGACCTCTCTCAGACTTCCTTGAAAGCCATTTTTATTGTTTCACCCTGACTGTGAGGTGCTCGAGGGTGGAGCAGTGTCTCATCCACCTGTGTATCTGGGCACTTCATCTTGTCTTCCACGGCAGCTTGTGCATAACCCTATCACCTCTCCTAGGGTTGAGGATAATCACTGACTTGTCCGTCTCCCTGAGAGGGCTTTGCAAGCTGCACAATTTGCATTTCAATATTTCCAGGGCCATTTGCCGTGTCTGGCATGTAGCAGGTACTCAAAAAATGTAAGGAGAATGAATGAAAGAATGAGTGGGAGTGGCAAGAGAAGCTGGCCATCTGCCTTTCCACCACAGTGCGTGGTTTCTTTTGGCCTTTGTGCATACAGCTACATGCTGCTTTTCTAACCTGTTTTAAAGGAACATGTTCTTCTCTTCCATACTGTGCTTTTATTCTATTTCCAGCTGAAATTCTTTTCTCTTTGGTTTCTTTGAAGAATGTTTCTGTTTGCTCTAATTCTCCAGCTGACCGTGCAAAGGAGGCAATGGCGTATCTGTGGTTTTGACCATTACCAGATCTGTCGGCTAACGGTCTTGCAGATAAATGTCTGGTCAACTCTCAGAGAACTGAATATTCAGTTGGCAGCAAATCTAAGCCCTTTGCTTTTGCTCCTTTTCATGTTTCATTTCTTTCTTCTTCTCAGTACATACTATCTCGTATCAGGTAGATCAAAGGAGAAGAAAGAAAACTGAAATTCATCCCTTTATATCCAAATTAGTAACATTTATTGGAATTTGGATAGGAAAATGAAAATAATTGACTAAAAGGGTTTTGATGGATTTCCCATTACCGGAGGTTCCCACTTCATTCATGGTCTCTCCTTTGGTGGGCTCCTCCTCTTCTAAGGAGCCCACTGAAATTTCTGTGCAATGGACTCCCATACCTGGATCTCTAATCAACTGTCATTTGAAGCTAGTTCTGCCCTCCAGCTTCTTGAGGGCAATTCTCCATAGATATTGGCATTTTAAATGAAGACATCCAAAACAAAAATCTTCATATTCGTAATCCTCATTAGGATCATCTTCTCCCTATCTTCCTTCTCTGCATACAACAGTAGCAGCCCCATTTTGGACCATTTGATGATTAGTTTCATAGCTGCCATCTCTTTTGATCTGCTCTCCTCATCTTTCTAAACACACTTCTTCACAGTTTCCTTTTCCTGTTACTGGAACCATCATTCATTCATCCACTAGCTCCATTCCTCTGCGTATCCCTCTGCTTTTTCCTCCCTGTCCTCCATCTAGCCCTTTCAGTTCTGTTTTGGTAGCATTCTCTTGAAACTGTATTTTCCCTTCCATTCTCATCTTTGGGCCCCTAATTCAGGTAATGGGAACAGTCTCCCACCTGATGTCCTGGACCCCCATCTCTCTTATTCCAATGCCTCTTATCCCTGGCCTCACCATTTAACTTCTTAATGTCTGCTCTGATCATATCACCCTGCTCAGGGGAGCTGGTGCCAAGCCCCTTGTCTATAAGCCAGTAGGGACTGCTCCGCCTGGCAATGGGATCCTGCCTCCTTCTACTCCCCTCACATAGTTTGCATTCCGGGCATACAAAACTCCTGGGGGCAGTCCATTGCTTGGGCTTCCCCACCACTGCCCTGTTTCAGACTCTTCCCTTCCAGGTACGTTCCCCTGCTCTCCCAGGGCCTTTTCTGTTCTCCACCTCTGCTGTTGGAATCCTTCCTGTTGTCCTTCAACAACTTCAATGCCACCTCCACTGGGGAGCTTTTTCTTATTCTGAGACAAACTCCCTTCTCTATCTCTTAAAGCCTTCCTTTTACATTCTCTTAGGGCAATTGCACTCTCTTACCCTCCCTTCTAGAGGACAAACTCCCTGTAGTCAGCAAAGTTTCCTACTCATCTTTGTTGCCTCCAGGTGACCTAGAACTCCCAGGTAAGTCCACCTCTAAGAACCTGTGAGCATATAGACAAGTCTCCTGCCTCCAGTGTTCCCTAATTCTCCATCTAAGTGATAATGTTTAAGGTATCTTCCCACTATCATTCTTTGATATTAAGCAATTACGAAGTTTTCTACTCTGCCTTGCATCTACTGGTTTGACTGCACTGACTTCACAAAGTTCTTAAACTCTAGCACCACTTCTCAACTCACAGTCAAGATACCAAGTGGTGCCTGGTCACATTTAATCACAATGGGGGTTTGTATCACAGGCAGATTGTTTCATTAAGACTTGAAAATGTCTCAAGTATATCCCTCATTTGGATTTTAGGTTTAAAGTTTTTTAAAAAAATTTTAATTTACTCATGTGTGTTCCTATAAACTTTTAAGTTAAAGAAAAGCTCTCTTAAAAATTATCAGTAGATAAAAGAAAAATTGAGTGCATCTTCTATTCTAGTGATACAATGCACAGTTTAGAAAAGAACATTCTCTTTTTGGTTGATGTGAACCAGGGGAGAAGTTTCATTTATTTGTTTTTTAAAAACACCCTTTGAAGCATTTCTCCTGAACAGATGACGGCCTTCTGTGTGGTTTCATGAAGCAGAGCTCTGCATGCCAAATGATCAGCAGGGAGGATGCAATTAGGGGCTCACGCATGTTCTATTTAATGTGAGAATGCTCTTTAATTGTGCTATTCCTACCCAGAACGGAAGACCCATGACTAAGAGAGGGTGGCCCGTTGGGATCCCTTTATAACCAGCCACTGATGGGCTGCCCAGCCCTCTCTTGCCCTGTCCTGAACCAGCTGTACATTCTGTGGATTTCCAGTAGTTCACACACTCTAATAATCAAAGAAATTTCTTGCATTAGGTGAATGATCTTCAAAGATTCTGGCTTCACCTGAATAGGTGATGAAGCTGCTGGACAGAACGAAGCAACTGACCCAAATATTTGTGGCTAGGAGGGCTGATGGCACTGGGAGGCTTGGCAACCAAGCCTGGGGAGGTGTGTTGTAGAAGGGAGAGAGAGAATTCCTGCCTTAGACAGAGCCATGTGAAGAGCTGCGAGTGATTCTCGAGCTAGAGGCTGGATATGTGAATCCGGGTCACTAAGTGTTGGCGAGAGAGGAAATTCTTGTGGCCAAGGAAATCCAGCCTCCTCCTCCTCCATCTCATTCGCCACATTCTGAAAATGGGTCAAGGGTCATTTCTTGTTGTGCGCTTGGCCTTCACTCAGATGTGAACTGGCTGCTGTCTTCAGTTTTAAAAGCTCGAATGCTCTTCGGGGTTGGAGCTGGTGTGGAGTCTGAGAGGAATTCTCTGGCTCCTTATTTCCCCAGCAAGGTACCCCGGAGGTGTCCTGGGCTGGGCTGAACAGAGAGAGGCATCGACAGGACAAAATCCAGAGCCTCTGTCGGTATCTCTCCAAGACAGGATTTATTGGGAGGAGGCATGGCCTGGAAGGTACATCAGAGATTCAAGTCCAGAGGCTCTCGAACTTCAGGGCATCAGAATCACCTGGAGAGCTTGTTACACTATGGACTGCTGGGCCCCATCCCCAGAATGTCTGATTCTGTAGGTCTGGTAGGAGGACATTAAGGATCTACATTTCTATAATACATTTCCAGGTGATGCTGATGCTGTTGGTCTGAGGACCACATTTTGAGAGCCGTGAGTCTAGCCTAATTCTTCAACTTTGTAGAAGACAAAAATGAATCTTGGGGAGCCACTGGGCTCTTGCAGGGCAGGTGTGCTGGCTGCATCAATGGGAACCAAATCCACTGATCTGAATTCTTAGAGACATACCTTAACATGAATGAGCTGAGATAATAATGATTATTATTTACTGGGCATAATTTTCTATTTAACCATTATGCAAGCCTGGGAGGCTGGCCATATTATTCCTGTTTTATCAATGAAAAACCAGAGATGCAGTAAGATTAAGTAATTGCATTACAGGTACACACCAAGCAGAAGTAGAACTCAGAGCCAGACCTCCCGTGTGCAGATCTGAACGCCCCATTCCACTGGCCAAGGGCAAAAAGAACAGCTATAAACCTTCCATTTCACAAGTTCCCTGCTCAGTCAAACCAGAGAGTTGTGTGGAGGTCTGACTGACGCTGTCTATTCGAGGTCCTGTGTTCTGTGACTTTAGACCTTTGACGTAGCTCAGACTCCTGATATGTCCCTGGAGGCCATGGGGCCAAACTGAGGGCAAAAAAGATTTCCTCTCCTGAGTGGGCTAGGTGGGCTGTATTTGCTGCATCACTGAGAGCTTCTCCAGGGCCCTGCTGCTCAGCAAGTTGGGTATGACTCACCCTCTCAGGTCCTGTCACTTGGGACCCCTGCTTCTGGCAGCTGCAGAGGTAGGACCTTGGCAAGGCCGAGGCCCCTTAGGCACTTACCTCAGTGTGACCAGGATAGAAAGCTGCTCCCTTGGTAAAACTGTTATTGGGTCCGGACCCTGAGCTGAGCTTGGGTCCAGCATGCCATCTAGCCCCTTGGACTGCACCACCACGGGCCAAAACTCTGTGGAGGGGGAGAGCTGACATTAGACTGGTACCTCACCACCTTCTCTGTGCCCTACACGGTGGGGAGGGATGTGCCAATAGGACAAATTCCATTTCCCTGATTTCTGGGATTTTACCAGCATCAGGGCCCAGGAAGGAGCTAGAGTTTGGCCACCAAAATTTACTGGGGCCTGGCCTCTCGTGGTCCTGTGGTGGCACATGCCTCTTACTCTTGCACCACACCTTTTGGTTTCAGCCTGGACACAGTCCATGGCTGATCTTGCACCTAGTGCAGGTGTTTCTAGACCCACGCCAAAGTCCTGCCCTAGCAGATCCCTAATCTAGCATCCAAGTGGAAATTGTTCAGTACATTACAAATGCAGATGTAGTAGATCCAACTCTGAACCAGACTAGGATATATTACACAGAAGCAAAAGCCCTGACAGTTCAGAGCAAGTTGGTGCTTTGATAAAAATGTAGATGAGTAATGATGACAAATAAGACAGGCTGACCACTTGAGAGAGACCATGGAACTGTCACAGAATCAGATAGGAATCTCAGAGTACCATGTTGAAAGTCAGATTTTAGGATTGGAAGCTATGGAGCTGATATAATTTTTAAAAAAAGCAATTTTAGGCTGTAGTTTCTAGAAACAGTGGAAGGTTTCTATTCTCCTCTCACTTCTATAACCTAATCTATGTAGACACTTCATTCATTCACAATATTTTCTGGGCACCTACTATATGCCAAGCACTGTTTTTCATGTTAAGGACACAGCAGTTAATAAGACAAACAAGGCCTCTGCGCCCATGGAGCTTACAGTCTTGTGTAGATAAGCAAGCTCTCTCCAGATTCTTTATATGCCATAAAGGCAACAGGGTCTGATGATCGAAGGCAATTGCAGGATGTATCAAGGGGCCACTATAGACAGAACGCTCAGTGAGGAGTTCTCTGAGGAGATGGCCTTCAAGTTGGGATCTGGAGGATGAGAAGGAATGAGGGAGAGAACATTCCAGGCAGCAGGAACAAGTGCATAGGCCCCGAACAAGTCAAAGGTTATGAACATGAAGGAATGAGACCTAGAAAATGAGCTGGAGAGCCAGAAAGAGCCAGGTCTACAGAGACTTAGCAAGGAGCTATGGCTTTATCCTCAAGACATTAGGAAGGGAGTGAAGGGCTTTGAATAGGAGGGTGAGATTTATGAACAAATGAATGAATGATTGTGTCTATCACAGAATTCGTTGTAGGGTGGAGATGCCCTCCCAATAAAGTTCTAGAGTAACGTATTAGCCGTCCTTTCCATATTCTCTTTTCAAATCCAAAAAGTCCTCTCCCTATGATGTCTTTTTCCAGTGTGGATCCCTGCCACTTATCTTCCTCCAACCTTCTCCCGTCTTGTGCAATGAAAACAAATGTCAGAAGCCACCACGGCTCCCCAGACTCCAACCATGAAGAGGAGCTGGAGAACAGGAGAGGTAGCAAGGGCCTCTGAAGTGGCCTTCAAGCCACTAGAAATCACGAAATTAAGCCCTGGGATGCCTCCATTCTTCTTCCTTTCCCATCCTGCTCAAAATAGTCTTCTTGTCCCAGAAGGTACAAGAAAAACGTTTCAATACTCAATTATGGTTGAAGGCTAGAGATAAAAACTCATACTCAAACACTCTTTTAAAAGGTTACATTCTGTGACAAAGACCATTTTCATGCTCTCCCAGGGTTGGACTTAGCATGGGAGAGGGAGAATGGCATGTCCCAGGGCAAGAGGTGAGCATTATCTGGTCCTATTACTCAAGGGAAAGATGGTCTCATCTAGTCTATAAACCCTTCATATGGGTGTTTGGCTAAACCTGAAAAGTTGCAGGCTGGAACCCACACACCTACATTCTGATTCAGTTCACTCTGATCCTGTGTGAGTTGCTTGGCATCTTTAAGCATCTCTGAGTTTTCTCCTCTATAGGATGAGAAACTGGCACAGGTGACAACTAAGGTCCCCTTTGGTTCTGATCATCTGAGAGTCTATGACATTGAATGTTTTCCAGGCTGCATTGCTACTAGATGCATAAATAGTGCTTTCCCTCAATCCCAAATCGGGATTAATTTATTTCATTAATTAAACAATTAAACTTGCAGGTCCTGTGCTGGCCACTGTGTTAGGTGTTAGGTGGTAGGGTCACAAAGGAGAATAAGACATAATATTAAACTTCCTGAAGCAAGTAATCTAGAGATAGGAAAAGGTATACATATAAACAAATATTTAAAATACAGTGTGATAAGTATGATATATATGTGACATGAGATGGAAACACAGTGGAAGGAGAAATTGGTTTTATCTGGCCAGACTAATCAGAAATGTGTTCATAGAAGAGGTAACATCTGAGCAGGGTTCTTAAGGATGAATAGGAGCTCATTAGAGAAGAAGGGAAAGGAAAACCCTAGAGTTCAAGAACTGGGTAGAGGTCCACCATGGCATTGCAAGAGGAGTAGGGGAGGGGAGAGGAACATGGAATTGGCGTAACACATCAGGAGGTGCTAATAGACTTGCAATGCTCACTGCTGGGGCTTGCCCACTGAAATTCTTCCTATAGGACACAAAAAGCCTCTGCTTTTAATCAGTGGAGCAACCAGAGAAGTAATAGTGACTTTCTCTGGAAATATTCTGGATATTCCACTACAAGCTAGGATGGCCTCCAATCTGGATGATTAGAAGAAGAAGGAAGATTGGTTTAAATTAAAAAAAAAATTCCACAATTCCTAGGAAGATCTGCATTCTTAGGGCGTTTACTGTAAGCCAACCACAAATAGATTCCCTGGCCCTGTATCTGCAATTTCTGGACTGAGTTACCTTGGTGCATGCCAGGGCCGGGGTCTCCTGCCAATCTACTTTGGATGTCTGATTGCTATATTTGAAACCGTATCCAGCATCTCCTGTGCCTTTGGCCTTCTCTTATTCTGATGAGCAGTTTGCTACTGGAGAGAGAAATTCCCTGTCCACAATACTGAAACTCTAAATTATTTTTATAGATATTGTTGTCATTTTTTTTAGCCTCATGCTAATGAAGGTTGGGGCTCTAAAATTAAATCCCTTTTAAATATTACAGATTTCTAATGCAAAGGCATTGGGACAAACAACCCAAATGCGGATCTATTTTTAAAACTCTGTTTTCAGAGGGTAATCACTTAAACAGAAATCAGCTCTCACACTTTTGATAAATGCGTGAAAATAAATCTCAGCTCATTTTAGGATCCTTTTCTATTCCTTCTTATAGGGCATAAAGGAATCCTAATAAAGTCTTGTGTACCTCTTCTAGAGCTTGTCCTGTCCTGGGTTTCATGCTTCAAAGCAGTGATTCTCAAAGTGTGGTTCACAGTAGTGCTGTACTAATATCTTAGAACATGTTAGAAATGCAAATTCTTGGGTTTCACCACAAACCTACTGAATCAGAAACTCTGGGAATGAAACACAGCAATCTGTTATTTAACCAGCCCTGCAGGTGATTCTGATAGTCACATAAGTTTAAGAACCATTGCTTTAGGGCTTCCACCTTTGTTCTCTTCCAAATGCAACCTCCTCATGGGGTGAAGGATCCAGCGCCAAGACAAAGTTCCAACCCAGAGCCAGTCCACTGCTGCGGACCACCTGCTTGACTGTAACTTTCATTACAACAGTCAAACGTATGTTGTGAGCTTCTTCCCTCTTTTAGACCATACTCCTAGGATTTATCGTCTCAGAACCCATGTCCAACCAGCCCTGATCCTGCTAGAGCTAGAGGAGAGAGGACTCTTCTTCAGACCCCGGAGGTTAATCAATAATATTTTGGTCGATTTCAGCCATAAAGCTTAGATTAATGGCAAATCGTTCAAAATCCAATTAATATATAGTTTAAGGAAACTCTCTGTGCCTCTTCTGATTGTTTGTTAGGGAGTAACGGGCCTTAGCCGCAGCTATTGAAACCTGATGACTCTGTCAATCACCAATCCCACTAATCCGTCTATGCTTAGACTTTGTGGGGCATTCTGTCTACCTCCCTGGCTCCCCCTTTCTGCTGTCCCTGAATCCTCTATCCCTGAACCACAGCCGTGGTTCTCAACTTTGGCTGTAGCTTGGAATCTCCTGGGCAGCTTTCCACACTCCTGGTGCCTGTGTCTCACCTTCAGAGATTCTGATTTCATTCACCTGGAGTGCCACCTGGGCATTAGGAATTTGTAAAGCTCCCTAGGTGATCCCAATATAAAGCCAGGGCTGGGGACCCCTGCTGCACAGGATGAATGGGAAGTTTGCAATTGTCTTTGATGAGCTAGTAATTAAGGCAGATTATCAAGAAATTAAAATATCTCAGAAAACATAAAGGGCAGATGTGGTCACATTATAAGCCATAAGAAGGTCTGAGAATATAGTTGGCAAACTCTCTGGGGAATGTTGTCCCTGTCTCTCTTGACTGCCCCACCCTTTAATTGTCTGGATATCATTGACATTTGTGAATTGGAAGGTTTTTGTTTGTTTTACTCCTTGCATGCCACTTACAATGTTCTTTGGTATTATCTATTATTGACCATTGTTAAGGCCATTACCAAGCACATCAAATCATCTCAAAATGGCCAAAGTTGATTTTTCCCCCCAAAAGAGCTCCTAGTCAGGAAACTTCATGGTTATATTCCATACTAGAAAAGATTTTGAATTCCTTTTCCCATTGTGGGCAGACTTTGAGTAAGAACTAACAGAGAGAGGGGAGAATTGAGGAGAATTGTTACAGCCAGGAAGATCACAGCAATCGCACCAACAATTATTCTTATACACTCAACAGCACGTCCTTCATCCAAGACATTCCTAGTGAGTTTTCCTACTCACAGAGCTCTCCTGGGTAGAAACCAGGAGAAAGGGGGCTGCAGCTGCCCCGGCATCTTTGATGTAATGCAAGCTGCTCTTGGGACTAGCCATTGCTTTGGAGCACATGGGAGGAGTGGTCTTTTTGGTCAAGTATCCCCAAATCTTGGGTATTCAAAATTTCAGCACATGGTCCTTGGATTTAATAATAGGCCAACCCACTATTTGGTAATGGCCAAATCAATCACTACATCAAAGATGCCAGGGCGGCTGCAGCCCCTTTCTCCTAGTTTCCACTCAGGAGAGCTCTGTGAGTAGGGAAACGCACTAGGAATGTCTTGGATGAAGGACATGCTGTTGAGGACATAAGAATAATTGTTGGGGAGACTGCTGTGATCTTCCTGGCCGTAGCCATTCCCCTCAATTCTCCCCTCTCTCTGTTAGCTCTTACTCTGAGTCTGTCCACAATGGGGAAAGAAATTTGAAATATTTTCTAATACGAAATACAATAGGCTTGCTGACAAGGAGCTCTTTTTTAAGGGAAAAATCAACTTTGGCCATTTCAAGATGATTTGATGCATTTTAACTATCTAGTGGTTTTGGCACATCCAATAGGAAAATAACACATCTGGTACCAAGGACTTAGGAAGACATTAAGGTTCAGTAAAATTGCTGTTCTTTCTGACGAAAAGTCTTGGTGCTGACAATTCTAAAGCGCCCTGGCACATTTGCCTAAAAGAGAAATTGTCCTACGGCTCTTTGGAAAATTTGTGGGTAAATTACAAAACTGTTTCTAGCACTTCCCTGGAGAGTCAGACAGCTGTAGGAAGAAGCAGTTGTGGTTGGCTGATCTTGAACTTCAGAATCAAAGGGCACTTGCTATGAATGAGAGTGGTCTTCCATTGCATGTGGTGAAACACGATCCTCATGTTTACCTGACTGGAGGAATTCATGAGCTGTATGACGGCCCCCATCCCAGGGAGGTTTTCAAAGTATGGGTAATTACAACAACATTAATGTGGTAGAAGATAAGACATCTAAACACACAGCAGCCTTCCGTTACAGAGTTGAGGGCAGAATATTTTTGCAAGAATGTAGGGCTAAATAATAGTCCTTGTAGTATAGCTCATCAGCTTAGTACTACTAGTAATATATTTATAATCTACATTTGAGTGCCAAAAACAATCTGATAATTTTTCAAACTTTTCTGAGACCCTAAGAAAACATCTCCTTGGTTCCAGCTGGCTGATCCTTAAACCACACACACAAAAAGATCTATTTCAGTGATGCTTTTGGCCATTCCCTGGTCTGTCGTTCCCGTACTTGGGACTAATAGCAGACAGCAGTACTGGGAACAACAAAGACTCTCAGGTTGGTTGGAGTCAAGGTTCTCATATAATCATAACAGCACCTATGGAGGTCTCTAGGCTACTGCAGACCTTGAATGACCACCTAGGATTGAACATATGAAAGAAAACAAAACGATGCCAGTGAATGTTAACTCAGATCCAAGCCTTGTATTCGATTTGCTTTATAGGATTAAATATCCCCAGCTCTTCTTGAGCTAGCCTTTTCCCACTCAGTGTGGTATGTTTTCTAAGCAATAGGTCAAGAAATGTTACAACACGTAAGTCTATAATGCGATTCAGATGTAACTTCAGAAATTAAGACAGGATAAAGATTCAGAGCCCTGAAAATGACCAGGAAATATACTGGCTCATCTGACCATGGGATTCCAGTGCTTTAAAAAAGTCAGGCAGTCCATCCTTCAACTAAGGAGGGATAAGGGATGAGTCATGGGACTTGATTATAAGGATTCAAGTAAAATGCCACCCTTACTCATTAAATTGTTCATTAGATGAGACCATTCGGTTTGAGCAGCTGGACTTCAGTTTCACTGCAAAAATCACTGCACCTCAACCAACCTGCATCCAAGTAATCATGGATCACAAGCAGTCAGCACCAAACACATCCCAAGGGAAACTGAGTCTGAGGACATGTCAGATACCATCCCACTCCGAACCACTCTGGAGTGACAGCTGCTATTGCCTTTTGAGCTCCCTTGCTCTTCGGTGCTGACATTTCCTGGCTTGTCTGCTGACTTCACACCCAGAAAATCTGACTCAAGGCATTAAAGAGATAACTCAGCCCAGCTTTGCCCGGGCATGCAGCACATGCAAATCCTAGGTAACCTGAGGCGAAGATAAGAGCTGGAAATGAAGAATTTACTTCCATGTGTGTGTTTGCCAGGGGGCTTTGTGCTGTTTTAGCTACTCCCGTGCATGGGTTTAACTCTCTTAGTCCCATATGGACTCCTACTATAAAGTAACACATATGACTAATGGGGAATGCTGGAATGCCGTCAGGGTGGTTAACGCGAAGGGCTATTTGACAGGCATTTTTGAGCTTATGTTAAGGAGTTTCATCTAGCTTTTTCATTATCTCAGGCGGAAAGGTCAGGAGAGATGAAAACCTGCTGTCCTTTCTAAAGTCACTTGATTCTCATATAATTATATTTCAGAGTATTCTCAATCTTCTCGTGTTTCTTTTTTTAGGGTTTATTTGATCATGACAACATGAACAAAATAAAAACTCTGCATTGGGGAAATTTACTTCGGATCTAACAAGAGACCCACAGAGAGCATCTGTGTCTAGAGACCCAGAACATTGTGGGTAATTAGGAATTCCGGAGATGAGGGCAGTTTTCCTTCTGAATCACCACACAATCACCACACTTCTCAGTCTTTAGCAAGAGACTTAGTCTCTCTGCCCCTCCACATCTTCTCTCAAAAATCGGAACAATTATACCCTCCATATTGAATTATTGAGAGGGTTACATTGAATAAGCAGTTAGCCCAGTGCCTGGCACCTAGTTGGTGCTGCATAAATGTCAGCTATCCTTATTAATATTATTAAAGACATTTAGCCAGAATCAGGCAGCTAGTTACTGGCAGATCTGGGTATGGGTATCTGGGTGCAGAAGAGAAAGTGATGCCTCCTGTTCATCCCATGCCCCCATCTGGCCCTCTCTGGCAGGAAGAAATCACTGCTTTGTGTCCCAGTCATGATTGGAATGGCTGGCCATGCACATGCTCAGTGGAACCGAGCAATTGTAGAACGCTCAGCCTGCAGCTGTGGGGCGATTTTCTGCAATCATTTGCCAACAAAGATGCTGAGTAACGAACTGAAACATTTGTTTTTGAAATGATCCGTTTTCTTCAGCCATGTCACAGTCAGAGGGAGCAAATGGCTCCAGCTATGGTTGCATTCGTCGGGGTGCTGTGATCTGTAGCTATTGCGAAAACTTGCCAGGCACTGTAAGGTTAATAGCACCTTTGCTCAACTAATTGCTGTCTTGCAGGAAAAGTGAATAAGAAGGAGAATACAACATGGAAGGTATCCTCGTAATCGAATTTATCCTTGGTTATCCAGGGATTTGGGACAAGTTTAGGCACCTGCTGGATTAACTTCTTGAGGTCTTAGGTGTATTTCTATCCATGGGGCTGTCCCAGTGTAGGCACTTAATGAATGTTTATTGAACAGAATTGGAGACTCTTCCCACAGCTGCGCCAGTTCATTCAACCAAAGTAAATCATTATTTCACGTCATAATGGGAAATAAAAAGTGGTCCCAATTCACCTTCTTGGATAACTGGGCAAGCCTCCCTTTCACTTTGGCTATGTGGTGTTTTATTTAAGAAGGAGAGTGCCACATTGGTGGGCTGACAGGTGCGCCACAGAAGAACTAAGAATCGAAGACCGTCGTTCCACCTTCTTGACAAGCAGTGAAAGTGTACACAGGTGATGTGCAAAACAAACACCCTCCTTGCTTCCAGCTTGCTTATTTTTCTTGTCCATAATTTTCTTGGAGAAGGCTATGCTCCAACCCCGCCGCTGGTTATGTTGTGCAATCCACTGGGATGGTAATCGCCTCATTGTTTAGTTACAACCCATGAAGAGATGAAAAAAAGAAAGAAAAAAAACACAGCACACATACAGAATGAGGGTGGAGACTGCATGATGATAATGAAAACCATTTGTTAGCATTTCACTTCTTTCTTTGTGAATCAGCCGAGTTTCTGGCACCAGGCCTCTGTGAAGGAAGCTGCACCTCAAAGGCCCTCCAGGGACTCTTTCTGCCTTGTCTGGTCTAGAAAGTGTCACCCTTTGTCCCCAGGAAGGTGGGCACTTGACTGACTGCCCAGCTCCCTCTGCACCCCAGCCACCAGGCCTGGCTCCAGCTCTCACCTTTTGTCCCAGGGCCACTTACCTATCCTGTGTGGTTATGCGTTGGCCTCAGTTAACTTGTAAGCTCTGCCTAAACCAGTTTGGTCTCATGTGTGTGAGGATGGTTTTCCCCTTTGTCATCTCCCTGTATTGTGTCCCCTCATCTGTATCCAGCACTTTCAGCCCTGCTTTCTTTTTAACTGTTTCAACTTTTTTTTCTTTCCACAGACCTGATTGCCGTATTTTCAAAATAAGGATTCAAACTCTGAGGGGATAAAAAGCAAAAATGAATTTAAGAAATAAAACAAAAAAATCTCAACAAACAAACACCAAAAATTTCACAGCCAGTAGAACAGTGCGTATCTGCCTGAGCATGTATGTTTTGCCTGCATTGTCCCAGAGGAATCACTTCAAAAGGCACATGTGATGGTTGTGGGCAGAGGCCAGTACCAGTGCTCTCTGTGAACCTGTATTCATTAAGTCCCAGGACCTTAGTGCTTCCCCTCTCTTCCCACTTTTGAAATCTATCACAGCGTTTAGATAGGTCGAGTATAGAATTTAGATCCACAGAGCATCACGGCATTATCAACAACCACCACCATCATCACTGCCTCCATTTCCTTCATTACCATCACCACCACCACCTCCTCACCATCATCACTATTACTTTCTCCGTCATCATCACCGTCACCACTACCACCTCCTCCATCATCCTCACCACCACCATCTTCCCCAACACTTCCTCACCACCACCATCCTGTCACCAACACCAGCATTACCACTTCCATTTTACCATGATTACCACCCCCACCATCAACACTGCCATTACCATTCCTACCATCACCATAATCACCATCATCATCACGATCATCATCATTACCATCACCACCATCCCCACAACCTCCAAAGGGTTAAAGAACTTTGGAGTCATGGCATGGAAGTTTGACCAATGTTCTCCAAGGCCTTCTCATAGGCCATCAGTAGAATCACTAGGGGCAAAAGATAGCTGAGCCTTGAGGTCATTTAGTCTCCTCCAGAGTAGTTAAATGAATCGTGTAGGTCCATATAACCTCCAAATGAGTGGTGAATAGAGTTGGGTCTGGAAATCAATATTCCTGATTCCCCATATATTTCATTATACTATTTTCCAGCACTCATTCTGGGGTTGTTTTTTCTCTTTCTTTCTCCCGGGATTTTTCTTTTCTTTTGTTAGCTTTTTGGTTATAACACTTTTCAGTTTAGACCTTGATAAATCTTAGAATTACCTCAAAAGAGTAATACCTGTAATGGTCACAAGAACATTTATATATAGATATGTGCATGTACACATATAAGTATTTTTAAAAGGAAGTAAGGAATTATGTACCTTGGTCCTCCAAAATGAGGTGGGTTGTTCCATTTGCCTGATGCAGTCTACCAAATGTAGGTGGAAAATTTTTGCAGACCATGTTGAGTTTTTCAATTTCTTCACATCTGAAGACAAGTGGACTTTGTGCTTAGGCCTCTAAAAGAAGGGGATGCCATCCCTGACCTCTCCTCTCAGCCTCCAGAAGGAGGCACTCCTCTGGCTAGTCCAATTCCATGACAGCAATGGTTCCCACTTGTAAGAGAGGAGTTCTGATAGTCAAAGGCCAGGCCCTGAGCATGGCTTTCTCCTGCTACCCCAGAGAGAGAAGTAGCAGGACAGGCGTCTGAGGAGGAGGCCAAGACAGCTCCTCCTTGACTGAGTAGGGAGCTCCTAGTGACTGCTGGGCCACTAGGTGAGTATGCCAAAATTGTGAGTTTGAGTTTGGGTTTGTGGGAAGAAAAGGTAGGGATAGGATAGAAATCCCCAAAAGAGTCCTCTTTGGCCTACAGCTGAGGCTGTATTAGAAGTATTAATAAGGATAGAATGACCTATATTTTATGTGTGAAATTAAATGTAATATATGTGTTAAAATATGTTAATTACTCCATTAGCATAAACTATGGGTTAGACATGAATATAACTACTATCACTGACAATCAATAACATGTATTATGTATTATGTACCGATACTATACTAAGCACTTCCTGTGTATTTGTTTCCTTTTAAAATATTCCTTAAAAATCTTTCGAGGTTAGTATTTTTTTCATTTGACAGATAAGGAAACTTCACCTCAGTAGTGCAGTGGGGAAGTACAATGTTACACTGCTGAGTGGGTGGCATGATTGAACAGAGCCCAGGTCCCTTGCTCGGTGATTCACTCCTACTCTGCACTGCTCAGAAAACTGATCAATTCAAGGGAGCAACAGTTTTGTCCTCTGGGTTTTGTTCTGAGTGTCAATTTCTGCTTCCATGATATGGATAATGCATAGGTGAGATTCTGTGCATCTACGATGCTTGGATTTACCTAAATGCTTTAAAAAAATTAGTGCATGCTTTTGAGTTTGTAAACTATCTTGGCTTCTCTACTTATCTG
Source organism: Cacajao melanocephalus (assembly GCA_963573385.1). Taxonomy (NCBI): domain Eukaryota; kingdom Metazoa; phylum Chordata; class Mammalia; order Primates; family Pitheciidae; genus Cacajao; species Cacajao melanocephalus. Next base: position 287,827 of record CAUYLG010059231.1, read on the forward strand.
TCATGACATTCTCTTTGTTTATACCCTTGAGGGAGCCCATACACCATACTCCCTCCTCACTGAAGTAACATAGTTTGGAAGGACCCACTAATCTGATAGAAATGTAGCTGACCGGGAGCGGTGACTCATGCCCGTAATCCCAGCACTTCGGGAGGTCAAGGTGGGTGGATCACGAGGTCAGGAGTTTGAGTTCAGCCTGGCCAAAATGGTGAAACCCTGTCTCTACTAAAAATACAAAAATCAGCCAGGCATGGTGGCTCCTGTAATCCCAGCTACTCGGGAGGCTGAGGCAGGGGAATCGCTTAAACCCAGGAGGTGGAGTTGCAGTGAGCCTAGGTTGTGCCACTGCACTCTAGAGTGGGCAACAGAGCAAGACTCCGTCTTAAAAAATAAAAAAGGAATGTAGCCATGAAAGATAGATGCTTAGACATTTGAAGTTGTTCCTTACTGAGAAATTTATAGAAATAGAATGTGGCTATTCTATTTAATTTCATGCATTTTTATAAGACTTACTCTTAATTCTGAGCCTGTGAAGAAAAACTGCAGGCAAGACAGAAAGGACTCATGCTAGGCTGAGGATGTGATTGTCTGTTGGTTGGCTTTTTGGGTGTGAAGACCAAGCCAGAGGCTGATGGAGCCAAGTGGAGACTGTCAATATTTCCATTCATGGACATGCAATGGCAAACCATCTCATACATTTACAGGAAAGCATCGAATATAATGTCTTTGTTGAGCTTAATCAAAACCAGAGTAAAATTCCAGTCGACAAGAATAGAAACTTACCCTAATGATTTCAGTTTTAGTCCAAAACATACAGTGTTTTCTCTGCTTGGTGTGTTTGTCACTTTCTAAAACAAGAAATTACCAAGCAAAGACTTGGGTTTGAGGGACAAGTGGAAAGCAATAAACATTGAACAGAAATGCAAAGAGATCAAATGTCAAGAGTCCTTGGTGGATGAATATTCAGAGGTGGATTCAATTTGTGAATTGTTGACTTTATTTCCCAGGATTCATGTGAGTTGCTCAATCAGGATTCAATTGTCCAGGCTTCATGCTCTCAGCAGTGAGTGCTTCATGTAACAGAAGTAAATCACAAGGCAAAAAAGAGGAGGTTGAGTTATCAGCGGTATGTTGTTTGTTTTAGGCAAGACAGTTGCTTTCATTGTTAGCAGGTGAAATGACCTTTTTCTAGAATAATAAAAATCTCATGCTATGAAAAACATACTCAGAAGAGAAAGTACTATCTTCTGATTTTACTTCGTGAGTTTAGTAGATTGTTTAATATTAGGAATTATGTTGCTATGTATACAGCAAATTGGTGGTTTTCGTTGCAAGCACTGGGTGAAAATCTGGAAGTTGCGCTAGCCCATCAGCCCACTGCCTCTAGAAACTCTCTTTAAAAGAGATAAAGCCACCATCTTCTTTTAGCTTCTCAAGAATAGTGAGTATGATGGTGCAAATCAGAGAAAGGGTCTTCATCAGTGAGAAATGGCTGTCACCTACAAGGTAACAGTGACATTTTGGCAGACACCTCAGAAGGGCACACCATGGCCATTAATTATGCAGTTTGGCTCCGTCACTGCTGGGCACCACGGGATATCTGACTAATGTTGACACTGACGATGGATGGTCCTGGCTTTGGTGCTGGATCTGCTGATTCCAGTCAGGGGCCATCCTGGGGCTAAGCCCAGGTCAGGGACAGAGGGAGAAATGGCTGTCCCGTGACCCATCAGCTTGGAGCTTGTTGAGTGTGGTGGCATCAATGGATGAGTCCTGAACAGATGGAATCAGAGCACCCCAACACCTGTAGGCACTGGAACAAACTAAGTGCCTGGGATTTGTCTTACCCTTAGGGAACCTGATGTTATTATAGAGGAAAACTGAAATAGTAGAAAGAGAACATTGGAGCCATAGTGACAAGCAACTGAGAGAGGAGGGGAGTATGAGAAAGAGAGCAAAGAGTGAATGAGAAGAGGGGAAGCAGGGAAACAACAGAGAGGAGTGGAGAAAGCAAAGGAGGGTGTGAAGGGAGATCCAAAGGGCAAAGGAGCAATACCAGCAAGACAGAGAGTAGCTGAGGGAGGAACCAGAGAAAGAGACAGAGACTGAGAAAAGACTTTGAAGATCATCTCAACCTCATCGCTGGTGAGGAGGAAGGAATCACTGCGCGAATCACAAGCAGACTTACAGTGCTCAGCTTGTGCTGGTGAGATGTGATTCCTGAATTTCCCTAGAGAAAACGTCCAAGGAATAGGTAATCATAGCCATTTTATAACAAGCAACAACAAAAAAACCCACATTTCACTGAACCGGCTTCTGGTAATCTTACGAGATTATCCACGATGAGGTTTCAATTTAGAGTCTATTAGAATATGATTTCTGCTGGAAAAATTTCAAATATTAGCCCAAACCCAAGGATAACATTGCCTTGGCAGAATGATAGAGTGATTTCATTCCATAGATTAGGATAAAGCCATATCCAAGGGCTCACAGCATCTCCAACACAAAAGTCCTTCATTGCAGGGCCACTGGGCTGGGTGTGCCAGACTGGCTCTTAAAATAAATGAGATTGTATGACCTCACCATTATCAGATTCAGAGAAAATGCCTTGGAAAAGAAATTGTGAGTAGAAAGGACGTGAGTACGACATCAGGGGAATTGGGGTTTCCCATTGATGCTTGGATCCAGCTGGAGTTAGTTACAGTGTAAACTTTGTTTAATCACATCCTCTGTCATTAATAAAACCCCAAACCAAATCCAAACAGAGATAGATGATGATGTACTTGGATTTCACATTGAGTTTGCATCATTGCTTTACCAGGTGCCATCCACAAATCTGGGATGCAGGCTGCTAGAGCTGGGGCTGCAGAGGGGCTGTCTCAGGGATGTGCTTCCACCGTTCCTCTGTGCCACTGCCGTGCCCCTGTCACTGCTGTGCAGTTGGGCAGTGAACAGGCTGATGAAGGCTATTGTCTCGGCCTAAGACCCACAGTCCTTCCCTTCCCAGAGTGGCACGTGTTAACGGCAAACCAGGAAGTTAAAGCAGCTGAAAACCACATCATAACAAAAATGGGTTGGATGGAGCAGAGATGTTGGAACTTCTGGAACGCTTTCACAGGGAGTCTGAGAAGAGCTGCTCTCTATCATTCCAGGAAACATGATGGGCATAAATGGGCAGAACTGGAAGAGAGGCAAGTGCTACTTCAGCATGAGTTTCTAAAGATATTCAACTAAAGAAATGGGCTGCCAGTTGTGTTGGAATTCCCTGTTGTGAGCAGTGTTTAATTCAGTATGAATGACCATCAAGGCCTCTTGTTCTGAGCATTAAGTTTGTGTAGATTCAATTATATGTAATCAGAAAAAAAATAAAAAGAGAAAAGGGAAGCAGTGACAGAGGGAAAGAAGAAAGGAAGGGAGGGAGGAAAGAAAACAGAAAGTGAGAGAAAGAAAGAGTGAAAAAGAACTACTTAAATAGTAAGTGTGATTCTTAGTGTCATTCCGCAAATGAGTGTGTGAGGTTGAGATTTGAACATACCATTCTTCAGTTAGAGTTGGTTCCCATTTAACTTTCATTCTGCATGATATTGATGTTACAAGATTTGTGTTTTTAAAACAATATGGCCCCTTATTAGCCATCTACTTCGCCTTGTGCTCAACCCAAGCAACTAGTTCCAACTGGTGGAATAATTAGCTGGTTGGACTTACTGAGAGGCACTAATGGTTCTCCAACACAGGTCCTTCCTCAGGGATTTTCAAAGGTAACTTTGGTAACAGTTCAAAGACCTTTCAGATATTCATTTTAGAATGCAGCCCCTGTATGTGATCAGTTAGGCTTCATTTAACAGGAATGCTAGACAGTCCTATTGGCAAGGAGGGGAGATAGGTGATCTTTAGCAGAATAACGTGGAGAAGGCTGCTGGGATACCTGATGCAGTCAGGTAGCCTTTGAGCCATGCTTCGTACTCTAATAAGACCTCTTTGTTATACTGGCTAGAATTACTCATCTGACTGCCTTAGGGCACGCTAGTACCTGCTCATTTAGGAAGCCAGGTCTTGATAATATTATAATAAAACTCATTTTAGGTAGATGCATATATTAAAGACAGACACAGGGGAATAAAGACTTAGAAGGAAATAGAATATGTGTTAGCAGTAGTTGAATTAGGGGATTATGGGTGATTTTTATTTTATTCTTTATATGATTCTATATTTTACAATTTTGAAATGAACTATGAATAGCTTTTATAAAGAGAATCATGTGTTTTAAAATAATTAGACAATATTATACTTAAAACTGTAGAAATTCCTGTAGTTTTTAACCCACTAATCCCACTTCTAAGATTTTATCCTAAGAAAACGTTCTGAGAGGGAAAAAGCTATATTTAGGACTTTTTTCCTGCTACCAAATGATTTGTAATTGCAAAATCAGAAACCAAGCATTCTTCAATAAAGGGATAATTAAATAGTTGCTTTGTGGAAAATCTGCAAGAATTTCTATGCAGTCATTAAATGTGAAAACTGTGAAGACAATAAGAATCAGCGACAATGCTTGTGATCTCATGGAGTATGGGGGCAAAACAGGTTGAGGAGAATATGTATGAAATTGTTGCAGCCAAGGGAAATCACATGTGTGTGGGAACCAGGCCTGGAAGTAAATACATAAAATGAAAACAGTTGTATTGAGTGCTACAACTTTGGGTGATCTCCTTCCTCTCTTTCCCATTTTCCAAATGGCTAGCAACATTGTTACAATGCCTTTATAATGAATGCAAGGTCCATAAGCCCTTCCATATGTCTTTTCTGTAAATCCTTCAGGTTTAGGACTATATCAGATACTTTTCATGTTAGTGTTCTCACTGTAGTGCCGAGCCTGGGTCTTTTCGGGGCAACGGCTCAGTCAGTGTTGCTGAAAAAGATACCAGGTCTATTGGATGGCTTGAGGGGTGTGAGTAAGAAATATGGTCAACCTGTGAGCAGCCCCTTTGTTTGGTCAAGTTATAGTCTTACCATGTTGGACAGAGAATAAGAGAATGATAAATTGGTCCAATGTGTGTGGACATATTCCCTGTAATTGGAAGTTCTTGAGCATGAAATGCTAAGGGTTGAGGACTCAGATTCTCCTTTATTTATTGTTGACTTAAGCTGTTCTGTCCTCCAAAGCTCACATAAGGTTTGTATATATGTCAGCTCCTGATTATCTGTGCTATGGAAAGAAAAACAGGAAAGAATCCACCAAGCATATATATTGGTTGTGTTCATCCCAGGAATTGGAGGAAGGGGTGTGGGGCATGGGGAGGGGTCATGGGAGGAGTAACACATGGAATGGGAGGAGGAGAAAGCCACAAATATTTAATACATGCCTACTACTTGCCAGGTATTATACTAGAAGCTTTTCAGTGTATGGCTCACTTATGCTTGAGACCGCATGTAAAATAGGTATTCTATTTTGGCAAATCAGGGAATTGAGACTCTGAGAGCCTAGATAAATTGTCCTAAGCCACATAGGCTAGAAAAAAGACAGATTTATCTAGTTCCAAAGCACAATAAGCATTGATTTTCATTCTCTGGGAACATACTAACCAATAATCCACAAAATTGAAAATTCACTTTTTAGGGATTCTTTTATTATCAGTGGCTCTCAACTAGAAAAGACTTCCCCCACTTCCACTCCTCCCACAAGGGACCTTTGGCAATGTCTAGAGACATTTTTGGTAAGGGGGTAAGAGGGGTACCACTGGCATCCAGTGATGATGCACACTTGCTATAATGCACAGGACTGCCTCCCACAACACAGAATCATCTGGCCCAAAATGCCAGTAGTACAGAGGTTGAGAAATCCTGCCATATCATAATAAAGCCTAATATAATTTGTCCTCACCAAATTCACTTCCTTGTTCATTTATGAAATTAAATTACTGTGGCTCTGAAGAATTCTCAAATACATAAAGCATCAGAGGTGCTGTCTGTTTACTGAGCATGCAATTAGGAACCTCTCCACATATGTAAATCAAATAAATGTGCATAAGGTCTGAGTGACAATGCCAAGTTTAAATCTGAAATTTATGAAGGGAAGTTACAGTGAAATTGCCAGCAAGAAATTAACAACTCCCCAAGCGTTGCCAATTGTGGCCAACCCAAATCTGCATTAAATTCTACAATGAATAGCTAAATGTTCACTTGATTCCCAGGATTCCCGTATGTAAAGTCAGAACTTGGCTGTTTTCTGATTACAAGGTCAAATCACTAAATTTTAAGTTCTAACACTTAAGTTGTGTCTGTAAGTAGAGAGTTAATTGCTTCAGTTTCCAGTGGCTCCTCTGTTTGATGGGGGAGCATGCATTAATTTTGTAACTTTTGCGACATTAAGACATCTCTTGGTAAACTAGAGCTAATGAATTATTCGGTACTTTTGTGGTTCACCATAATTTGTAGGCACAAGATCGTACCAGTATTTGAAAAAGACTCAGAACTGCAAAATTGAAAAGGACTCAAGTGACTATCTAGTTTAGTCTTTAATCAGTCAATCAACTAATATTCATTGGATGACCTACTATGTGTCCAATCCCATGCTAGGTACCACAGGGAATACCAGACAAGCATAAGGCATGAGCTTTGCTTTTAAGTAATAAACAATATAGTGGAAGAGACATGACAACGGCATAGGAAATATTTAGTGAACAACTTGGAATCTAAATCTGTGTATGAACTGTAAGCAATGAAGGGCTTCATAGAAGCCTGTATCACATGAAAATGCTGATATTTATGAACATTTTTGTCTTTTGCTTTACCCTGACAGCTACCAGAGTTGCTGGATCTCAGCACTTTCTTTGCATTTGCCGTGGTGTCTAGGTAGAGAGCCTGGCCTATAGAAGCCAACTAACAAAATGCCTACTTGATAGATGAATGAATGATCTCAACAGGAAATAGACCTTAATTTTGACCTTGACGTTGCAGAAATGTCCAAACCAGTGTTTCCCACCCCTGGAATGTCAGAAGGGGCTTAGTAAAACGAAGGTTCTGTGGTCAAACGTATCTGGGAAGTGTTGGATTAGAAACAGCTTTCTTTACTCAGAGCTTTCCATATGCATTGGGAATCTCTAAAAAGATTTCATTTGTTTGAGGTCATACTTATTTCACCATGTAAACATTTTTTACTGAAGATTTGGTAACATTTATTTGAATCAAAATACCAAAAAAATGTATTGAGAATAATCTAAACCATTCAAAGAAAATGGCATTTTGAGTTGACCAATACTTTGAAAATCAGTGTAATACAGCCTGTAAAATTGTGGTTTGAGGATTTTCTAGAGAGAAGAAAAAGAAAGTTCTGTCCCTGTAAGCCAGTTCTGTGTGAAGGAAAGACCCAAATACTTTTGATGTCTCGTGTAAGTAGCTTTCGTAAGTGGCTGTTTTGCAGTTCTGGTTTAGAGAGTACTGCTTTGGCCTGATGTAGTGGTTTGAGCCTTGGATGCACATTTTTCAAAAAGTTTGGATGAGCCTTTTCTTAGTATTCCCAAGGGGCTTGTACTTTTATTTTTTAAATGTCTTTTGCCTTGAACTGCTCAATTGAGCTTGATGAATTTTCAGCAGACTGCTGGCCCAGACCCTTAGATGATCTGGGACAGCTGCTGTTTGTTTTTCTGTAAATCTGCACTTGCTTTAATTTTGTAGGGTTTTCTGGCATAGTTTGCAATGACAAGGATTGGGCACCCACCCACTAAAAAGGTAAAAGCAAAAATACTCATCGTATTTTTTTTTTATTAAAAGCTTTTTCTCTTTTAGTTTAATATATTTTTTTTGAAACGCACAATTTTTTTTTTCTGATCAATTTTTGAAACAAATCTTCCAGATACCAAAGGGATTTTAGTAAGAGGCAAAGCAGTTTAAAAATAATTGATGGTGATCTGGGGAGTTAAGTAACATTCTATTGCCATGAGGGTAAAATATAAGCCGACAGTGACACATTTTGCAAATTATTTCTATTTAAACATTTGGGCCTGAGGAAACAGTTGAGGGCAGAGCTAAATCCATTTTTTGCAAGTAGCTTTGATTTTAAGATGAATTTGTAAAATAATTCCTAGTACATTGTGTCATGTTCTAGCCCTACTTATAACCCTGAAATTTGTACAACTCGGGCTGCAACTGAACTGCTTCCAAAGGAGCCAGTTATTAAAAAGACCACATTATAGCACAGCCTAAACTGGGACCTGAAGGTGTGGGTCCTGAGGGTGGCATGGTGGAAGATCCCAGTCCGATACCTCAAACAGATGGATATGATTTCAAAATCAAGGAACAAAGTGGTATGGTTCTGTAGAAGCGTAGCGGAATCAAACAGGAGCAAAAATCTTGATGTGTCTGACTCGCTGTAGTTTGCCTACAAGGTTCCGTGGCAGACACATGGCATACATTTCCCCTCCAAGACAGACTCTGTGACCTTGTGGCTCAGATCCAATCCACCCTTCTGCTGCTCTCAGAGCTTGGCTTTGCATGCTCAGTCCTGGCAAAGGGTTGCTGCTAACAACTCTGACTGGGACTGCACCTCCCTGTTTTCTCCATCACACAAAGGTCTATTTGTGCAGCTCCTTCTTCCCAGAGCTGCTGCCTAAGGTCTAATGCAACACGGGGACTATCTCTCAGAAAAATTAACAAACTCTTTGGGCATGCTTCTTGTAGATGATATGAACTGGATTTAAGTCACAAACTCTGTGGCTAGTGCTTGGCAATTGCTCAACTTGATTCAACACACACGTAATGAGCACCTGTTCTGTGCTGGTGCGCCATACCTGAAACTGCAGGAATTACAGGTGAATAAGACCTGTCTAGTAGGGGTAATAGATACGCTCACAAACAACGAAGCTGAAACACAGAATGAGAGTCCATTGTTGATTCACTTGTTTAGCAACTAGATATGGAGCAACTACTATGTACCAAAGCACTGTTCTAGATACTGTGGATATAGTCGTGAACCGAACAGAAAAATTCTTGCTCTCAGGGAGCTTAAATTCTCATGGAGGTGGACAGAAAACAAAGAACAAATAACCGAGAAATGTCAGTTGGTGGTAAGTGCTGGAAAAAATAAAGCACAGTGTTTCGGAATTACAAGTCAAAGGGCTAGTTTGGTCAGGAAAGGTCTTTCTGATGAGGCAATGTTTACAAAGAGACCTGAATGAAGTGTGGGAGAAAGCTATGCAGAAATGTGGGAAGGACATTTGAGGCAGAGATGATGGCCAGTGTAGGTCCTGAGGCAGGAGCCTGCTTGGTTGAAAAGAGCAAACCTGCCCCTGTGGCTAGGGCAGAGTGGTAGGAGATGAGAGCTGAGGGGCAATTGGAGCCAGTTCTTGGAGGGCTTTATGGACCCTCGTGAGTTTGGACTTTATTTCCAAGGAGATGGGAAGCCATTAGATGTTTAGCAGAAAGTGACATGACTGGATATATTTTAAGAGGAGCACTCTGGCTGAGCACACAAAATGGGGACCAGGAAAAGAAACTAGACGATCCGTTAGGCAGCTCCCACAATTTTCTAGGTGGGAGGTGATGGTCTGGGCCCTCATGGCAATGTAGGGGAGGTGAGAAAACAATGGAAGCGGGGTGTATTGGAGGAATAGGGCCCAAAGGACTTCCTGATGGACTGTGATGTGCAGGAGTGAGGGAACAGGGGGATCAAGGGTGATGCCAAACTTTTTAGCACCCAGCTGAAAGGAGGTGAGATTTACTGAGTTGGAGAACACTGAGGGAGGAGCAAGAAATTCAATATTATTTAGATTAAACTGAAAATGTAGACCATTTAAAATAGTTGATTATGTAGAATTTAAAGGTAAAAATTTCTTAAAGTATATTGCACATTAAAAAAAAGATTTCCAAACAGTCTCAGGATTTGTTTATGACAAGCTGAATACTATTTGGGAATTGGATGTAATTTTCTCAAACAAGTATGTACAAGTCCAGATATGCCATGCTGCTCTTTTATTCCAATTCCTTCCAATTCAGAGATAACGAATGTTAATATTTAGGGTACATCCTTCCAGAATTGTCCATTGTATTCAAATTTTCATACTACTTTAGCGATCTAGGGGTGCTTTATTTCACATGGGCCTGGCTCCTCAGAGTGGTTGTATGGAGAAGAGAAGGACTTTGTCTTGCCCAGTTGGTTAAAATGCAATTTTGCATGGTGGAGAGGGGGTGGAGTCATGGCCCTTGTAATTTTCCAATGTGATGGCGCTTACGTGGAGCCACCATCTGTTTGCAGGGCAAGCAGTGTTGTGCATCTGATTTCAATAAGCTGGGCGAGCAGTTCCATCCTACAGTGCGTTAGCAGGCAGGCACATCTGCTCTGTCTCCATGTTCCAGAAGCCAACCGAAAGTTAGTCTTGTGGAGCCTGGGGTCTAGCTTGACAACAGAAGAGAGTAGTTGCTGTTGGACCCTCTCCAATACCTAATGTGGTCAGGTTTTAACCCAGAGCCTTTTGGAGCTTAGAAGCCAGGCTGGTATTTTCTTTATCATTAATTATGTTGTCTCAATTAGAAAAAAAAAATCTATGAAGTCTGGATGCAGAATTCTCAAGTCTGGAATTCCTCCCACACATGGAAAACAAGACTCAGTCAAAGAAACAATGCCATATGTGTTTGTCACCCACGTATTTGAGGATCTGACCAGAGAGAATAATTTGCTCTTTATCAGAGTGCTCTTCACCTGGGATTGATAAGAAGTCGCGACCAAGCTACAGTCAGGAGACCTTAGTCAAGCGATTCTGGCAGCAAAGCAAACACCGCGTTCACTGTGCAACTCAAAATGCATCCCTGCCACTGGCAGGAGTCCCGTGTTTACTGTAACATTTGGATGATTATCAGCAATAAGATGTTTTATTAAACAATGTTTACACAATGAGCATAATAACATAAACAAGTTAATTGTTTCAATGTTAACAAGGAAAACATCTCTTCATCTTCAGACCACATGTATTTTAGTGTAGTAAACGGATGGCCCCGGGCTGGCTCTCAGTGACTTGTAAAGTGGGTGATACTGGTCTTCACCTTTCCCTGTTTCAAAGGCTGCCCCCTCTGCTGGGACCCCACTGTATATGCTCTCTGTTCTCTGGGCTTTCCATTCTCTCTTGGGGCCTCCCTTCCATGGTCTGAAGAGGCTCCCAGAATGGGGGCTGCAGCTAGGCCCTGTGGAAGCTTCGTGTGAATTAGAAGAAATGCCCCTTTCTCAGGCAGAGGTCGCTTCTTACCAGGGGCATGGTTTGGTGAGCTGAGCTCTGACTCATCCCTTGGGCTAGATGCCCTAGACAGGACACCGTCTGCACAGCTGTAATGGTGACTCTGCCCACAGTCCCTCTACCAAGAATGGGACAGGGCTTCCCCTCCAGGCTTTCTCACTGACTCCCACTGCCCGGGCCAGGACCCTCAAATTATACTTTGGTGGGGAAGGGAGAGGGTCAGTAGATAACCCCAGGCTCCAAAGCAGTGTCAGGAAAAGGAGCAGTGTGTGAGCTGTACTGACAGGTCATCAGCATAGAGCAAAGGAGGAAGCAGGGCCTGGGAGGGGGCAAAGCTTCTCTACCAAGCAGCTGAGGGCCATCCTCATGACCACCCACCTTCCAATGGTCTGTCTGCTCACCCCGCACCAGGCTCCAACCCCCATATACTCTGTGATCTCCATCTACCCGCTCTTCTTTGTTGTGACCTCTCTGCTCTATGCAGAGCCTTCAAATAGCAACTTTTTGCGTCATCTCATCCCCACCTCCCTGGCAGCCCAGCTGCTGGTCTCTACTCTCCCAACAGAACACCCTTCTGAGAGCCTTTCCCCTCAGCCCACTCCATCTGCTCCCCACACCCAAGCATGCAGCTGACAATCTGAGAATTAATTCAGGACTAGCCATCAGTAGCTGGCAATGCTACCCAGATCACTTCTCGTTCTTTTGGGTGGAAGCCTCCTGGAGACACACTGTCGACCCAAGTGTCACCCACAGCAGGGCTATGGCCAGATGCTGCTGAGCAGTTTCATGGGACTCCCCAGATTTATACTCTGCACATTCATGCCTGGCTGTCACTAGAGTCCTGGTGGGAGATACATAAGTCTTTTGCAGCATTTAAGTCTGACTAAAGGTCAAGATAGTAAATGGTTGAGTTCCACAGTGCAGGGGATGCCTTCTCCAACACGGGCCAAGAGTGAGAGTCGCTCACTTCCTCCCAGAGCTGAGAGATGACCAGAGGGAAGGGAATTCTGTCCATCCAGGGTGCCTGGTTTCTTTTCTTAACCAGACCTGGTGACTGGCCTTCTTCTTTAAGATTTTCCATCTCACAGCCTTGTCTGACTGCTTCCTTTGCACCCTGCACCACTGCACAGACACTGTTGCTCTCCACACTGTGTATGCACTGCAGACACACACACACATGCTCACACACACACAAGCACACACACATGTGTACATGTACTCACACACATATACATACTGATGTACACACCTGCACACACACAGTCTGGAGACAAAAACACTGCTACTGCAAAACCCCCGTCTCTGGGATGGCCGCTCATCCTTGCTTCCTGACAGGCTTAGTTAGAACTAAAAACTCACCTTTTCTTTTGGCAAATTTTTTTGGAGAAGTGGAATGGTAGTGGAGGTACAAGGGTGGTAGCATCAGTTGTTTTTAAAACTTGACCAAATCATACATGATATGAACTCTAACACCTATTCACCTGCATTTCTGGTGCCTAGAAATAAACAAAAAAAAATGGCAGCAGTACTATCTCCTAAACCGTGCCCTCAGCTGGGCACCCAGCCCTGATTCTGGTGCCCCCGTCAGCCTGAGTTCTTCCTTATATTAAGGAAGAACAATGTCAGCCTAGCAGCCTCAGCCGGGCCCTGAATTCCTGAGGGGTCAAAGCCTGACTTGCGATCTGCCTGGCCAAGTGTCGTATACAGCACTGGGCAGGCGTGGGTGGTTGATAAATATCAGTAGATGGCAAGGGGGTGGCGAAGACTGCAAGAACATGCTCTTTCTTAGCTGCCTGGTATTAACTTGGGATGTTCTGGATCCTGGAAGAAGCCAGATGGCCCAGGGTCTGAAATAAACAGCCCTAAGGTCCAAGTCAGTGGACAGAAAGGCACTTTCTGTCCACTGTTGACAGCGCCTTTCTGGGAATAGGCACTTGGTAGAGTTTTTGCAGGAGCAGGACCAGGCATTTGGTAGCTTAAAGGACAGTATTTGTGTTGCCCTCAGCCTGAAAACAGGTGGAATACAATAGTTCCTCTTTATCTGCAGGGGATATGTTCCAAGGTCCCCAGTGTAAATAGTGCCAAATCCTGTATACACTATGTTTTTCCCCAAACATCCACAACCTATCATAAAATTTAATTTATTCATTAGGCACAGTAAGAGATAAACAACAATAACAATAAAATAGAGCAATTATAAGAAAATGCCAGCATCACTACTCTTATGCCTTGGGGCTATTATCAAGTAAAATAAGGTCTAATAGAATACAAGCACTTCCATACTGCAACAGTCCATCTGATAACCAAACCGGCTACTAAGTGGCTAATGAGTGACAGTCAATCTGACAACCATGCAGGCTACTAAGTGACTAAGGGTCAGGTAGCCCAGAGAGCAGACAAAGGGATGATTCACGTCCCTGGCAGGACAGAGCGGAATGGCACAAGATATCATCACAGTATTCAGAATGGTGCACAATTTCAAACACAGATTGTTTATTTCTGGAATTTACCATTAAATGTTTTTGGATCACAGCTGACCAAACGTAACTGAAACCTTGGAAAGCGAAACCATAGCTAAGTGGGGACCACTGTATATGAAGCCCATGAAGCACTGGTAAAAAATGGCTCTCCAAAGCAGAAGGAGGCGGAAGCCCTAATTTGGAGTATCTGCTGCTTTCTGCCATGTAATTACCCCCAACCTGGCCAATTCCAGGTTAGCAATGTGGCCTCACTGGGATTGGAGTTGGGAAGAATAGCTTATAGTGGAGCAGGGGTAAGCCCGTTGTGAGCGGGCTCCAGCCTGCCACTGTGTGGGACATTTTCCTGGGGGACTTCTCTTTATCTTTGGAGCATCCTTCCTCTCCTTCTCCTGCCCACCTTTCAGACCTCAGATGAATCATGCCTTCTTCCAGGAAGCCTGCCTTGCCCGCTGAGACGCAGCATGGACCATACCAGCATGTGGAACTCTCCTTCACGACACTTAGCAGGGGGAAATGGCCTTTTCTTTTTGTGCTGACTGATCGCTGATTATCTTCCTGGCTAGTCTGTAAGCCCTGCCAGGAGGGAGAGAACTAGGTATGGTTTTTTTCCACTATTGTATCACCAGCGGCTAGCACAGCTCCTGGTACAATGTTGGTGCTTCGTAAATAGTTGATGAAAGAATGGAAGGAAGAAATGAACGGAGCCCTGGGCTGGGTGAGCTGTTACTAACACTGTGATTTTTAATCAAGGAACTTCATCCACTAGCTTTTTGGGTGTTTTTCCTTCTTTTATTGCATTTGTTAAAAACCAAATGACAGAATCATTTCTCATTATTCTTTCAATACTAGGATTCTATGGATTTTTGGGTCAGAAAAGGACTGCAGTTCTTTAATGTTTGCAGTTGCCTCAGAAATGGCTCCACTTCTGCATGATGTGTGTGTGGGGTGTGTGTGTGTGAACATGCAAGTGTGTGTTGTGTCATAGCCAAGGGCAGACCGCAGAGCATCACGCAGGAGGGAAGAAGAAATCTTATGATGGGATGTTTTCATTTCCCTTTCATGTCCAAGGCCACAGGGTCATAAAAGAATCTGCCTGACAGCCAGCCCTGTAGTATTAGATTCATTCCAGTGACTCTTTTCCCAAAAGGCTAAAGTCTTCCTTGTAATTAAAACTGAAATAAGAAGCTCCAAACACATGGCAAACCCCTTATGGGCAGATGTAAGTCCTAAATGTTCTTACAGCCCCCAAAAGCCCAGAATAGCAGATGCACACAGTGAGGATGCAGTCATACCTGCTGCATGATTAGCGTGAGATAGACATAGCCCTTGCAGAAGAGTTCATCCTATCAGTTTTGGTGGGCCCAACATGTTCCTCCATCTTTCTGTTTGCTTAGGAACACAGGCAAAATATCCTCACAGCATTTTATAAAGTTTTGGTAGCTTTGATCATAAATGAGACAACCCTACAATTTACTTATTCCCAAGTCCAAGGACACTAGAGAACCCTTGTCTCTGGAATTTCTTTTCTGTCTCTGCCCAGCATTTTCTGTCAGGCCCCATGGCAAAAGCAAAGTCTGGGCACCTTGCCCTTTGCCGGTGCTGAATAAATTCCTTTCAGGGGGTATGGCTCCCTTGCTTTCATGACCATCCCAGGAATGAAGGGTGACAGCCAGGAGGGACCAACTCCAGGGCCATGGTAAGAAAGGAAAGGGGCTGTTCCCTTTCTGTGCATAGCATGACATTGCCCTTACATGTGACAAAGCTACCTAGAGGCCATGAGGAGTGGGCCCCAGAAATCTGTGGGAATGATTTTTGGAGGCTATAAATGCCCTATGAAACTAAGAAATCTTTGGGGTGGGGACTGCACTGTCTTCCACTAAATTGTGAAATAGTGCCTTAGGAACTCAGGGTGGACCTGTCTAAATAGTGGCTTGACCAGTGTAAAGAGATGACAGAGGAGCTAGCAAGGGAAGACTGGTTGTGATAACAACAGCTCTAAATTTTTTGAGGCTTATGTGCCTGGAGCTATGCTAACCATTTTATAAGCATTGCTATATTTAATAGTTATAGCAACAACCTTATTATTACACCCATTTACCCTACAAATGAATGGTCAGTCACCATGATGCCATGGCGACGACCTTCGGCATTCCTTGCATGGGGATTTCCTCTCTCTGTTTTGGACTCCACTTTCTTGTGCTCTCACTTTGCAAAGACCTCAAGCTCCAAAACATTTCCATGAGTCATTGACTGATGTGTGAAATCTTACTTTCCAAGATTTGAATAATATAATGAGGATAGATGCCATTTGTTGAACGGTTTTTATGTGCCAAGCACAGTGCTAAGTGTTACATATGTTCTCTTCTTATAATCACTACTTTATAAGGGAGTATTATTATTATTCTGGTTTTGCAGTTCAGGAAACCAAGAATCAGAGGGAGTTTATACAAGTTATTGAAAGTTACATTTTTAGCAGGAAGGAAGTGCCAGGGCCAGGCTTTTGCTTGTTCCATTGTTGGTGAGTGGGGTTTATTGCCTTTCTAACCGAGAGAACTTGACAGCTGCTTTGAACCTGTTCGTGGGATGAGTTTGGGTCTGAGCCTTCATCGGCCCTGTATTTCTTAGTAGGAATGAAGATCCAGGGATTGTGTTTCAATGGAACAGAAGTTTGAGGGTATCAGATCTGTGTCTACCAAGAAGAGAACCTAATGATGGAAGAGGATCCCAGAGACCAGTTGGCAGATGGGTTTTGTGAATGAAAAGACAAAGTGGCCTGTCAGCAGCTCTCTGAGGAAGCAGGAAGGGATGGTCAGCACAGGCTGTTTTATGACTTCTGAGACTGTGGGACAGGCAACCTTATCATAGCCTCAGCACTACAAAGCACACAGTGCCCAGGCAGCTGTGAGACTATGTCTGTGGGAAAATCCATATTTCTATGGACTGAATAAGGGCTAAATTAAACATGAGGGTAATTTGACACATCTGAATTTCATCACCATTATATCACTCTGTAAACCTTGTAAATTTTCATAATGACATTTTTGTTAGGCTGGAGTAAGCTGTCTACATCTTAGGTGTGTTACTTTAAAACTACATTAACAGACTAATAAAATGAGGTGTTGGCCAGCTAATCACATGTAGTCATCTCCTCAGAAGGATCCAGGCAGCAAAATGAACCAGAGTTATGAGTAAGTGTCCTGAGGTAGCCCTGAGGGCACAGACCCTGACCATACCCTGTCTCTTGGAGGTGATGCTGGGATGGCCAGAGCTGTGTACATGCCACCAGGCATCCCTCTCCCATGGAGGCTGTCATCTGCAAACCCCAGAATTTGTATAACCTGGAATCCTGGGACCTTGGGAATATGATCTATGACCTTCTCTGCTCACTTCATCTCCCTTAAGAACTGGACATCAGTATCATTATTTTTGAGATGGCATAAGGGGCTCACCTGGATGGAAGTGAACACCCACCTATCACCTGGCATTGCTAAACACTGTTACATGTAGTGTTACTGTCATGACTTTTTAAAACTGAAGAACAAGATCAATGTTTGATGATGGGTCAGAGCATTTGGAATCAAGACTGTCCTGGAACTAACAGTGTTTGTCATAAAGTCATGTTTCTCATGTGGTACCAGGTCTATATGGGCTACTATGTCTAAACAGGACTCTGTCTCTGCTAGGCTACAGGAAAGGTTTGATTTTGCCCTTCTCTGCCTTCCAGTTCACAGCTTCCTCAATTGGCTCCCCATCCCAGGATGAGCCGACCCAGAGATTTTCCCCTGTAGCTGTCTGCTCGTCCCTCTTGGCCCCTCCCTTCCCTCTATACTGGGCTCCACTCCTGACCTGAGCTAACCTGAGGTTTGGCTTCTCTTTCTTGGTCTCACTTCTCTCTTACTCACTTTCTTTCCTGATTCCTCTCTCCTATCAGAGCCTGGGCCCCTAAGCCCTATAGCCTGGGTCTCTGTCCTATCACAGAATAAAGTCCACAGCTATCTCTAACCTATGAGAAGGCTACACTGGGTGTATGCTTGCGAGGAAGCCCTTCTCCATTTTAGGGCCAGATCATCTGGAGGGGTGGGGGACTCCAGAAACTCACAGGGTAGCCCATGGCAGGTCTCCTCCAGAGAGCCTTCCCCTAAATGCTAGATCCCACTGATCTCTTCTTCTGCTAACCTTCTGTCACAGGACATGCCTGTGCTGTCCTTGGCAATTATTTTTTGAATGACTCATTTGACAAAGACTTACTGAGCTCCTACTATATGATGAATGGATCTCTTGATGAACACAGTAAAGTTCATACCCTCATTCTTATGTTCTTGTGGAGGAGACAGATAGTAAAATAAGAAAACCAATGATGAAATTAAGCATTAAAAAATAACTAAGGCAGGGTGGGGGAATAGAGTGGCAGGGCTTGGTGGGGGTGAGATAGATATTTTAGATTAGGATGATCAAGAGGTGATAGTTGAGCAGACCTAAATGTCGAGCAGAAGCTGACCATGTGAAGAGCTGTGGGTAGGAGTGTCCCACATAGAGCAAATAGCAAGTGCAAAGGCCCCAGGCTGTAACACAGTTGACATGCTGCAGACATAGCAGAAAGGTCAGTGTGGCCCCCACACAGCCACATAGGGAGGAGCAATTAAGATGCTGGAGACAGTCAGGGTCCTGATTGTATAAGGCAGGGTTACTCCACCCCAGAACTATCAACATTTTGAGCCAGATTGTTGGATACAATGAGTTCTAAATTTTTCTTCAAAGAATCAGTATGTCAGTGTGTTCAGTTCTTTGTCCTTCATTTTAAAGTTTAACTTTCTCATAGTTTCACTAAACAGCCTTTTCCACCAGTTTTAATCAGTAGTTCACATCTGTTTTCCTGGTCACCTGCTCCATCCTGACTCATTGTGGTCACTTGCTTTGACCTGAGTCACCTCCAGTCACCTGATTTGACCTGAGTCACCTCCAGTCACCTGATTTGACCTGAGTCACTTCAGTTATCTGCTCTGACCTGAGTCATCCCAGTTACCTGCTGTGACCTGAGTCACCTTTAGTTTCCTGTTCCACAACTGTTTCTCCCACCAAATCACTAACCCTGCCACTCTGTCTCATACCCCTGCTCTCTTTAAAATAGCCAATCGGAATTAGCCTAGACTGTGTGGTCCAACCCTAGCCAATAGGGGAACGACACAAGTAGGGGCTACCTGTGTCAGGGATAAGAACCCCTTCCCCTCCCCTGTTCAGGTGTGCACTCGCCATTGCTCCAACCGTGAGATGCACCCAGATGATTTTTTTGTTGCAGATGCTTGTCCTGTTCATGTCGTTTTGCTGCACCCCTGGCCTCTACCCACTCGCTGCCAGTAACAGCCCCAAGCCTCCACCACCCCTCTTGTGACCACCAGAAATGAGGTGGTCACAGATATTGCCAAATGTCCCCTAGGAGAAAAATCTCCCTCATTTAAGAACCACTGAACAAAGGCGATGGCAAGATGATTTTATTCTACATATAATGGAAATCCATGGGAGGCTCAGAGCTCAGAAATATCATTGGAATTTACATTTTTAAAGGCACTCTGGCTGCTGTTGGCTTAAAAGAGTGTAGAAAACAAGAGCAGAGGCAGGAGATGCAGGAAGAGGTCCAGGTGAGAGGCGACCCTGGCTCAGACTAAAAAGGGAGCAGTGGATGGTAAGAAGTGATTGGATTCCCACTACATTTTGAGGGTGAAGCCAACAAATTTGCCAGTCAATTGGATATAAAAGGTGAGATGAGAGGCAGAATCAAGGATGGTTTCTAGATTATTCTGCAAGAAAAATTATGTCATTATCTACAGCAGAGAAGACTAGGAGAAAAGTAGTTTCGGAGTAAAAAAAAAATGTCTAAATTTGAGATGTCCTTTAGACATCCAAGAGGACGTGCCAGTAGAATGTAAGAGTCTGGGGACCAGGGGAGAGGTCCAGGCTGGAAATGAGCATCCAGAAGTCACAGATTATAGCTCATGCATGAGGAGGATGAGATCATCTGGGAAGAGAGTGATCTAGAAAGGAAAACTAAGCTCCAGAGCACTCCACATTCAGAGGTCCAGAGAAGGAGAAGCCAGCAAAGGAGGCCAAAGAGGAGGACCAATGAGGAAGAAGGGACATTAGGAGAAAGGACAGGGATATGTGTGTCCCCAAGGCATCCTGGCACTGTTGTTACATCTGCCTCTGACTGAGTAGTCGGGGAGCTCCTCAGGCACTCATCTGTGCTCAGTCGTGGCGGCAATGGTACTGAACTACTATAACGTACTATATTCAAGTTTTAGACCACCAAATGATTGAGCAAAAGCCACCTCGGTTAATCTTTACACTAAGAAATAAGTGCTACTGATTCCACTTTACAGCCAAAGGAATTGAAAATCAGAGCGCTATAGCGACTTGCCCTCCATCACATGTGTTTTAAGCACGACTTCTGGGACTGGAACCCTGGAAAGTCTGTTTCCACATTCATGCTTTTTCTATGGTACTCTTGGCCTCTGTCTCACAAGATCCTGCTCAATGCCTGGCATAGGCTTCTATTTCGACCATGGCAGGAATACCTCGTCTCTGCCCAGGCTTACATGAGTGCATCTACATCTGCTACTGTGTTTGGAATGGACCAGCAGGAGCCAGAACTGCTCATCCAGGGCAAGCGACTGTCAAGATCCCTCATGTAACTAAGGCCAGAGCCAGCACTAGCACCTGGAGTTTCACACTCCTGGTCCAGGTTTTCCCATCTTATCTTCTGTGTCTGCAACCAAGATGTTTCCCCATCCATCAACCGTATCCAATCCAACAGCCCTAACAGATATGCAGGGGAGATAGCATTATTCTCATTTTCCAGATTGAGAAACAGAGGCTCAGAGAGGTTCTGTAATTTGCTTGAATTATACCGCTAGTGAGATTCTAAACCAGGAATAAATTCCTCATCTCCTAAATCTAGGTATTATTGAACTGAAATAATTTACCCTTGACTTAGCCATTTGTTTTTATTTCTTACATAATAACTTTCTCAAACCATAAAAGAAAGAAGATACAAACAGTTTTTTGTAAACACCACTATTGCCGGTCAGAATTCTGTAATCGGTTCATAGTCATTTAAGAAGGCAAAATGACTGGAAGGTGAACATTTTGTGCACTCTGTCAACTTAAAATTATTATTTTTTGGCTTAATCATAAAGATGCTTTAAAAAGAACCTTTGAAACATATTTGTTTCTTTATTAAGCTCTCTGCTTTCTGACATCTCCTGCTCTTTTTTGGAAAAGTTCAAAAACAACAGCACTTGAAAACCCCACCCCCAAAATATTTTCTTTCATTTCCAAGACACAGAGATGCTGACACATGGGCATGAAATCTGGAGTCAAGCTTTGGTGTCTGACCTCTTCAAAATAGAAAACGAAAAGATTTCTAAGGGTTCACACTTTCCCTGTGAAAACACACATACAACACTCTCGAACCCAGGTGAAAAGAAAGGTAATTCGTTTCATGCACAAGAAACATTCTCAGTGGTGTGCCATTTCTGGGGCAGTTGATTCCCTTTGTCATTGCAAGTTTCAGAAAGGGTGGGAATATACTCCCTCCCCCACCTTTTGGGCACAAAAAAGGTAAGTCAGCATTTGCTTTTTCTCTTAAAAACAGGTGCAATCGCGATGAATTTAAACACCTCTCTGCTGGCTTGTTTGCAGTCCACTCCAGTTCCCTGGGTGCTTGGCTCAATATCATCCACCTACTTGGGAGGCGGGGGCAGGGCATGATGTGACAAATGTCTCTCTTCTGCTATAAATGTTATTTAAAACGTGCAACTGGCCTGGTGACATTAATTTCACAGGCAATAGTGGAATGAGCCATGGAGAGAAGAGGATACTCTTAAAGAGATGAAAATTGTCTCTAGAAGCAGGTCTCTTTTCTCCTCTTCTATCCCACTACGCTGCAATCGCAAATAGAGATGTCTTAGCTGCCTAAAAAGCAGCATTAATTCTTTGGCCTGGACAGGAATTCGGCATTTGAGAGGAGATGTCACTAAATCTTTGAGTCCTACTGGTGAGAATGGGGCCCAGTGGGCAGGCATTTTCCTAGAAGAGAGTTGGAATGAGCCCCGGGGGAACAAGGGTGAATACAGAATGGGGGCAGGCAAAGCTTCCATGAGAACCAAGAGGTAGGCAGTTTATCATCACTGATCTGTCCTCAGAGGCTACATTAGCCAGGCTCTCAAGAAAATTGGGACATGTCACCTCTGTGGCCCTAAGGTAGAATCTCAGTGTGGGTCACTTTTTCACATGCCCTCCACTGGGAACCAAAGGTCCCAGGTCAGTGATAGATGGCCCATTGGGTTGAGGGCCGGAGTTAGGATCAGGGTTTACCTGAAGGTGTCAGCTCCAGCATTCGCATTAAGAGCCTTTAAACTCTTTATGCCAGGGAGAAATTTAAACCCTCTGCATTGGGGCAGCCGGGAGCCTCGCTCAGGGGAAAATGTTAGGATCTCTGCTCTGGGCAGAACTTTTTTAGAATTTTGACAATATCAACATTTTAATTGTATCTTAGCCCTGTTGTTCTTTTAAAAATATACTGAAGGGGAAGGATATGATTCTGTGGGAACAGAAACTCCTTCCAAAGTCACTGAACCCACACTAGGACCAAAGCATTTATCCTAGTGGCAAGGCCAGGAAAAGCCATGCTACCCTCGTCGGTGCCCAGTGACAGGGAGAAGGATGTCCTGTGTCCCTTGAACAATTATTGTTTTGGTCATGCTAAGGGAAAAGAACCACAGAAAGATGGCTCTACAAGCATGAAATGGGAGAAGCATGGTGCAGAAGGCGGAGCCAAAGACAAGATCTGATTGTTGTTGCTTCTTTGCTGTGTTTGCCACAGAAAGAGCAAACCTTAGGGATAAAAACATTGTCAATAGTTCTGACGAGGTTGAATAGTTACAGAGAAGATAAGAAAGAGGGAGGAGGAAGAGGTAGAAGAGGAAGAGAAGAAGGAAGAGAAGGAAGTGAAGGAGGAAGAGGAGAAGGGAAAAGAAGAAGAGGAAGAGAAGGAGAGGAAGAAGAGAAGGAGAAACGGGCAAGGGGGAGGCAGGTGATGACAGCAGCTCTCACTCACTGAGGGCATCTTTGGTGGCAGGCACAGTACCTGGTACTTCACACATCTTTGTCACTTAATCTACACAACAGCTGTACGAGGGAGAAACTAGTCTCACCTTACAGATGAGGGACATTGATGCTTAAAGAATGAAAGTTACTCAAAGTCATACAGCTGCAAATCATAGAGCTGCAACTTAACCCCAAGCTTGTCTGGCTTCAGAGCCACCCCGTTTGAAATCATGCTGTTGTCTATACTAGTGGCATTTACACTTTTTTTGACTATGACTTATAGTTAAAAAAAAATACACTTTCCATCACGAGCCGGGTTGCATATATATGTATATGTACATATATACACTACAACTAAAACAGTTGTTTCATAAACACTTTCCCTTGCTATATGCAATGCGTATTAATTTTTGAAAATGTTACTCTATTCTCTCTTATTTTTTCCCTAATGAGAGTTGCACACTAAGTTGATTTCACAATCTGTATTTTGTTTCTCTCTCTTTCTCTCTCTCTCTTTCTTTTCTTCTTTCTTTCTTTTGGCAGGGTCTGTCTTATGTTGCCCAGGCTAGAGTGCAGTGGTGTGATCATGGCTCACTGCAGCCTCAGGCTTCTGGGCTCAAGTGATCCTCCCACCTCAGCCCTCCTAGTAACTAGGACTACAGGTGTATGTCACCACACCTGGCTACTTAAAAAATTTTTTTTTGTAGAGATAAGGGTCCCACTATGTTACCCAGGATGACCTTAAACTCCTGGCCTGAAGTGATCCTCCTACCTCAGCCGCCCAAAGTGCTGAGTTTACAGGTATGAGAGACTACACCTGGTGTTCAACTTGTAAAAACATTATCTTTTCTCTGCTCTACGGCAGTTGATTAGAAGTGTCTTTGAACTCCTGCTGGATTTTGGTGGATGCTGGGCAGCATCTCGCTTCTGAGGCATGCTGCTGATTGTGTATTCTGGACCATCCCCCTGGCAAGGGGACATCATTAATAAAATATTTCAGAAATTACAAATATCTGACAAAGCCATTTGCTTGGAAAAGAGTCAGTCCAGGAAACCATCCAGAATATATAATCACTGATCTCAGGCACTGACTGATAATATTTTAGACAATTGATGTATGCTTTAGCAAAAGAAACTATTTTCTCTGCTTTCAGAACCTAAAGAGCTCATCTGTTCTGAAAGGCTACACACAGTTGCCATCTAACAACAAATGGTAAAAGAAAAGAAACATGCAAGGTGTTGCGGAGATTCTGTCAATCACCCTCCAGAGTAGTGCCGTCTCTCAATTTGCGGTGAATGCAACCAGGATCTGAAATTAGGTTGCTTTTCAGAGGAGCATGCACATCTCCACCCTGGTTTAGGATTTCAGGGATGATTTTGTTTCGGCAGCTAGGGGCAGTGGCAGGGTTGGTTGAATCACATTTAGGTCATAGAAAGTGAAGTCTGATCAGGTGGCTCAGCTCGAGTCAGCCCTGATGGGCTGCGGACTCGATGACTTCACTCCAAGCAATGTGCACACTAATTGAGAAAACATGTTCCTGTGATGGCCTCATGCAAAAATCCAGATTTACGAATTTTTTTTTATTCCTAAGAATTCCTTAGATATTTGCCGTGCGTGCCTATACAACCTCCCGGAGCACTTTTCCTCCTTACTGAGTAGGGTTGTGTTTCTCTGCTGTGGCCCAGGTCAGGTTTTTAAAGGGTGGGATTCTGACAAAGGGTAACTGAGCATGCAGCCACAGGCCTTGGGGAGAAGCAGGAAGAGGGCAGGAGAGGAGAAAAATAACCCAGACCTCCTGTGCTTTTCTTGAGGCAGAAAAAGCAATTTGAAATCCTTGAAAAGCAACTGTCCTCAATGCTCATTGAGGGGTCCCCATCAGGAAGAGAGTCTCGGCTTACTGGGCATTGGCTACATTTGGGACTCTGTAGTATGAACTTTCCAGCACTCTCTACTTTCCCCTTCACAATTGCCTTCAAAAACCAGTCAGCATCATTACTCGCTTTCACAGATGAAGAAACTGAGGCTTATAGGGGTTAAGTTACGTGCTCACAGAACTAATGAGAAGTGAACTTGGACCTAAATCCAGTTGTATCTGATTGTGTGCCAGGACTCCTGTAAAATCCTCCCTGCCTATGGGACAGTCCCTCGCTCCCCTCCAAGAAGCCTCCCCGAAAGTCTTCTTGACATCCAGACCGCTCCCCTCTGGGAGGTCATATTAAAGTCACAGAATTAGTACTTTTACTAGTTCTAGTTTTGATACTGCTTGCCATTGCTTTGTGTGTTAATTTAGATGAGAAGATTAAAAAGCCTGCAGACAAGTTTTGTTTGGTCTTTACAGATGTGTGGAAAGTGAAGAAATCTCAAAGTTTTGGCTTTTCAATCTCAAAGTTCTGATTTTTCTTGAGAAGTTCTTGAAGAGATCTGGCCACCTTGGACCTACAGTCCTTCAGAGCAACAGCTGACCTGTCCCTTAACAAGGAGGCGTAGCCTCTCTAGTTTTTCACAGTCCCAGCAGTCTCCGGCTTCAGCTTATTTATATTCCCCGATGAGCCACTAAGCCTTTTAGTTATGGCTCCTGAGCAAGCTCCTTGGGGCAGGATCATGATTTATATTTATTTTGTGTCTCCACAGTGCCCAGTCTCCCAGGTAGCATATTAATAAGAATGCTAATTGAGAGAAGGAAATCTATCCAGTAGTCTGATATATGGTGGACCTCCTCCCCTGTGGGGCAAGAATTATCTTCTCCTTTAACCACAGGTTCTATGTAATTCAGCAACAGCTGCTTAACCCTTGGCTCCTGGTCTGGGAGAGCACAAATGCCCCACTGCCATAGCAAAATTCACTTTCTCTTTCTTCCCTTGTAAACTTGAAGAATTCCTAAGACATTTAAAATCCTAAAGACACAGAGGAGTTGTTATGTGGAGTAAGGAAGCAAAACACTCTTAAGGCTGCCAGCAAAAATGGTCATTCTCAAGAAATGCCTTATTTAGAGAGCATTGCATAACATTTCTGAAATAAAAGTCTAAGGAAAAGTTTGCCTCTGAAAGAAAATTGCAGTAGAACCTCCGTGAGTCTCTTCTTACCCAGACATTATGAGGCGAAGATAATTCGCAAGATGAAATGTTTGGTTAAAATTCTATCAAAATGAGGATGTTAATTACAGAAGATCAAAATATCAGTGAGCAAATTCCTAGAGACGCCTTCAATGCCACCAAAAAGAATTTCTCCTCCCAATGCAGCAAAGCTTTATATGCACAGAGACATAAAAAATACAAAGAAGGTATTATCCTACCTGAAATAAAAAAAACCATGAAGTGGGGGCTCCTCTCAGATCAGCCCTTCCAAGGGAGAACGTGAGGAGAGGAAGCTCACGTTCGTTGGTGCCCACCTTGTGCCACCAGGCCTGTGCTGCTGTTCTGCCTACATCTTCCCACTTAATGTACACAACAGCCAGATGACAGCATAGCTACTACGAATATCTTTGTTTTACAGATGAGAAAACTCAGGGACAGAAGAGGCCCTCCTGTGTCTCCACTTCCCTGGAGTGCTCTGTCCTTCCCTCTGCTCATCTAGTCCAGCACCTCTCAGGCAGCTAGAAACAGCACAATTTCTTTTTCTGAAAGTGTTGTTCTTAATCCAAAGGAAGCCCGTCCTGCTTGGCATCACCCACACACAGTGGGGGTTCAACACACAGTCATTCATAGCGGTGAGGCGGTACCTCCGTCTGTTGACCTCTGAGCCAGGTCTGCCCAGACCCAAACATGAGTTGGCATTTCACCAGACTGAGCAAGTGAGACATGCAAGTCACTCTATTCGCTAATGAGGGTTGTAATCCATCTGTGATGATGAGGGACTGAAGACAGAACAGTCTCCCCCACCCCCTAACCTGGGGAAGGGCTGAGCTCTTGAGACAACCCTCCCTGGGCTCACTTAGCAACCACACAGAGGGGAGGTGACCTACACCCCTAACCCTGACTACTCAAGGAACAGTGGAAGGAAATGGGAAAATCAGCCCATCGGTACTGATAGCAAGTACTTTATTGTTTTTGGGAACTTATTCCTGTAGTAGTGAATTGAAACTGCCCAATGTGGAAGGGCTTCTGTGTGAAACTTGCGGGGTTCATTCCCACTGACTTCATAGCCAGCTTCTTCCACCTGCAGAAGCCACTGCAGGCAGTGCCAAAAGTGCCAAAATATCTCAATCCACCTAGTGTAGTGGTGGATTTTCAGGGAAATCCTGACAGTCTGACTCTAATAGTACAACTACTAAAAAAAATAATAATAAAAAAGACTTCCCACACGTGAATGCATTGGCTATCCTCTTAGGCAATTCAAATGCTTTGTTGCTAGCTCCATCTGACAGACTTGGTCATCAGATTAACCTCATTTGGGGAGGGAACTCCTAAGTCTCCTACATTCTTTCTCTTTTTCTTTCTTTCTTTTTCCTTCCTTCCTTCCCTTTTCTTTCCTTTCTTTCTTTCTTTCTTTCTTTCTTTCTTTCTTTCTTTCTTTCTTTCTTTTCTTATTTCTTTCTTCTTTCTTTCTTTCTTTCTTTCTCTTTCTTTCTCTTTCTTTCCTTCTCTCTTTCTTTCTCTCGTCTCTCTCCCCTCCCTCCCTCCCTCCCTCCCTTCCTTCCTTCCTTCATTTTATTTTTATTTTTTATTTTTGCCTCATTAGAAATCAGCTCCAAGCTCTGTAGTTCATTTTCACTCCTACTTGTAATGAATGGGGCATGAGTAGAAAGCATGTGTTCCTATAATGCCCTCCTATCTGCTGAAGATATTATTCATTTTAACCCTATGTACTACAAATAAATAGTTATATTTTTTGTCCCCCAGTGAGACATTGAGACAGAGGAGAGAATAACAAGCTATTCTACTTGAGAATAAATCCAGTGCCACAGCACCTGCCCTCCAGTGTAGTGTTGCTAGCTCACTTTCTTCAATGAAATGTCACATTATCAATTCTCATTTATTTTCGCAGCTTGGGCACAGTTGTATTAATTTGATGTCAACGTGTACTCATGTTGTAGTAAGTGCAGTCAGTGCTGGGGGGCTTCTGCTTCAGGGAAGGAACCTCCTGGTGCCAGAGTGTGATCCATTTAGTAAAGGAGGGAAGGATTTCCTCCCAGTGCCACAGACTCTGCAGGCAGGCAGTCTGCCCGTCTTTTTAATAACATATGGCAGAGAAGGAAGCGGCCATGCTCTAATATCACCTGTCCCTTCACCTTACTCTTCCTGGTTTTCTTTTCCCATGTGTCATTTGCAGTCTGCTTCATTCACAAAAGGCAAAAAGGTGACACCTGGTGAGACTACAGCACTGAGGTCCCTGCCGATGGTGGCCTAGAGTCTGATTTGCTGGCTCTTGGAGGATGAAGCCCAGGCATTGACTTCTGAAGCCCCAATTCCATGATTAACCATAGACACTCCAATAATAGGGCCCTTATTGATAATTTCCAAAAGATTTCTCAACTAGGAGCCACATTATCTTTTAATACACTAAGCCCTCTATGAGGGGCATTTGGGGTTGTTACTATGACTTCTGACATCTAGAAGGTAAGGCAGGGATACTAAACTATCTGGACTGTGCAGATTGGTCACACTTAACCAAAGATTGTCCCAAAATACTGACAGCTCCATTTAGAAACAATATTAATCCAATATATTTGCCTAATGAGTTGGGAAAGTGAGGCCTGAGAAGTTTAGCGATTTGCCCAAGGTCACAAAGCTACTTCCCTTCCTTTCTCACAAGTGAGGAAACTAGAACAAGAAGTTTACCGAAAATACAGGAGAAGAATATCAAAGAATCATCCTAACATTTTAATCCGATTCCTACTGTGTTATAGTCTGAGGTCCCAAAAGCATGTAAGGTAGCCCAGAGAGGAGCAATGAAAATATCTTGAACCACCAGAAAGCCTTCTCTATTGCATGTTTTCATTCTTCTGGTGTTCCCTAAACTTTGTTGCTGAAAGTTTATTCTCCTGGGCTCAAATAGTGACATTTCTATGCTTGTGCACACCGTAATGGAAGACCTAGGACCCCAAAGTCTCCGTTTCTCCATTTGCATATCAGCCTCAGGATCATCCTGATCTCATTGCTATTTAGAGTCAGGATCGTAACTGTTTCCTTACTGTTATCAAGCGAGGTGTCACGGGAATGGATTAGTGAAGGGTCTTTCATCCTCATTTATTTACTCGCTGCCACCATACACTGTTTTTTCAAAATGGTCCACCATAGAATTGATTTCTCGGGACTGGCTAAGCCTGAGAGCTGATAGTTTGTGAGATCAGAGCTGCAAGTCAAAGAAAGACACAGGAATTCTTTGTGTCACAGAAAGGTGTTTTTCTGGGAGTATGTGTTATTTGTACACAGATATCCAGAGCTTTTATGCAAGCCCTCAGCAAACCTTCCATTGCCTCCTGAGAGCAGAGGATTTGCTTCCAGCAAAGGTCTCTAAGGCCTGCTCTAGACACTGAAGTCCCTGAAAGTTCTTACTGGGAAAAGGTAAATGGCTGGGACTCTAGTCCCGGGTCTGGCACTGACATCTGCTTGGGGATCTGGGCCTTGGCGCTGCTCCATGCCCAGTAGAGAAGAGCAGTGGCCGAATCTCTGTGCAGTTTCCCTGCTGCTCTGATCAGGGTGCCGCAGTAGAGCACTCCATGAATGAGCAGCCGCAGTGCTCAGCGTGCTTTAAAAAGTAAAGTTGTGTGGTTTTTTCATCAGTTTAATCTTGGTAATGATGAGAAACTTCCCTCGGGCTCCAGCCCTGCCCTGCCCTACCCTACTCTCCCTGCTGATGTCGGTCGGCAGCCAGGGCCCCCTTCTTAGCCACGGCACAGATTTCTCCCTGAAAGAGAATGAGAATGTGAGGCCTCATCCCTTGCTCCCACTGGCCCTTGGGGTGGGGGAGTTGTGGGGTGGACAATAGAAGGCAAGAACCTCATTCCTTGGTAAGGGTTAAAAGTAGGGGAAGAGCCAGCAACACTGGAATGCCTGCCCTGAGTGCCTAGTTCTCCATTGCTCTGGTGAGCCTGGGCTGCTGTCAGAAATGCAGTGGTGCCAGCAGCTTGTTGTAAAATCCTCTGAGGTACTCCTATACTTCTGTCAAACTACTGTTCTCATGCCCCGGTGATCTTGGCTTCCTATTTTGGGTGCTTTTTCCCCCTCCTCTTCAAGGATTCTCTTTTTCACCTGCATAAATGATGTTGCGGAAAGAGTGGGGTAAGAGTTTGGCAACATGTGACATTATCCCCCTTCAACAAGAGGAGCGTTCACTTTTTGTGTGAGTCAGTTCCAGCCCGGCCAGTCTCAGCCCCCACACCCGCCCTACTCCTCTGACCCTCTGGGAACACTGCCCATCATGAATGGACATTTGGGTTGCTCAGGTTGACATATGACTTATTCAACAAAAGAGACTCAACAGATTTGATATAGCCTTTCTTCTGTGATTCTGCAGAGGGAGAAAGTTTCAGACACTCAGGAGGAAACGGAGAACACAGGGTAAGAAGGGCTGGCAGGGGCCAGTGGCTGCTGCCCTTCTGCACTGCCTCGAGAAGTGGAAAGATTCCCCTCCAGCAGACCTAACTGACAGCTTCAGGAGTTTGAAGACCCTGGAGAGAAGTTACCGGTGGGGCCTCAACTGTGATTTCTACATTTGCAGAATGCAGCTGGCTGTGCATGGGTTGGAAAGGAGGGGACTGGCACTGGTGGTGGGTGTGTCCAGAGGATGGAGCCAGGACAATTAATCAAGCGCCTTTTCTACAGGATTTTCATTGGCCTCGGATGACAGATGGGGCAGCGGCACCCAGGAGAGCACTATTTTGGTTTCCAGCTGGGAACGTGCACTAAGTTTTCCTTAATGCCCACAGCACCCAAAAGGCTTTGCTGTAATACACTTTAATGCATGAAAACTCATAAATTATCCTTCAAACTGTTACAACTTCCAACCTGGAACAACTTGCAAAAACCAGCCTAGCAAGCAGGTTCTTTTTTAATCTCTCAAATCACAAGAGAAGAAAAAGTTCAAGCGCGAAACACCTTCCTGAAGAATCTCAGAGTTTTTTTTTTTTTTTTTTCAAAGACGGAGATTTGTAATTAGAGGGAGCTAAGCTGCTTGTTTCTGCTGGCTCAAAGTTGGAGCTCCCTGACCCCTGAGTCCTCTCTCCCTCCCCTAGATCCTTCTCTCCTGAACCCAAGGTGCTGCCCGCCCCAACCTTCCACGCCAGCTTCTCCCACACCTGGCAGCAGACAGCTGGAGATGAAGCGTGTGGCACAAGTGGCAGGGCTGAACCTTGGCGACCTCGGCCTGAGGTTGTCCAGCTCCGCTCCGTGGAGGGCTCTGGTATGCCGGACGGACCCCGGCCTTGGCTCGCAGGCTTCCTGCGTTAACCCCCAGACCCCTCAGTCCCGACTCCCAGCCCTTCCAGTCACGCGGAGGGAACTGCCCTAGGTCTAGCCGACCTGCCCGCTACTTCCCCTACCTGCGGGCAGCGCAGCACTTTCCCCGACTCGGCGCTCACCTCAGCCCGCACGCTCTGCGCTGCCCCGGCGGTGAAGGCCACCACTCCTCCCGCCCTGCGCGCCTGCTGCCGGCGCATCCCTCTCCGCGCCCATTCGCTCTCCCTCTCTTGCGCGTTATCCACTTACAGCCCTCGAGCTGGACCCTGGCATGCCTGTGGGCTTCTGCAGGCGCCAGGGCTGCCCCCTGGACCGCAGGCCATCCCGGGACTAGGAACTCCACGACCAGAAAGAACGCTGCTCCCTCGTTCCGACTCGTCCTCCCGCGAGGGTCCCGCGTCCCCACACCCACTTGGGACATTTCTTAGGGCTGCTCTTCGGCCCTCGGGAGCCTCCGGGGTTAACCAGAGAGCTCACCAGACCGGTATCCTTGCATACTTCCCTGAGAAGCCCAGTCACCCCGGCCCGCGCCCGCGCTGCGCCCCTCTCGGGATCGGCTCGGGGCAGCCTGACTCACCGCTGCGCTCCCCTCCGGCTCCCAGCGCTCTCTGCTGTGCCGGAGCGCCGAGCTGCTCTCACACAGGCTTCTTGAATTCTTAGCCCCTCCTCCCGGACTCTTGAGTCACACACACTCCAAATCCTGGCCCCCATCCCTCCCCTCCCCACCCGCAGCCCCGCACCTGCTGTGGCTGGGCGGTGGTGCCCGGCTGGAGGGGGTCCTGGGGACTAGACACCGATCGCTCCTGGAGGGTTAGTCAGACCCAGCCAGAGAAGGACCTCAAACCTCCAGAGGTCAAAGGGAAACCCAGTGGGGCCTGAGGGGCCGTGTGCGCAAAGCTGGGAGGGGGATTTTCTGGGGCACCGGCGGGGGTCGTTGGGCCGACTGGCTGGGGTTGGGCGGAGTTGCTCGCAGCTTCCTTCACCTCCTCGCCCTGCCCCCACGCGTTGCCCGTCGCCAGTGCCTCCCTGGTCTGCCCAGCGTCGTCCTCTGTGCCCTAGGCATCGGCTACTCCCCGCACGGTCTAAGGAAGCTTTTCTTCCTGGGTGCTTTTTCCTCACCCCGGGATAGATGAGCACCCAGGGGAAGCTCTGCGAGGGCCAGGTGCCCAAGCTCCTCTGACAGGGGAAGGCGGCGGTAGAACCAGCTAGAAGGCCCCCAGGTACCAGCGAGTCCAGTATGCGGACAAGGGTCAGAGGACTTCAGGAGTCAGATGCTAGACCCCGACCTTACCTTATCTTAAGGCCCTGGGTTCCAGGAGCTTCCGCAGTCCCTGGTCCCTCCGAAACTGTAGGCTGATTTGTGCGCAACTGTGTGCAGGGCTAATATTCTTTTCTGGGTCAAAGGTCCGCAGCTTTTGTCAGTTTTGCAATGGGTCTGTGACCCCAGACTGACATAGCCAGCACACTTTTGGCCCAAACCCCCATGTTCCTCTTTCCACACTCCAAGCCCCACACAAATTCCCCTTTATTCTCACTGCTCCACCTTAAGTGAAGTGGAATCTTCTTCCTGACCCTCTAAGATTTCTTGAGTTCCCTGGATTCAGCCTGACAGGGGACCTTGCCTGACTTGCCCCTGCCCCTCTGCCAGGGCTGTTCCCACCCCAGCCTAAAATTAGCAACGGAGGAATATTCCTGAAGTCAGATTTGTCACCAAATGTGCATCATTAATTGTAACATTCCAGGGGATTCATAGCTTTTTGGAAATTTACAGCCCCACTTCCTCCTGTGTTGAGCTTGTCTGTGTCTTCACTTCTTCCTTTAGCAAAGGTAGGTTGGACCTCTACCCCGTGTGGGTGCCACAAAGGAGAAGTGGGTGTGGTGAGAGCAACAGAGAGGGAAGGCGAGGCACAGAGCTCCCTGTTGCTGGTGACACCGGCCAGTGCAACTCAGCAGAAGGGAACCTTCCAGGGAGCTGGGATTTAGTGAGGCAGAGGACTCCTATTCTAAGTCCAAGAGTGGTCCTTCGCCCCCAGTGGATGGCACTTGAGTGAAAGCCCTGAGTAGGCATTTCCAACTCCCTTGACTCAGATTAGTCTTGGGGGTCTCACTTCTTTCTATTTTCACGTTTGCTTCCATAAGAAAGTTCATTCCATTTACACATGCTCTGAGAAGGATGAAGCAGGCAAAAAGCCCTAGAATTGGAAGTCAGCCTTAGCTTTGATGTGACCTCGTTCTTTCTCAGCAAAGGCTTGTCCACTTCTGACTTGTTCAGATGCAGGCTGGTGTCTTTGGAGGTGAGGGCAAGAGGCCAGGGAACACCGTAAATGGCCCTTTCTACAAAAGTAGCATCATAGTCGGGGTGATCCATTAGGAAATTTATCATCGTCAATTAAACAAAAGAATTTCCAGACAACAGGATGAATTCAACCATCAATCATGTCATGTATAAACTTGTTTGGAAAGCACTAGCCCCAAGCCTTACATAATAGCTGCTTGAGAATTTGGGTATGAAATTAAACTTTTAGAATAACAGAGAATTTGGTTGTTGAATGCAGAAGCTTTTGTATGTGTTCTTGTGGCATCACTCAGAAGGACAAAAGGATTTGGGGCACTTGTAGTTCTTTTTTATGTGGTACGTTAAGGGGGAAATTTTTAAACGATGTAAGCCGAGTATAAGTTTGCTTATATGCCCCATCCTCAACCCCTAAATTGTTGGTTGTATTCTTTTGGCACATGTTGGTTTAATAAGAGCTCCTTTCTGCCCCTAACTATCTCTGATTCTGTCCCTGGACTTCGAGGATCTTGAGTAAATAAGAACATGTAAACAACAAACACACACACAAAAAATCCGAAGATTATTAATTAAGAGACTACCATATGCTAAGCACTGTGAACTGGCAGTGGTACCTGTCCTCAGAGAGCTTATGTTCTAGTGGGAGCTTGATTATTAGGCCCTGCCATGTTTATCACCATTTCCCCAGGTCCTAGCATAGGACCTGGTATATAGTAGGCGCTCAGTTAATGCTTATTGAACCCAACAACTATCAGAGTCATTTGTGACTGTCAGACAACCCAATAACACTGGATTCATTTCCAGCAGGTTCCAGATCAGCCTGCCTTTGGCACAGAGACCATAGCCAGGTGCCTTTTCCTCTGCCTCTTCCACTTTCAAGAAGGTTCAAATGGAAATGTCCTTCTTTTGGGTCATTGAGAGAAAGACTTCAAGGCCTAAACCAGCTACATTCATAGGAATGAAAAACAGCTGAGGGCAGTGGCCAGAGGAATGGTGCAGACAAGCAGAGGATAAGAATGTTTTTCTGTACTACATTTTCTCGAAAGAGCTTTTTATCCAGGGTATCAAAATAACCAGCAGCTGATGCATTTGCTGACTTGGAGGAGAGATTGTGGCGTGTACAGTAATTGTTGTTATTTCTGAGGATCTAGAAGCCTGCAGCCATTGAGTGCCTCATCAACAGCAACACTCAGCCTAGCACAAACCGCTGGCCTCGCTCTTGCTTCGTTCCAGGAGGCCAGGACAAAGTGCATGTGCTATTTAAAACCCCAGCAGGCTCAGCAGAGATCTGCCAGCAAAGATGGCATCACTGGATATGCTCATTCTTCATGTGAAACACAGAAATATTGTCCCAATTGCTGGAGGAAGTGATAGCTTCCGTTTAAAAATTTTTTTCCTTCTTCCTTCTAATCAGAGTGAAGAAAACCTTCAGAAGATGAAATGTTTCATAATGCTTAGTGAGATTACGTGGTCACAGAATCACAGAAATGATCAATCCAGCTACCTTATTTATGGATAAGAAACAAGGGCTCAGGAAGGACAAAGGCTCAGCCGAATACATGCGGCCAGTGTTGGGCTTTTTGACTTCTAAGCAAGCACTCCTTCCCTGAAAGAGGCTGGGAGAAAAACCGACCAACTCAGGCTACAGGAAAAAGCTGGTAAAGGAGCTGAAGCAGTCCAGGGTGCAGAGAGGGCCGGGGGCCCCCCTTCTCTGGGCCATGCCTGCCTAGTCCTGTGGCCTGCTGCTGGCTGTGGCTGTCTCTCCCTGAGCTCTCCAGTTCCTCCGTCTCCACTAGTTCCATCGCTTTTGTTTAAGAACATTCACTTGCCTTTTCTCCCTTAAAGAAACTGCTAGCCCAACCTCTGGATTTCTCACTTCCATTTACTACCAAATTCCTCAGTAAACTGATCTAAACCCATCATTTCCTTGGCCCCCCTAAACTTTCTGCAATCTAGTTCCCATCTTCCTCCCCTTCCTTTCCTTTCCCCCTACTGAATGGATGATTTTTTTTCTTTCAGGTCATCAGTTGCAATAACACCACCACCAACACAATCTCAGCAGCATTTACCTAGTGCTTGCCTTATTTCGAGTACTGGGCAAGGCATTTTTCCTAGCCTTGTTAGTCGGTCCCATTCATTTGTAGATAAAAAAGGTGAAACTTTGAGATGTAAGTCACTTCCCAGGTCTAATGGCTAGTCAAACCGCTGAGTGGAGAATTGAACCCAATCTCTTGCCGTTAAATGGCATACCTCCTTCTCCTTTCAGCCAAGCTCGGTCGACTTTGCCAGTCCTAGTCTCCTCTATTCATGACCTCCTTTGCCTAACACTTTCCTTTCGGGGCTTCTGTGACTGTACTATCCTGGCTTACTGGCCACTTCTCTGATCTTATCTGCCCTCTGCACTCATGGGCCTCCCACAGATCAGTCCTGGGGCTTTACATTCTCCTCCGCTCTTGTTCTTCCAGGTGCTTTTTCTCCTAATGTTGTACTTCTAAGCATAGTTTCAACTCCAGCCTCTCCTTTAATCACCAACATTTTGAGTGTCTGTTATGTTCAAAGCACCACCTAGGTTCTTGTTTCAGCCAACCTGCACAGGCCCTGGCAAAGACTGTGTTTCTGTCTCTCTTCTGACTCCCAGCCCCTTTATCCAAAGCCCTTGCTCTCAACTCAGCCAGGCAGCTGCCCCACAGATCCCATTCTTGAAAGGTCAGGAAATCCACTTGGCCCCAGGACAGTTCAGCTCTTTTCCCTGAAGGGGTCCTGCAGCCCAGGAAAGTTGCCAGTTTGGGACTGGTAAGATTTAGCCCATCTGTCCCATCTATCCTCTTAGGTGGTGTGTCCTTAAAGAAAGATTGACCCTCTTTGAGCCATAATAATCATAATTACTTTTCATTATGTGGAGTGAATATATCAAACAATTTTCAAGCACCTGCTGTGTGCCAGCCCCGTTCTAGGTGCTGAGGATTCAGCACATGAACAAAACAACCTCTAAACACATAGAATTTTATTTTTAAAATTTTGTTTGTAATTTCAACTTTTATTTTAGATTCAGGGGGTACAAGTGCAGGCTTGTTACAGGGATACATTGCCTGATGCTGAGGTTTGGGATATGATTGACCTCATCACCCAGGGAGTGAGCATCGTCCCAACAGTTAGTTTGTTAACCCTTGCCCGACCTCCTTTCTCCTGCTCTAGTAGTCCCCAGGAGGCATATGGAGTTTAAATTCCGTTAATTTGCTTCGCCTATTTAATAAATGTGCATTATTTAATGTACATTAAACGCCAGGCCCATAAAAAGACAGCTGTGATTTTGATGAGCTTGATCTGCACAGGACAGGTGAGTAAGGCAGATGCAGAGACAAGGAGTGCTGACCAAGTCAATGGTCCCTTAGGTGCAAGGAGAGTCTGGCAAGCTCTCTGGGGATTGGACCCTCTCCTCTGCTGTCTTGATTCAATCAGCTGTGAGCCTCTGCCTTCTCAGACTGGTCTGACTCTGTTTCCACAAGAACCCTGTGGTTTTCACCGGTGCTGTCTTCAGAGGCCCCTGAGACTGTCTCACTCCTCTCCCACTGGGCAAACCCTCAGTGTCTCTCAAGTGCTCACAGTCAAGGCAAGAGTGCCTCCATCTGGGTCCTCACCACACGGCCCCCCCGGCCCTGGAGTTGGACATTCCTATTGGGGCCACCCCAGAGATTCCTCTGGGGCAGGATTCCCCATTGATGAAGTTTGCCTGCATAGCGTCACAGCTGCTCTTTCCTGTCATGTGGTATCATGTATCATGTTGACAATAAAGTTTTTGTGGTGCTGAGGCAGTCAAGATCCCCACACCTTC
This sequence comes from Cacajao melanocephalus, assembly GCA_963573385.1. NCBI lineage: Eukaryota > Metazoa > Chordata > Mammalia > Primates > Pitheciidae > Cacajao > Cacajao melanocephalus. The sequence goes on from CAUYLG010059231.1 coordinate 325,150, forward strand.
GTTTGTGATGCTCCTATGAAGGAGTCTGGGATAGATGGGATCTGCCACATCCTGGGTGGGTCTCTGTCCCCTCAACGATGACGCTGAACTCACTGCATTTATTAAATTCCTATCCTGGGGCAGAATCTGTGTTACGTACAAGGAAACAAAGATCAAGAAGAAATGTTTCCTGCTGTATAGGAACCTACTATCCAATGGGGCACCAGACACATAAACTGATAAGAAATCTGTAAGGGAGGATATGGAAGCTGAGGAGATGGGAAATTCAACCCACTTAGAGCTTTGCCTTTGTTGTCATTCCATTGCATTTACCATAAATTCCATATTCTTCAAAGAGACTTTCAGGGCTCTGTGTCATCTGACTAATTCCGCCCCTTCATCCTCCTTTCTTGCTACTTCCTTTTCTTTGCTCTGGCCTCTGCGGTGGTGAATTTATTTCAGTTCATTTCACAGGCAGCGCCGGCCCCACAGGTCCTATATGGGGTTTCCAGTGCTTCAAAACTTTTGGCCCCCACGCCCACTCCTTTACCTGTCCCATTCCTCTTCCTTTGAAACTCAGCTCTAAAAATCTTCAATGACATTTCTAGTCAGGTGCTTTCCCTGATCCTCCAAGTCAAGACTGGGTGAGCACCCTTTCTAGGTGCTTCCGCAGCACTTCATACTGCACAAAACACAGGCCCAGTAAATCATTTAAAATGAGATATCATCTGACCTAAGCGTTGAAGCATGAGTGAGAGCCAGGAGAAGAATGCTGGGAAGGGCATCATCTGAGACAGAGGGAACACCTTGAACTAAGGTGTGCAAGTGCGAGACAGCAGGTTGCATGTGGGAAACTGCAGCTGCTTCAGAACTGGTGGGGCATGACGTGGTAGGAGGTGCCGCTGGAGCAATCACTGGGAAGGTTGAGGAAGGCATGGATTATGAAGGGTAAACCAAATGCAGGGACACCACCTGGGGCTGGTAGTCATAGACGGGGTGAACAGTGGTGGCAGCAGCCTGATCCAGGCACTGGGAGCTAAGCATGCAGAGGAGACATTCAAACAAAACTTGGAGTGTAAATTCATCAGGAAGTGGGGGATGGCTGGATGTAGGGATGGGGAGAGAAAGGGGTCTCCTGGGTGCCCTCTGGATTCCTGATTTGCCTAACCAGGTAATGATGTTGCTGTCTATGGAGATGGGGCATCCAGAAGTGGAGCCTGTGTGGTGGGCTGGGAAGCCGGGGTCTTCGATTCAGGATTTTGCTGGGCCTTCGGAATACTCAAGGGCATATGTGCAACATACGGAGTATGGAGATCAGGAATGATGTTGAGGCTAGCTGTTTCTGTACACTGCAGACCAACTGAAGGCAACCAGTAGCATCATCTCAGAGCCTCCACTGAGAACTTACCCCCCCATCAAGCCACATTCTCATTGTCCACCACGTTGGCACCATGCCAACCATGGGGCATCTCCCAGAGGCCAGAACCCAGGGAAACAGATCATTCACTCCCGTGTTCCCTGGTTCCCTCCTACCTGTTTATTTTTATAATACTCACTCTCCACCTTCAGGTACAGGCCAAGGTGTGAGAACAATTGGGGACCCTGGTGGATAACCACCTTGCCTTTCTCATTTCCTCTTCTCCTCTCTGGACAAGAGTGCTTTTTCCTTCTCTTTTCAATCAGAACTCCTCTTACGTCACATCCTGAGCTCCCTCTACCATAATAGCTTATAGTAAAACTCTATGATTAAGCTCTCCAAGCCTGGCTCTTGATTTTCTGTATGAGCTTAAGAAATTCAGAATCCCTCTCCCTTTTTTTTTTCTTTCTCAAGAATGACTGATTTTCAAAACCACTGTTTTGCTATGAAATATCTTGCTAAAGTTGTTTATGGACATTTTTCCTTTGCATTCCAGATGTACGAGGTGGAATACCTCTGGGGCAGGATTCCCCATTGATGAAGTTTGCCTGCATAGCATCACAGCTGCTCTTTCCTGTCACGTGGTATCACGTATCATGTTGACAATTAAGGTTTTGTGGTGCTGAGGCAGTCAAGATCCCCATACCTTCATTTGGGATGCCCCTATGAAGGAGTCTGGGATAGTTGGGCTCGGCCACATCCTGGGTGAGTCTCTGTCCCCTCAATGGTGACACTGAGCTCATTGCATTTATTAAAATCCTATCCCGGGGCAGAATCCGTGTTAGGTACACCTTACAGACCGTGTTGACTCCATGGATTATGCTGTGTCATCTCTGGGCCTTTGCAACACACTCCTTCCTCTTCCCGGGACATTTTCTCTGCTCTGTGTTTTCTTTACTAAGCCAACTCCACCTAATCTCTGAGGTCTCAGTGCGAATGTAAGTTTCTTTCTTTCTTTTTTTTTTTGAGATGGAGTCTTGCTCTGTCGCCAGGCTGGAGTGCTGTGGTGCAATCTCCGCTCACTGCAAACTCCGCCTCCTGGGTTCAAGCGATTCTTCCGCCTCAGCCTCCCGAGTAGCTGGGACCAAAGGTGCGAGCCATCACATCTGGCTAATTTTTGTATTTTTAGTAGAGACGGTGTTTCACTGTGTTGGCCAGGATCATCTCGATCTCTTGACCTCGTGATCCGCCCACCTCGGCCTCCCAAAGTGCTGGGATTACAAGCGTGAGCCACCGCGCCCGGCCACAAATGTAAGTTTTTTACTGTGCAAGTCTGGGTTGCCAAGGTAAGGGTACCCTATGAAAACCACATGCCCCTGGCAGAATTGGGGGGTGATCACACAACTAGGAAATGTGACAGAGAATACCTATGCATTCCTTATTACATTTGTATAATAGATAATCTGCCATCCCCACTAAACTATAAAATTTTCAGAAACTTTAAACTAGTAACCATCATAATACCTGGAGTATAATAGGTCTTCAACAAATGCATCTTATAATTAAGCTCAGAGGGTTTGAATAATCAGCTTGAACAAAACTAGCAAATAGCTAACCTAGTCTGTTGGTCTGTGATATACATGGGATATTTGTCCCTCCAAATCTCATGTTGAAATTTGATCCCCAATGCTGGAGATGGGGCTTGGTGGGAGGTGTTTGAGTCATGGGGACAGATCCCTCATGGCTGGCCCTGTGCTGTCCTCATGGTAATGAGTGACATCTCACTATTAGTTTCCATGAACTCTGGTTGTTTAAAAAGATCTGATGCCACCTTCCCGTCTCTCTTGCATCTCTCCTGTCTCACGTGATGCCAGCCCTACTTCACCTGCCGCCATGAGTGGAAGCTTCCTGAGGTCCTCCCCAGAAGCAAATGCTGGTGCCGTACTCCCTATACAGTTTGCATGAGTCAAATAAATGTCTTTTCTTTTTAAATTACCCAGCCTCGAATATTCCTTTACAGCAACATGAATGGTCTAAGACAATCTGCAAAGCCCAGGCCCTCGGTACTACACCTTACAGACTAATCCTTGGGAAAATGCTTAAAGAGCGAAATCATGTTTTTGTCAGCTTGGTAGAAGCCAAGAAGACTCTGTGTCACTCAGGTGTGCTGGCTGATTTAACTCCACCATGACCTTTGGCAGTTCCCCTTCAAGCCTGCTCGGTCCAGAGCTGTATTACTGTTATGTAAGCAGCAGTTTTGAACTAGTGGGGAGTTCCCGAGACCCCTCTCAGATACTGGAGGTGTGCCTCCTCAGTGTGGTATTGCAGGCTGAGCTGCTGCATAGCCGATGGGAAACATGCATCACCCCTTATTTGACAAAAGGCTCACTTCAAGCTGGACTTCTGCCAAATTCTGAGTCTGGCAAAAATTGCCTTGCTCTAGGAGACCTTAGGTCATCTTCGGGTCTCAATCCTCTCTCGGTAGATGGCCTAGGATACTTGCTGGCCTTGGGGTGAAACCACTGGAGTCTACCGGTTCTTGCAGGAGTATTTGCATTTCAGCGGGCAGCAGAGCTAACTCGAAAGATGGAGGAGACAGTTTGTAAACGGAGTGAAGGAGATGTTCGGGAGAACACAAAGTCAATGGGCAGGCACTGAAATCACTTTGGGTAGGTTTTAAGGTTGTGCACAGACAGACTGTATTGACTTCCATGGATTATGCTCTGTGTCATCTCCGGGCCTTTGCAGTCCATGTCTCCCTCTTCCTGGGACATTTTCTCCACTCTGTGTTTCCTTCACTAAGCAGATCCCACCTCATCTCTGAGGCCTCAGGACTGCCCAAGTCTGGGTTAGGTGTCCTCCTCCGTGATCCCATCATTCCCTCTGACTGGGTCTCCACAGCAATCTGTAGTCTACACAGTGTATTATACAGGCCTATCTGCTTGTTTGTCACCCTTCTCTTCCACACTTCCTTTACAAGCTTCTCTCTGGGGTGGCAGGGATCATGGCATCCCCAGCACCTAACACCATGACTGCACACAGTAGATATTCCATTCTTAATTGTTGCCTGATGATATGTTTACATGCACACTCTTAGATTCTTTATTTGCCTTTCTGTAGATAATCATACTTTCTTAGGACATACCTTTCCCCAAGGGAAGCGTAACAAAATGAAACAACAAAAGCCTGGGCTTTAGAACCAGAAGATTTGAGTTCCTAATTCCAGCCCCTTCACTCACTAGGTCCAACGCCTGTAAATGAAAATGATGCCTGTCCATAAGGCACAATGAGAGGATCTGTGTAGGGGGTACACAGCACAGACTTGGGTGCGTCTCCTCTTCCGTCACAGCTCCAGCACACATACTCTGTGCATACAGCACCCCAGCACACAGACACAGACACACGTGCCTTTTAGTAGGCTGAACCTGATGGGATTATAGTGGTATTTGGGCAGACTAAGGGACACTTGAGTGATTGTCATAAAGTTAAAGAAAGCAAGGCTACCAGATGCTCGGGAAAAACAGAAGGTGGAGATTCAGACCAGAACTCCTTCTTCAGGCTCCCAGCTCCTCTGGGCTGTGGGAAGTCCTCAGGCTGTCTTTTCTCCCTCATTTTTTAGCCTGCAGAGCTCTTTTTTTTAGGTTAGAGATTCATTTATCTGCATTTTAATTTTAAAAGTTCCCCATGTGCAGAGATGACTTTGATCTTTAGCAGGAGTTTATTCTTCCTATTAGCATCACATTATACGATCTCTGACAGATTAATCACAGCTATTGTTGTACTGTTTATTTGACACACTGTATAATTTTACTTTCAAAATGTTATTTTAATTAAAAAGGAAGTGCATCAGGGGAAGGCGTTTTCCTGACAGACAGGCTTCCCGGGCCCCACAGAGCAAGCCCATGTGCTGCCTACGACAGCAATGTCTCCAACAAGAAGCGCAAGTCCCAGAGAGCAAGTGAGACCTGGGGTTTTCTGTCATCATAGGAGGACTGTCTTGGTTGAAGTTGAATTATACATTTTGCTAAAAACTTTTCTTCATTGTCTTTTTAAAAAAGCACGTAGCTGTTTTTTAAAAATATGTAGCCTAAATAATATAGCTGGAGTTTGATAGAAGACTTTAAAGGGACGCAGGTTGGGCCTGTGAGGTTTCTTTATCCTACATGTGAATCCAGCCAGCCTCAGCTACTTCCTACCTTTGTGACCTTGGGCAAGTTACTTAACCTCTCTGAGCACTAGATTCTGCAGAGGCGGAAGAACCCTGCTAAGAATGTGGATGGACGGAGAGGTTTAACCATGACAGTGCAGGTAAGGCCCTTGGGAATGTTTCTTGGCATCTGGTGAATGCTCAGTCTGGGGGTCATTTGTTTCCACAGACACATTTCCTTCTGCCCAGACCAAACTAGGGTCAACAAGGAGGAGAAGCAGACTTCGCCAACTTGACAGTTTTGCAGAAGGCCCACCCTGGTTTGGAAAGAGTAACCACTTTGAAACCACAGAATCTAGAAACACATTTCAACTTCACCATTTACCCTCAAGTTCTGGACCTAGAGCCAGAAACCAAGCTGGTTGGAGCAACAAGTTCATTTTTTTAAAAAAGAAAAGCATTTTGTGGTGAAGGAAAAAATGCTTGCACAAGAGGCCAGAGGAGAAAAGCTCTTATGTGTGACGTAGTTCCACTGGACAGAGATGAAATAAATGGCTACTTTGCCACCAAGGCCACAGGATGGGGCAAAGACTTGTTTTAAACTCTGCATCTGATGTGTACTTTGGTGCAGATAAATCCCAATTCAGTTATATGGAATCGATGCTAATATCACACCGTCAGACCTGACTGACCTGAGTAAGGTGACAAGGAGGCCTCCTCAGTCTCCCTTGGAAAAAAGTCTATGTTATGGCCGAGGAGCTGCTGGAGGTGAAGAATTCCTATCCTGGAAACAGAATCTAGAAGCCATAGGCCCCTGACAAAAAGCTACAGAAATGGAAGAAGAAAAAAAATAATAATCTAAAGCATCTATAGGATAAAACCACCATTCCCACTTGGAATCCTGTATTAGGTCCCATCAGAATAAAGTTCAAAGGATAACCACAGTACCTTTGTTGTGTTGGAATTTTGTCATTTCAAATACTGAGCCCTTTGGCCTCAGGTATTCAGCCTTCCTTTTTTGTCTCTGCATTAGCAGAACTGAACTTAGTATAATACTTGGAAGAATTTGTCTTGAAAAACAGTCATTAAACTGAATTGAGTAAAATTCTTCCAAGAAATGGGCCATTGTTTGGGATCATTTGCTGTAGAGAAATATTTGTTGTGATGGGACTTAAACCATGTTCTTTAATAACAGCTGGGATCTGTTAAGGTGGAAGAAAGGTATATATGGAGGTAAAAACTAAAGAAAGCACATATGGCATTGTCATTAGTTGAATTTAGAATGCAGTTAATATATGAAACAGGTTGCATGTCCAGGAACGGCACACAATGTCACCCTGTTCCAACCGTGACTTTAGTGATCTTTCCATCACACTCCTTGCACATATGCCGGGAAAGACAAAATTGGTTTGCATTGGAAGAAAGGGAGGTTTACCCTGCACATCAAATGCAGTATCTGCAGATCTCTCAATAGAGAAATGAGGCACAGAACATGCCTTTTTATGGGGACATTTCTTTTCCAATGAAAACAAATTCATTGGAAACACCCTGTCTTAGTTAACATTTTTATAGGCTCTGATATACTTTTTGGCACTTTTATGTAATGCAGATATTCGTTTAAACTTCAGAAGGAAAAGTTAACACAATTTCAGTTTATTCTACACATTTTTCTAATACTAGGGCACGGTAAACATTACAAGATGTCCCTCCAGCTGCCAATGGCTCTGAGGGGTGTTATTTCGCCTCTAATACTGTGACTTTCTTTTGTAGCATTTTTCTCTTTAGGTTATTCTTTCCCTTCTTCTTTAGAAGAGGAGATTCAGGTCTAAACTCCTTGCTGCCTCTCACCACTGTCACCCCTGGGAAATCTCCAATCACTAACTATAAAAAGGTGGTTTGGCTTCCCTAGATCTCAGAGCAGGTCTACAACAATAGTCACTAAAAATGGGCATTGTCCAAGGTTTGCAAAAAGCCAGAGAAGGGTTCCAATGTTAATGGTTTCAAATAGCTGTTTTAAAAGGTACAACTAACAATAAAAATGTAGTAAAAATTATAGTCAGGCATTTTGCAAATTTAAAGTATGACATAGAAGTGCACACTACAATAAATCTAATTGGTGTGCTAGGATACCAAGAGGTATGTTGGCACTCTGTTTTTAGCTGTGCCCTACCCATGGGGGGCAGCTCAAAGAATGCTTTGCAAGAAGAATGGCACAAAGCTGGCAGGGCAAGAAGACACCAAACAAGACAAATTGAAGAAGGGGCCTGAATGTGCTCCATGCTTTGTAGGTGTCAAACACACACACACACACACACACACACACACACACACACAGCAGGATGTATTTTGTTTTTTTGTTTGTTTGTTTGTTTTTTAGTTTCTTTTAATACTTTTTCTTTTCGGTCTTGGTCTTTGGATCAGGACCAGTGAAGTCAAGGTCAGTGTGATGGAAGTAATTGCAACCTTAAGGGAAGATATTTGCTATCTTCTCTTAGAACAGTGAAGGAGGTAACATTCCTTTTAAATGTCTCTCCTCTCTTCCCTGCATCCCCTCCAAGGCCTATGCACACTTAGGAGCATCCCCTGTATGGGCTGGACAAAAGGCAGGAGGGAAAGCCCTGCCCTAGTAGTCAGGAATCTTTGGATATTAACTTGACTCATTTTCTACAAGGTCCTGGGCAAGATCATTTGCCTCCCTGGACCTCAGTGTCTTCAGATGAAATGAGAGGCTTGGACTATATGATTTCAAGCATTTCTTTGAATTGAAAATTGCCAAAATAAATTGATTCACAATAAGGCAACCTCTATTGTAAGTCTTTTCATTTGGAAATAAACTGCCTGTAAAGGACAATGCTTTTCTGAAAGGAATGACTCCTTTTCTTGCCAAATAAGGAACAGGGTTTGGGTGGTTTTTATTTTTTTTATTTTTTTGTTTTTTTAAAGGTGTGTGTGTAGCAGGTGGTTTGGGGGCTTGAGAGCGTTTTCATCCCTCTAAACTGTCCACACTAACAATTTTGAGGTTATCGTTGACTTTTCTTTTCCGTCTAATACCTGATTCATTTGGTTCCGCTGGAATATCTAGAATAGAATTACATTCCATGTTACTATGATCCAATAGACCATCATCTTCATCTCTCACCTGGATTATAACAACACTCTCTTAACTGTTCTCTCTGCATCCAACTTTGTCTCCTTCCAGTCTATTCTGAACACCAGCTCCAGCCAGATTTATCCTGCTAAAACTTCTCTTCCCAAAACCCTCCCTTGGTCTCTGCATCAGTCAGTTTGAGCTAGATTATGCTGAGGAGACAAGCAACATGAACGTCTCACTGACTTAACCCAACAATGTCTATTTCTCATTCAAATCACACGTGCCATGAAGTATAGCAGAAGGGCTCTGTTCATCACCGTCCCTCAGGAACTGGGCCTGAAGGAGACGCCTGAAGTCACTGAAAGCAGCGACACGGTCCGTGCAGTTCACACAATGGTTCTTAAAACTCCTGCCTGAAAGTGACCACATCTCCTCCGCTCTTGTTTTGTTGGCTGAGTAAGTCATATGGCCAAATATAGCTTCAAAGGGACAAAAAGGGGCAATCCTACCATGTGGCCAGAGGGGAGGAATGGAAGTGTTTGGCCAAAAGCATAATGGCAACCACAGTTTCCCGTCTTATTCGGAGGTTAGCCCGTCATCCTTTTCAGGGTCCTCCGGGACCCTGCGTGGTGTGCCATCCACCTCGGCCCCGCCAATTACCTGTCTGATCCCGCCTCATTTCTACCTTCCCTCTCCCTCCACTTCCACACAAGGCATGCTGACCTCTGGGCCTTTGCACTCACTATCTACTCTAGAATGTTCTTCCCCAGGACACTTGCAATGCTTTTCCCTAAACACTCTAGAGTGCTCTTCCCCAAGATGTTTCCCCAAGACGTCCTTCACTTCCTTCAAGTCTTTGTTCAAGTGCACCCTTCATATTGAGGATTTTCCTGGCCACTGCAATTAAAAATACAAACCCCACTCTTCCCACTGCACCCCAGCACTCCTCAACCTGCTTCACTGATGTATGTTTTTTTCTCCTGAACTTACATCATCTAATACGATGTATAAGTGACTGATTTATTTTGTGGCAGTGTAGTTGTTTGAAGACTGAGGTCTGTGTTACTTACAGAGGTTTAAATCCATGGCTTCTTCACTTCCTTCCTAACTCCCTCAAGGAAATTACCTAGCTTCTCTGTGCCCCAGTTTCCTTGTCAGTAAAGAGGGTTAGTAATAGCACCTACCTCACAGACAGGTGGTGAAGGTGAAATATGCAAAGCAGGCAGAGCAGGGGCTGGCACACAGTAATATCATTTGCTATCTTATTTGTTGTCTAACTTTCTGCACTGGGATGTAAGCTCTATAGAGAAGTGATATCTGTCCTGTTTCAGCCCTGAACTCCAGAGCAGTGTCTGACACATATTAGGCACAGCAAAAATATTTATTGCATAAACGTGTGACTGCTTGAATGACTAGTGCCTCCATCAAGCTAGCTGGCACTCACTCTCCTCTGGCCCCTTCGTGACCTTTAAGGTCTCTGGGCTCAGCATGGGGAGGACTGCAGAGGGACTGGCTCCTCTTGCCCAGCCAGACTGCACATGCTTAGGGTCCCCAAAGCACCTGTCTCCATCACTGAGGGACTTCCCTTGTGATGATGTGTGATGGGTGGCATGGGTTCATGTTATTGGGAAGTATCCTTTGAGTCTGAGCATAAAAATGGATCCCAGAGTGCAGATAAAACTCGAGTGAGCTCTGGGTCATCAGAAAGTCAGCCCTGATGTGGAGCAGATCCCCACTGCCTTGAACCCCACATTCTTCTCCCATGGTGCCAGGTATGCCTGTTTGTTTTGAAAAATGGCCACTTGCTATTGTCATGATTTATTTGTCTCCTGTGGGGAGTGCTGAGGGCCCAGCAGTGATCCCTGGGCCAGGCACATAGTAGTTGCTCAATAAAGGTTTGCTAAATGACTGAGCCAAGGGATTCTGAAACCCATTGAGTGGAAGCCAAACTGTACACCTTCTCTGGTATGTTGGAGGGAATTTTAATCTCTCGGAGTGTGGGACATTGCAAAGAGAGCTATCAGAGTCAAATGTTTTCCTTGTAATTGGACAAATTAACTTAACAGCATGAACTTGAACTATTTTAATGGAGAGCACCTGGATTTCTGGGATGTTGTACAGCTTTCTACAGGTGGGTCATCTGACTGAGGGAGCTCAGGGTGAAATCAGTAATTTCCTGGTCTGTCCCATCCAGGGTGCCCTGGAGCTCTCCATGATGGAACTGCCTTAGGGTTACAAAGGAAAGCGTAGATGCAGAGAGAAAATCCCAGGCAGTGAGAACACTGAAAATGTTCCGTGTTCCTAAATATGTTACATATGGCAGTCTTTAAGGTGTATTGCAGTGAGAGAAGGCCTGGGGAGAGTATTAGGTACTATAATTTTTAGTTCTGGACTTGATTGTTTGTCAACGTCTGATTCTGTGCACGGCCCATGGGGAATCCCTTTCCTGTTTGTTGCTTCTCTCAACCTTCGGGCCTTATGTGAGAAAGGTCCATGGGATAGGAGCTGTTCACAGGTGACAGGAGGTAAGAAGGGAGAATCGGGGGTTGCTTTCTTTTTCACCTTGGGACTTCGTACTCTGACTTGCTTACTCCATCAGTGCCTGCCTTACAGGTCACTTGCTGGGAGCTCTCCCCACCACCCCATCCCTGTCGGGTCTGCCTTCTCTTACTGGGAAAACAGAGAGAGTTGCACTTGTGACTTGTCTGGAGCTGAGCCCCAGGGGCAATGGTGAAGCAAGTAAAGCTGACCTGTGCTCACTGCTCTCTGTGCCTTCCCAACCCTGTTTCTTCTTAAAACCCTATGTAGCCTTAAACTTAAACTGTGCAACCCAAGGAAGTTTTTTCTTTTTGTGTCATTTTTTTCATCTGTAAAATGAAATTAATAAAATATGCATTTCTATAAAGTTGCCTGGAGGATTAAATGAGATAGTTCCCATAATGAACGGCTGGTATCGTCCATTTTGCCTTTCAGGAGAGGTTCTGACGTCACTGCTTTACATGTTGGTGACTTCAAGCCAGCATTTCCCAAGAACAGCTGCCTTTTTATCTGAGAAACAGGGCAGAGTGACCCCCGTGGAAAGAGCCTTGGCATCAGGATAGCAGTTAGGGGAGGTGCTCCCTGGCTTTGAGGTTCCAGTGCCCCTGGAAACCGCGTTAAGTAGAGAGTTACCTGCTCCTTCCAGGAAAGACCCTCTTTGCTTCCTTCCTGAGGGAAGTTGCAGGCAAGGATGAAATAAGGTCTGACACGCACTGGTAAGTCTTTTACAGTTTGCTCTCCCTTCTTTTTCTCTTGAAAAGAGACTTACGATACAGAAGTCAAAAATATGTCTTTTTGCCATTTTGCTTTTTCGAATTTTGTATTATTATCCTATTCATATATCCTAGAGCTTTGCCGCAGGATGTGGCTGTTTTTAAAAAATTGTCATGCATTCCCCTGGCTAAAGGAAAACTCTGAGTTCCCAGCATATTAGAGAAAATTCCTAATCAGTACAACTTTAGTTTGTGCTGATCAAATATCAGCTTTTATCAACAGTTCAAACAGAATTTCCAAATCAACAAATCAGCATGGTCCACAGTATACGTCTAGTTTGGCATTTATCCTTGTGACACCACCTCTGTGGATTGGATTCTGTCGGTGAAGTCTGTTTAACTTAGCCAGACTGCTGTGCTAATTGGTACCATCGAGATGTGCAGAAGCCTGAACTTTGATCTGATGGAAACACACATTATTGAAACAGAATTTTGTTTGTTGGCTCGGGATATTGGCTCCTGGAGTCTTTCTGCTGTCAAGTTACCGAAGGGCCATTTGTTTATGAAATTTGTTGTCAGGGGAGGAATGGGTTCTGGGGAAGTGAATTTAAAGATTTATTCCCACAAGGATGAACTCATATAGAAGAAGATTGTTGAGAAGAAAACCTTTAAGATTCTCCTGCAGGTACTGCTTCTCTGTGGCCAGTGGATAGTGGGAGAGTGGAGCGCCCCCTCTCTCTCTCTCTCTCTGTGTTAAGGATACCAAGATGCTCCACTTTACAAAAAACCAGTAAGCCACAACTCAATCATACACAGAAAATAGGGAGATTTTTCTCATATCAGAGATGCATTTTGCAATGCCCCTTTCAGTGTCCCAGATTTGAAAAAAGAATCACAAATTCAATGTACGCACAGTATTTTAGGAATACACGCACAGTATAAAGTGAGGCACACCTGTGCATTATTTAATAAGAAAGCATTTCTCTAGGATAAACAACCTTTTTACAGAGTCCTATGTTCTGGGTTTTGAAGCTTAAGATAAATAAGGTATGAATTTTCATCTGAACAAATTTCCCTTTGTAACTTATGATTCAGTTTAAAACATTTCAAGACTCAATAACAAACTCAGTTACAAGGTTACTGGGAAAAGTCAGTGTTTTATTTGCTGATGTTGATCTATTTACTTGCTGGTGTTGATCTGTTTATTTGCTGTGTTACTCTTTTCTTGGTCCTGAGGGTTTCTTTTTGAGATCTGGCCTGGCCCCTACCCAGCCTCTGCTAAGCCACTTGGTAGGCTGTGCTCTTTGTGTCTTCAGCACCCTTGCCATGTCCCTTGATGAGCTGGTGGCCTCAACGTATTCTGTGTTCTTTGAGTGGTGCTCCACCCACAGGGTCAAGGGTGAAGCCCGTGGCTAGGCCTAAGGCAGTCAGCACATCACATTTCCTGGCTACAGAGCTTGGTGCAGCAGTGGGCACATGGCCCTGACCTAGATAGTGAGATCCAGTGCGATTCTGCTGGGAGTTCTGAAACAGAAGGAGAAACCTCAAACTAGGCTCCCCGTCCAACTTGAACATGAGGCAATGTAAGCTGGAGCTGCCTTGGTTGCACTGGGGCATGAGCTTTTCTTGACAATGGAGCCTTGGGAGAGTAAGCAGAGCTGAGAGGCGGGAGACAGATTAACAAGGTGATAAGGACAACTTTGATCCCTCTAGCCAGCCATGCCTGAATCTAAACAAATGTCTTAGTCTGTGGGGGTTGCTATAACAAAATACCACAGACTGGCTGGCTTAAACCACAGATGTTTATTTCTCATAGTTCTGAAGACTGGGAAGTCCAAGATCAGGGTGCCAGCATGGTTGGCTTCTGGTGAGGGCCCTCTTCCTGGCTTGCAGATGGCAGCCTCTTACTATATCTTCACATTGCCGAGAGAGAGAGAGAGAGAGAGAGAGAGAGAGAGAGAGAGAGAGGGAGAAATTGTTGGTCCCTCTTATAACAACACTAATCCCACCATGAGTGCCCCACCCTCACCTATACCTAATCATCTCCCAAAGTCCCCACCTCCAAATACCATCACACTGGGGCTTCAACATATGATTTTGAGGGGCATGAAAACATTTAGACCTGTAAGTTATAAAGACCCATAAATTAATATTTGGCTTTAGACTAATTTAGGCTGGGTTCGTTGTCACTTGTAGCTGAGCCTTAACCAACAGAGAAACACATCTTGGAGACCGGCATGTTTGAGTCCCGCATGTTAAGAGTTTCCATTTATTCCAGGATTAAAGCTTTTTCTTTCTCCTCTACCTCATTTTTCTTTTCTTTCTTCTGAACACAGGTGTGCCCCACATTGGAACATTCTGACTCAGAGTTTTGACTCTTAAGTTGCTTTGTATACCTGCTTCCTGGCTGGAAGGTAACTCAGCCAATTACTATAATAGAAACACTATGAAAAGGTTTAGACTAAGTCTTATTTTCATTTTCCTGCAGGTTTTCCTACACTATGACTTCCACAGTAAATATTTATATACCTTGAGTTTATTTTGGGCCATAATTGGTTCCATAGAATCAGTCTCATAAAGGTTACCATTATCTGCTATTTTTCAAACCATCTGGAATTAAAAATTTAGGCAACCAGAGTAGTTTAATGATCTAGAATGTGGCAATGGGTAGCCATGGTTTTGGCCAAAATACTCCAACTTTGCAAGATTGTTTTTATGTGTTGGTCGACATTTAAAACCATCATGACCACTCGGCTGTCTGTTTCTCTGCAGGACTGGAGTCACTGGCAGATATTGCCAATCTTGTTTCCATAGTGGATGGGGAACCTGGGAAGCCTTCATCCTTGGATTTAGTGTGAGCCGATATGAAAATACGGCAGATGGCGAAAAAAAATGGGTTCTGAAGTCAGTAGACTTGCATTCCAATCCCAGCCCAACTGTGTGGAATCCTGGGCAAGTCACTTTACTTCTCTAAATCTTAATTTTTCCATCTCTAAATTGAGAATAATAAATAATACTGTATAGGGCTGCTATGAGATTTTTTTTTTTTTGAGATAGGGTCTTGTTTTGTCACCTAGGCTGGAGTGCAGTGGCACAATCTCATCTCACCACAACCTCCACCTCCCAGGTTGAAGTGTTTCTCCTGCTTCAGCCTGTCGAGTAGCTGAGAATACAGATGCACATCACCACGCCTGGCTAATGTTTATATTTTTAGTAGAAATGAGGTTTCACCATGTTGGCCAGGCTGGTCTCGAACTCCTGACCTGAAGTGATCTGCCTGTCTTGGCCTCCCAAAGTGCTGGGATTATAGGTGTGAGCCACTGTGCCTGGCCCTGCTATGAGGATTTTAAAGTTTATAAAATAGTGCCTGACAGATTAACAGTTTTCTTCCTCCGTCTGCCATATACATTGGGACAAACAATGGCCTAGGAATCAGGAGCTCCTGGTTCAAGCCCTGGCTTTATTCCTGATCCCTATGACACTAAACAAGTCTGTGCTTTTTTCCATTGTGGTAGCAGAAACAGTATCATCGTCACTGTTTAAAAGATGAAGAAAATAAGATTTAGAGACTTAGACATGGCTTCTCACTAGTAAGTGGAATTGGAAATTGAATCCATCTTGAAAATCAAGGCAAATTCCATTCATCTACCCATCTACCCATTTATCCCTTTATTCAGCAGGTAGGCAACGTATCAAGCGCTTAGGTTGCAACAATGAACAAAATAGTCCCTGCCCTCATGGAGCCTAATGGCCCTTGGAGTTTTTCCTTTCTAACTTGCAGAGTAATTATCAGGCCCAAATAAGAGAAGAAATGTGAAAGTGCTTTGTCAAGTATAAAGCACAGGCAAATATAAACCAACTTAATGAAATAAAGTGTGAAGACAAGATTGCAGAAAAAAGAATGAAAAGGAACGAACAAAGCCTCTAAGAAATATGGGTCTAAATGAAAAGACCAAGCCTACATTTGACTGGTGTACCTGAAAGTGACAGAGAGAAAGAAACCAAGTTGGAAAACCCACTTCAGGAAATTATCCAGGAGAAGTTCCCAACCTAGCAAGACAGGCCAACATTCAAATCCAGGAAACACAGAAAACCACAGAGATATTCCTTGAGAAGAGCAACCCTAAGACACATAATCATCAGATTCACCAAGGTTGAAATGAAGGAAAAAATGTTAAGGGCAGCCAGACAGAAAGGATGGGTTACCGACAAAGGGAAGCTTGTCAGACTAATAGCAGATCTCTTTGCAGAAACCCTACAAGCCAGAAGAGAGTGGGGGCTGATATTGAAATTCTCAAAGAAAAAAATTTTTGACCCAGAATTTCATATCCAGCCAAATTAAGCTTCATAAGTGAAAGAGAAATAAAATCCTTTACAGACAAGCAAATGCTGAGAGATTTTGTCACCACTAAGCCTGCCTTACAAGAGCTCCTGAAGGAAGCACTAAACATGGAAAGAAAAAACCAGCACCAGCCACTGCAAAAACATACCAAATAGTAAAGACTGTTGACAGTGTGAAGAAACTGCCTCAACTAACAGGCAAAATAACCAGCTAGCATCATAATGATAGGATCAAATTCACACATAACAATATTAACCTTAAATATAAAGGGGCTAAATGCCCCAGTTAAGAGACACAGACTGGAAAATTGGATAAAGAGTCAAGACCCATCAATGTGCTGTATTCAGGAGACCCATCTCACATGCAAAGACACACAGGCTCAAAATAAAGGGATGGAGGAAGATTTTCCAAGCAAATGGAAAGAAAAAAAAAAAAACAAAAAACAAGGGTTGCAATCCTACTCTCTGATAAAACAGACTTTAAACCAATGAAGATCAAAAGAGATAAAGAAGGGCATTACATAATGGTAAAAAGATCAATGCAACTAGAAGAGCTAACCATCCTAAATATATATGCACCCAGTACAGGAGCACCCAGATACTTAGACTCCCACACAATAATAGTGGGAGACTTTAACCCCCCGCTGTCAATATTAGACAGATCAACGAGACAGAAAACTAACCAGGATATTCAGGACTTGAGCTCAGCTCTGGACCAAGCAGACCTAATAGACATCTACAGAACCCTCCACCCCAAATCCACAGAATATACATTCTTCTCAGCACCACATCACACCTATTCTAAAATTGACCATATAATTAGAAGTAAAACACTCCTTAGCAAATGTGAAAGAATGAGAGTCATAACAAAGTCTCTCAGACCACAATGCAATCAAATCAGAACTCAGGATTAAGAAACTCACTCAAAACCGCACAACCACCTGGAAACTAATCAACCTGCTCCTGAATGACTACTGGATAAATAATGAAATTAAGGCAGAAATAAATAAGTGCTTTGAAACCAATGAGAACAAAGACACGATGTACCAGAATCTCTGGGACACAGCCAAAGCAGAATTTAGAGGGAAATTTGTAGCACTAAATGCCCACAGGAGAAAGCAGGAAAGATCTAAAATCGACACCCTAACATCATAATTAAAAGAACTAGAGAAGCAAGAGCAAACAAATTCAAAAGCTAAAAGAAGACAAGAAATAACTAAGATCAGGGCAGAACTGAAGGAAATAGAGACATGAAAATCTCTTCAAAACGTCAATGAATCCAGGAGCTGGTTTTTTGAAAAGATTAATAAAATATTATTCTCTTTTCAAATATATTGGTAGCATTGCCCATACAATGAGGTTCCACCTAATGCTGATTTGAAATTGAGAAAACACTTAACACACAGGTGAAGAGGATTAAGGAAGTTTAGCAGTCTCAATTCAAACCCTCAAGCTCTGAAAGACATCAGGGCATGAACCCAGATGTGGCCACAGGCAACTATAAAGAGGTTCCTGCATCTAAACCCCAGTGCCCGAAGCCACATTTGGGGCTGTGCTTCTCCTGCAGTGTCTTGGTGGCTGGAAGCAGCACTCACCTTGAAGCCTGGCCTTCAGACAGATGCCTTCTTTGGACCACCTGCTGGTTCTTGGTTCTGACATCTGCCTGGTCCCTGCCTCTCAAATCCTTGGCTCTATTTCCACACCCAGCTCCAGCACCCAACTATTTCTAAATATTAGGATGAAAATCCAATTGTGAGAAAGTTGCATTACAAAGCAATACCTTCTAACTGACCACAGCTCATTTTGTTGGCATCTGATCGACCACCACTGGGCTGCCCTTCCATGGAGAGAGGTCCTAGACTTTAAAACATCTGCCCTGTTTGGTAGCTCATGGCCTGGGCTCCCCAGAGAACATCAAGGAATGATAGAAATTCTGGGATAAGCTTTGGGATGAGAGAACCACACAGGGTATGGCCTCTAGCTGGCTGGGATGGGGTCCTGAGGGGTCGCTCTGCTTTTGTGAGTAAGCCCACGTCCTGTGGAATCTCACGTGAGCTGTTAAATCTGTCAGGCTTTGTGTTTCTAACAAGTGGACTTCCTCAAGGCTCCCTGTATTCTCCTCAGGAGGACTGTGTGCCCTCTACTTTGCAGCTGGCCTTCCAGCAGGTGCCAAGAAAGCCCTGTGAGCTTCTCCCTGAGTGGACGAGAATGGCATATACGTGGATGTTACCAGTCCCTGCAGGTGTAGTGGTCCCAGAGCCCCAGGGCCTGTGTCCCTTTTGATGTGAGCTCCCTGAACATGGCACCAGAGGGAGTGTGGGTGGCTGCTCTGCTCCTAGCAGGGCTGGGCTTCCCAGCATGTCACACACTGGGGACGCTGGCAAAGCACACTGCTCCCTCCATCCTGCCTTCAGGCCAGCAACTGAGGGGCTCTTCCAAGTTGGTTAAAATCACATCACCCCAGGCGCCTGCATGTGGTGTGACTCCTGGTGTTGCACAAAAACCCTCCACTGGAACCTGTGCAAGACTTTTAATATACGGCTGGGAAAAAGAAAAATGAACGTTCCCAGTATTTTTCCCATTCCCATTCCCTCTTCTACCAAGAAGATTTTAAATGAAGGGGGGGTGGGGGGAGCTTCATACCAGAGGCAAGTTTGCAGTGAGAATCTCTGAGTCTATTTTTGTCCAGTACCATCTGGACACAAATCAAGAATCTAATTTTTCCCACTACTTTCTCTTTTTTTTCCCCTTTGTACTTTAGCTGACTCTGAGAGCACGAAGCCTGAAACCAAGTCTGGACCACAGAATTCCATTAAAACTTAAAGAATAAACAGAAAGAAAATGTCACTGAGTTCCATGAAGTATTTTCCCCACCTACAGTGCCCATGGCAGCCAGGACCCTGGAGTCCCTCCTTCAAGACCTTCCAGATACACCAGAAGGTGCAGAGAGGCTGGGTGAGAAGCACAGTGGCTGGCCCTTCCTGGTGCCACTTTGTACCTGGAGCTGTGGCTGCAGTGTGCTGTGAGCCCTGGAACAGGGATCTAAAATGCAGCCATGTGACAGTCATTAGCAAACCTTCAGTAAGTGCCAACAGACTGCCAGTGGGAAGAGCTTGGTCTGTGAGCTCTGGAAACCCTCTTAGCTTAGCAGCTTCGATAAAGTGACAGGGACTGTTAAGCCAGGTCTGAAATATTACCCAGCTCCTTCCCTGTCTTGGACTATTTCCCCTTCTCCTTCATGGCCAATGCCCCTGGTCAGCCACAGCTTAAGATATTAGTGCAGTGGATTTTCTTAACATTATACCAGTGGGATTTGGGTGGATGGGTAGATTTTCTTTAAAGTCATTGATGTCAGAGGACTTTGGCTTGGAAATGAAGTACCTGAAGTTCTAGGCCCAAACTTCTGTATAAAAATGAACATATTTATTCAGGAGTCTGAATGTTGGAAACTTAGCTCTAAGTTCTGTTGGTTCACCTAACATAACCAGGCAAAGATGAATATGGGGGCTTTGTTTCTTGTGTTTTTAATTAATTTTATTTTTGTTGTACATAATAGATGTGCACGTTTTTGGAGTACATGTGATAATTTCATACACTCATATTATTTATAAAGATTAAATCAGTGTAATCTGTATATCTATCACCTTAAATATTTGTCCTTTATGCTAGAAACATTCAAATTATTCTCTTCAAGTTATTTTGAAATATAAAATAGGTAATTGTAAACTAGAATCACCCTATTGATCTGGGTTTTTTGGTTGTTTTTAGGAAGACGTAGGTCTGAAGAAGCAAGGACTGGCAAGTCTGATCCCCTACTCTGATTCTCATTGCTGAATGTCTGAATCTTCCTTGTGCACCTGCTGGGGTGGGAGACTGCTTGTGGCATACCTGGCCTATGACATGCCTAGCTCTCTGGGGCGGATCTTGGGCAGGAAGACTGCTTCTGCCAGAGTAAAGAATATGAGGGAGCTTCTCATCCAATGGAGCCTCCGGGAAGAGGCAAAGAGCCAGCTGGAAGCCTGGTGGCCCTCCACTGCCAGCAGGACAGATGCATCAAGTCAGGTTTATGGGAGAAGTTTTCCCAGACCACTATGTCCAAACTTCTGTCCATCCTGCTATAACCTCTCCAGTTAGATGGACGCAAACCAGACCAGTCCAGCCGTACACCAGAACTGCACAGATAAGAACCCAAAGAAGAAACAAATGATGTAGCATTAAGTATTTTTTTCCATTTGAGTAGAAAAATAAGGGACTAAGGGAATTGGAGGAGTGTGGCCTTTGAATGAAACTTGAGGTGGGGAGACAGCAAGTGAACATGGGGACACTTGCTCAGAGCTTTGCTAGAATACCTCATGGCTTGCTGGGTCTAGGACCTTCTCAATATAGAAATGACCATAAAAAGAAAGCAGACAGATTCCCATGAAGAAAAAGTGACCTCTCCTCTGAATTCCATGCTTGGAAAAGTACTTATTTAAAGGAAGGAAAAAAGCCTCCACAGCAGAACCTGGCTTGTTTAGATAACTTGGCCTACGAACATGGCGGAAGCTGAACCCAAGAACATGCTTATACAGTGCAACTTCTGGGTGGGAGTCAGTTGTCTCTTCTGAGTTCCCTGGATCTGAGAGTGTGACACTGAGACCATGGGTGTGGAGAAATCTATCTCACCTTTATGATATGTGGCAGGATCTTGACTGAGCATTTCAACTCATCCTGTAGTAGAAAAGAGTGCTGTGATGCTGGGTCACCCATCTAGACTAGAGACAGCCTAGGTGGGCTCATTGGAACTGGTCAAAGTGGCCACAGGGCCAGCTTGGGTCTCCACTAGAAAGAGCAGGTGAGGGGAGCAGGAGGTGGCACATTCACAGGACAGGACAATCCGGAGCAGAGATTTGCTCTAAGATACAAGCGCTAGATGGGGAAATTTAACAGAGTGGACTGCAGAGTCACTTGGAAGGAAAAATAGAAGAGGATTTTATATTACAGATGCTATCAATGGTCCTAACCTTGAAGAAATCTATAGGTAAAAATATGAAATTACATATGCCCTTGTTTTCACTTTGTTTTTAATTTTGCTTACTTTAGTTGCTAGCTTTTCAATCTATGTTTAAAGAGCAGTTATCAGATTTTTCTTAATTAAGGTAAAAGAAACCTTTTCTTATATACTGTTTTTAGTTTTTTATTTTGAAATCATGTTAAACTTATATAAAAATTTACAAAAATAGTACAGAGAGTTCCTGTATATCCTTCATCTAGCTTTCCCTAGTGTTACTGTCATAAACAATAACACATTGATCATAAATAGGAAATAAATATTGGTACAAGGCTATGGGCCAAACTACAGACGTTATTCCACTAGTGTCCTTTTCCTGGCTCAGGATCCAATTCAGGATCTAAATTGCCTTTAGTTATCATGACTCCTTAGTCTCTTCCAATCTGTAATTGTCCCAAATCTTTTCTTGACAACTTCAATATATATATTTAAAACTTTTTGAGTTAATTTTAAATTCACATGCAGTTGTAGGAGATAATATAGAGACAGATCCCTGTATTCCTTACCTAGTTTTTGCCCATAGGTAACATCTCAGATAACAATGGCATAATATCACAACCTGGAAATTGACATTGATGAGGTACATGGATCTTATTCAGATTTTACCAGTTTCATATGGAGCTGTGTGTATCTGTGTGAGTGTGTGCCTGTTTATGTAAGTTCTGTGTAGTTTTATCACATGTGTAAATTCATATGGCCACTAGCAGAGAACAGTTCTATCACAAGGATCCCCAGTGCTACCCTTTTATAGCTACTTCCCTTTCTCCCCAGCTCCTAATCCCCTGGCAACCATTAATTTGTTCTCTATCTCTATAATTTTGTCATTTCAAAAATATCATATAAATAGAGTTATACAGTATGTAATCTCTTGAGATTAGCCTTTTTTTCACTCAGCATAATTTTTTTGAGATCCATCCAAGTTGTTGCATTGGTCAATAATTCATTCATTTTTCTTGCTGAGTGATACTACATGGTTTAAGGGACCAGTTTGTTGAAGCAAGCAATTGTTGAAGAACTGCACAACCTCAGTTCTTTTGAAGTTAGTTTTCGTTGAATGTCTTTTGATTTGATTTGGCCTGATGTTTTTGCATAGTTAGATCATGGCAATGCATTATCATCATGAATACCACAAAAGGGCTGTGTCCTTCTGAGTTCATCCTATCAAGGAGTACATGAAGTCAGTATGTCTCATTACTGGTGATATTAACTTTAATAGGTTGGTTAATTGGTGTCTGCCAGGTTCTTTTCTGCTGTGAAATTACTATTTTTTTTTGTAAGTAATAAATATCTTGGAGGAAATTGCTTTCTTTAATGGAACTTTGATAAATGTGGAGGCTGTATTCTTAGCTTTCTTAGTTTATCTTGACCCACAAGCCTGTGGCTTTCTGGATTACTTTGTCCAAAGCAGAGCCAGAACTTGTCATGAAGTACCAGTGATTAGAGGAGGAGGCATTATCGAAAGAGAAAACTGAACACTCTATGCTTCTTGGAACACATTCTTCAATATCAAACCTTGATTGAAAAAAAAGAAAAAAGGAGGGAAGGGATCCAAGATCCAAGATGGCTGAGTAGGAACAGCTCTGGAGTGCAGTTCCCAGTGAGAACAATGCAGAGAGTGAGTGATCACTGCATTTCCAAATGAGTTATTACTGCCCACAGACCAGGAGATTCCCAGGCTGAAAAGTGCCATGAGTTTCCAGCACAGCTATTTCAGCCAGTGCAGCAGGTCTCCGCACAAAAACTCACACAAATCTGGGCGGCTGTTTCAACTGGCACCTGGAATGCCTAGGAGACAGAGCCACCCATTCAACTGAAAAAAAGGGGCTGGAACAGGGAGTCAGGTGATCTGGCTTGGCAGGTCACACCCCCACAAGACTAGAAATCTGAAATGGTCTGGATTCAGAGTTTTGCAGCAAGCGCAGCTGACCAGGGATGGTCCAGCTCTGTTGGGAGAAGGGTGTCTGCCATTACCAAGGCAGTTCACCACTACTGAGGCAGTCCACCATTACAGAGGCAGTCCATAATTACCAAAGCAGTCCACCATTACCAAGGCAGTCTGCCATTACCGAGACAGACCACCATTACTGAGACAGTTCTGACTATACCTCTGTAAACAAAACCACAAGGAAGTTCACACAGCAGCTGAGCAGAGCCCACAGCAGCTCAGCAATGCCTCTGCTGGCAGACTGTGACTAGGCTAACTCCTCGCTGGGAAGGGCAGCTCTGAAAAAAGGCAGCAGCAAGTCAGGAATTTATAAATAAAGCCCTAGCTTCCCAGGACAGAGCACCTGGGAAAAAAGGCAGTTATGAGTTCCTCTGCAGCAGACAAAAT
This sequence comes from Cacajao melanocephalus, assembly GCA_963573385.1. Lineage (NCBI taxonomy): Eukaryota > Metazoa > Chordata > Mammalia > Primates > Pitheciidae > Cacajao > Cacajao melanocephalus. The sequence goes on from CAUYLG010059231.1 coordinate 348,698, forward strand.
CATACCTGCCCAGGAGATCTGAACAGAACAATGGAGCTCACAGCTCAGCACTTGAGCTCCTATAAGGGACAAACTGTCTCCTCAAGCAGCTCCCTGACCCCCATATATCCAAAGACTCATCTCATAAAGGAGAGCTCAGGCTGACATCTGGCAGGTATCCTTCTGGGAAGAAGATAACAGAAGAAGAAACCAGCAGCAACACTTATTGTTCTGCAGCTGTCGTAGGTGATCCCCAGGCAAACAGAGTCTGGAGTGGACCTTCAGCAGTCCTACAGCAGAGGGGCCTGACTGTTAGGAAGAAAACTAAAAATCAGAAAGAAATAACTTCATCATCAAAAAGCTGACATCCACTCAGAGACCCCATCCGAAAGTCACCAACTACAAAGACCACAAGTAGATAAATGTACAAAGATGGGAAAAAACTAGTGCAAAAATAATGAAAACACCAAAAAGCAGAACGCCTCTCCTCCTCCAAGGGCTCACAACTCATTGCCAGCAAAGGAACAAAGCTGGTTGGAGAATGAGTCTGAGGAATTGACAGAAACAGGCTTCAGAAGGTGGGTAATAACAAACTTCTCTGAGTTAAAAGAACATGTTCTAACTCAATGCAAAGAAACTAAGAACCTTGAAAAAAGGTTTGATGAAATGCTAATTAGAATAAATAGCATAGAGAAGAATATAAATGACTTCATGGAGCTGAAAAACACAACATGAGAACGTCACGAAGCATACACAAGTTTCACTAGCCGAATCCACCAAGCAGAAGAAAGGATATCAGAGATTGAAGATCAACTCAATGAAATAAAATGAGAAGACAAGATTAAAGAAAAAAGAGTGTAAAGAAATGAACAAAGCCTCCAAGAAATATAGGATTATGTGAAAAGACCTAATCTATGTTTGATAGGTGTACCTGAACGTGACAGAGAGAATGAATCCAAGCTGGAAAAGACTCTTCAGGATATTGTCCAGGAGAACTTCCCCAACCTAGCAAGGCAGGCCAACATTCAAGTCCAGGAAATACAGAGAACACCACAAAGATATTCCTCAAGAAAAGCAACACCAAGACACATATTCAACAGATTCACCAGGGTTGAAATGAAGGAAAAATGCTAAGGGCAGCCAGAGAGAAAGATCAGGTTACCCACAAAGGAAAGCCCATCAGACTCACAGCAAATCTCTTGGCAGAAACCCTACAAGTCAGAAGAGAGTGGGGGCCAATATTCAATATCCTTAAAGAAAAGAACTTTCAACCTAGAATTTCATATCCAGCCAAACTGAGCTTCATAAGCAATGGAGAAATAAAATCCTTTATGAACATGCAATTGCTGAGAGAATTCATTACCACCAGGCCTGCCTTACAAGAGCTCCTGAAAGAAGAACTATACATAGAAAGGAACAACCAGTATCAGCCACTCCAAAACGTACCAAATGGTAACAAGCATTGACACAACGAAGAAATTGCATCAACTAATGGGCAAAACAACTAGCTAGCAACAAAATGGCAGGATCAAATTCACACATAACAATATTAACCTTAAATGTAAATGGACTAAATGCCCCAATCAAAAGTCACAGACTGGCAAATTGGATAAAAAGTCAAAACCCATCAGCGTTCTGTATCCAGGAAACCCATCTCACATGCAAGGACACACATAGGCTCAAAATAAAGGGATGGAGGAAGATTTACCAAGCAAATGGAGAGCAAACAAAAAGCAGGAGTTGCAATCCTAGTCTCTAATAAAATGGACTTTAAACCAACAAAGATCAAAAATGAAAAAGAAGAGCATTACATAATGGTAAGAGAATCAATGCAACAAGAAGAGCTAACGATCCTAAATGTATACGCACCCAATACAGGACCACCCAGGTGCATAAAGCAAGTTCTTAACACCCTACAAACAGACTTAGACTCCCACACAATAATAGTGGGAGACTTTAACACCCCACTGTCAATATTAGACAGATCAACAAGACAGAAAATTAACAAGGATATCCAGGACTTGAACACAGTTCTGGACCAAGCAAACCTAATAGACATCTACAGAACTCTCCACCCCAAATCCACAGAATATACATTCTTCTTGGCACCACATCACACCTACTCTAAAATTGACCACAAAATTGGAAGTAAATCACTCCTCGGCAAATGCGAAAGAACAGAAATCATAAACAGTCTCTCAGACCACAGTGCAATCAAGTTAGAACTCAGGATTAAGAAACTAACTCAGAACTGCACAACTTAATGGAAACTGAACAACTGGCTCTTGAATGTTGACTAGATAAACAATGAAATAAAGGCAGAAATAAAGATGTTCTTTGAAACCAATGAGAACGAAGACAACAATGTACCAGAATCTCTGTGAGATATTTAAAGCAGTGTCTAGAGGGAAATTTATAGCAATAAATATCCACCAGAGAAGTGAGGAAAGATCTAAAATCGACATCTTATTGTCAAAATTGAGAGAACTAGAGGAGCAAGATCAAAAAAACTCAAAATCTAGCAGAAGACAAGAAATAACTAAGATCAGAGCAGAACTAAAGGAGATAGAGACACAAAAACCCCTTAAAAAATCAATAAATCCAGCAGGTGGTTTTTTTAAAAGATCAACAAAATAGACACACCACTAGCCAGATTAATAAAAAAGAAAAGAGAGAAGAGTCAAATAGATGCAGTAAAAATGCAAAAGGGACATCACCACCAATTCCACAGAAATACAAACTACCACCAGAGATTACTACAAACAACTCTATGCACATAAACCAGTAAACCTGGAAGAAATAGATAAATTCCTGGACACATGCACCCTCCCAAGCCTAAACCAGTAAGAAGTCAAAACCCTGAACAGATCAATAACAAGGGTTGAAGTTGAGGCAGCAATTAACAGTCTACCAACCAAAAAAAGCCCAGGTCCAGATGGGTTCACAGCCGAATTCTACCAGACATACAAAGAGGACTTGGTACCACTCCTTCTGAAACTATTTCAAACAGTACAAAAAGAGGGAATCCTTCCAAAATCATTTTATGAGACCAACATCATTCTGATACCAAAATCCAGCACACACTCAACAAGAAAAGAGAACTTCAGGCCAATATCCATAATAAACATAGATGCAAAAATCTTCAATAAAATACTGGCAAACCCATTGCAACAGCACATCAAAAAGCTTATCTGTCAAGATCAAGTAGACTTCATCCTGGGGATGCAAGGCTGGTTCAACATACAGGCAAGGCTGGTTCAACATACATGCAAGTCTATAAACATAATCAACCACATAAACAGAACGAAAGACAAAAACCACATGATTATCTCAATAGATGTAGAGAAGGCCTTTGACAAAATTCAATAGCGCTTTATGCTAAACATTCTTAATAAACTAGGTATCAATGGACTGTATCTGAAATCAATAAAAGCTATTTATGACAAACCCACAGCCAATATCATACTGAATAGGTAAAAACTGGAAGCTTTCCCTTTGAAATCTGGCACTAGACAAGGATGCCCTCTCTCACCATTCCTATTGAATATAATATTGGAAGTTCTAGCCAGAGCAATTAGGCAAGAAAAAGAAATAAAGTGTATTCAATTAGGAAAGGAGAAAGTCAAATTGTCTCTATTTGCAGACGACATGATTGTATATTTAGAAGACCCCATTGTCTCAGCTCAAAATCTCCTGAAACTGATAAGCAACTTCAGCAAAGTCTCAGGTTACAAAATCAATGTGCAGAAATGACACGCATTCCTGTACACCAATAACAGACTTAATGAGAGCTAAATAAGAGGGAACTGCCATTTACAATTGCTACAAAGAGAATAAAATACCTAGGAATACAACTAACAAAGGACATAAAGGACCTTTTCAAGGAGAACTACAAATCACTGCTCAAGGAAATAAGAGAGGAAACAAACAGATGGAAAAACATTCTATGCTCATGGTTAGGAAGAATCAATATCGTGAAAATGGCCACACCGTCCAGAGTAATTTATAGATTCAGTGCTATCCCCATCAAGCTACCTATGACCCTCTTCAAAGAACTGGAAAAAACCACCTTAAACTTAATATGGAACCAAATGAGAGCCTGCCATTCACAATTGCTACAAAGAGAATAAAATACCTAGGAATACAACTAAAAAAGAATGTAAAGGACCTCTTCAAGGAGAACTACAAACCACTGCTCAA